>OX155958.1:12871546-13096546 GCA_944548615.1 Micropterix aruncella
ATCCAGCCAAAAGCCAAAGGTGACCGCCGTCAAACATCCAAAGACATTAACAAGGTCCTTAAAACTTCTGGATTTGATATTACTGACAGAACAGTTAGGAAGAAATTATGAAAAAAATGGATTACGAGCAAGAATGCCTCGAAAAAGCTATACATTAACATAAAACAAAGCCAAAAACCTCTGGGCTGGGCAGCAACATATAAGGAGTGGACCTCAGAAGACTGAAAAAAAGTAATTTGCAGTGATGAGACAAAAATTTCCATTTTTGGAAGTGATGGAATCAGGTTTGTTCGTCGGCGACAAGGTGAAGACATGCTACCACTGCGACTATGAAACATCCAGTGAGTGTAATGGTGTGGTGTTGTATGACAAGAGATGGTGTTGGACGACTGGAATTGGTAGTAGGTACAATTACAGCTAAAAAGTACCAATATATGATTCTGGAGCTAAAATTATTGTCCAGCATCGATGATTTGTTCGAGGGAGACCGTAGTCGATGCATCTTCCAGCAGGATGGAGCCCTATGTCACACAGCCAAAACGAGCATGAAATGGTTACATGACTACCACATTAATGTTCTGCCTTGGCCAGGATTAAAATCCAATTGAAAATCTCTGGTCAAGGTTTAAAATAATAGTTTCTCGTCGCAGACCCAGTGAAAAAAGAAAATTAATTGAAGCAATTATTCAAGCATGGTTCCATGTCATCAGACCTGAAAATTTACCACGTTTGATGGACTCTATGCCACGAAGGATAGAGCAAGTTATTAAATTAAAAGGATTTCCAATAAAATATTAAAATTAAACGTAAATTTTAAATATTTAATATAATCAATACATAATATGTGTTTTGTTAAAAAATCGGGTGTCATTGTTTTATTCGGCATTTTTATTATTTATTCCAAAAAAAGATGTCTATAAAATACGAAATATAACAGTATAATATATTGTTACTTAAATTAGCTAAAAAAATTACAGTTAAACATTAAAATTATATTTTAATGGAAGAATGAATATCGCATACAAACAATTTATAAAAAGTGTCCACACTTATTTCCACTACTGTATATATATATATATATATATATATATATATATATATATATATATATATATATATATATATATATATATATATATATATATATATATATATATATATATATATATATATATATATATATATATATATATATATATATATATATATATATATATATATATATATATATATATATATATATATATATATATATAATACGCAGGGTGTTTAATTTGGCAAACTCGAGTTTTACATACATGGGTCGAGACAAAAGTTATACCAGGAGAATTAGGGTTTCACAAGAAACCTCGTATATAAAATTAACTAAATAAAATTATATAAAATTAAAAAAATATATAAATAATTAGTTTTTTTCACAATAACCCACTTATTAGCAAACTAATTTCGTGTCGTTCATTCTAACATAATGACCCGCGTGGGTGCTTAAATGACGCGCATGGGTACTTAAAATAAATAAATGTATTCTGTTTTATATGCTGCGTCCGGATTGTTACAAAGCCAAATGACATTTTTAGTGTTCAAAACATATGAAATCATTCACTGCGCTGACGTACATTTTACAAGTCCGGCAAATTCTCAAAATCTACTACTGCGACGTGAAAGAGACAAATAGTAAGATGCTGTGTGATACGCCTCTGCGCCGCACTGCTGAAGGTGTTGTTAATGATGGCAGCGTATACATCAAGCGATTAAAATGTAAAGAAAATTTGATAGCGTCATGCCAACATTGTAAGTTGACAACGTTCGGTCAGCCAACGGCGGGCGGGGTTGACAACGGCGGGCGGGGGTTTTGGACTACCTGGCCTTTTTTTAGCACCCAGCCAACAGTCTCACGCCACGGAGCAGCTCTCACGCACTGTTTAGCGAAGCTCCAGACCAGACGGTTCTGAGGAGCGGTCCATTAGATCATTAGTGATACTTTTTACCCGCCATCGTAAGCGATGCACGATGATCATTATCGGCATTGTTTTCTGCGATTCTAACGAGAGATCGATTGTCGCACATAAAGAAGAGTTTTTTTTTTGGATTGGCCAATAAACTTAATCAAACTCCGACTCCTATGCAAAGTAAACAGCCTGTTATGAACGGGTTTATATTCTAGTCTTTAATAATATAATGTTATATGTCGGAAATATTTGTGAGATCTGCATGACGGCCACAGTACGCATAACACCGATATTTTTAGTAATAAATGATCAAATTAATAAACTGGATAATATTAACATACTGAAATTAAAATGCGCGATTCAACCCATCCGAGCGTACCCTCTAGCCAACCTGATATTGGTAGAGTTATGGGCACGCTGTACCTCTTCTCTGCCTTGTCTCGGGCGCGAGTTGGCCTACTGTATCCTTATTAGTATGGTTCTAGACTAGACAACGAAAGGCTCAGAGAAATCTAAGGCCGCGGCGTTGCAACAGCGGTGTGGGAGGTAAAAGAAAATCACCGCATTCTTAGCCTTATCAAGTATGCGAATTCTCAGATTAGGTACAGCTTTCTAAGTTAGGGTAGTGAAAACCGCAGTTATAGTCGCAAACGTTCGATATCACGCAGCAATCAAATAAAAATAGTCTATTACTAAGATAATGTTTTTTTTTTTATTTATTTTATTTAGATCACAAAAATTACATCTTTGGTATTTAAATTTCAAATAGCGTGTGTCTCTCCTAACTTCTGATAGGGCCTGTTCTAAGAAGAACACCAATAAAAATAATTATAAAAATAAACATCTTTTAAAAGAAAATTTCTCAATAAAGTTAAAAATTATATTTCAGTAGACAATAATTTCACAAATGTATAAGTAATAATAAATAACAGTAATAGGTTAAATAATAATTATTAATAGGCAATAATAAACAATAATATTGATTGTAGATTCAGTTTTCAGACATTGCGGTGAATTGCTTTGATAACTTTTTTTCTTGTTTACCGAAGATTACCGAATCCAATTGTATTTTTATGCGGACTTTCTCGTTGTCATTCTTTTTTCCCGAATCGCGTAGGCTTTCCAAATCTTTTCAACTTTATTGTTTGATCTGGCACCTCCCCTCCCTCCGGCTCGCTCGGTCTAATTACAGGGTTCTTTTTGTTTTCTCTGCTCGGCTAATAACGATAAAAGGAGAAACTTTTCCGGGCGACAACAATCACAGGGCACCCTCATAACCGCCATGCGCCAGTGCAAAGGCAAAATAAAATAAAAGCGAAAAGCGTCCCGTGGAAAACTTGTATAAATTAGGAGGAACAAAGGAGGAACGACCCGAGAGTGACGCGCTTAATCGGCCGAAAGAACACGCCGCAACTCCGCGACAAGTTGATGGCGAGGCCATAATGAAAACGGGGGCAAATCCTTCTCGGGTTCTCTCCTCTCCCGTCAGAGATTATAGTATGTAAACTTTATGGACCCTTAATAATTCCGCAACGACATCAAAATGACGGCGGTCGTCTGCGGCGGCAGCAGCTGCGGGACACGCCGACCGGCGTCGGGGATGAGGGATAGGAAATGGGGGAGAGAGAGAGCGAGAGAGGGATAACTCTCGCGCTGCGCTGAAAGGCGCCGTTTTTTTTAAATACACACAGTCAACTTCGTTCTTAATGACTTCACTTACAGTGACTTGTAGTGACAGTTGCCTTTTCATAATGTGTAAACTTTTCGTTTTTTCTGTGTACGCGTCTCTGATTATTACCTACATCAGACTGTATATTATGATATTTCCTTTCCCTTTCGGAGGTTTGGTATCATCGTACAGTAGTGTGTGAACTAATATGAACATTGTTATTTAAGATAAAAATATACATATATAAAAAATAATTAAACAGAACAGACTGCCGTTACAGAAAGTAAACTATCGTATTTATAATTATTTTTATTACGGTTTTTCTATCAAATATTTGTGGTTGATGTATTTATCCATATACTCGTAGATAAATGTATATTATCGAAATGTACTCAATCAAACCTTTTATTTGACACTAAACGCGATATATTTATGGTAATTTATTGACATTTGGACATTTAGACAAGTATTTTTGACATTTGGACAGTTAAGTGCCCTATGACCCTTGGGATGACATAACGATTCTAACAATATCATAAACTTCCAAATCGGTTCAAGCGTTTAGATTTTAGAAGTTATGATGAAATAAAAAATCAGGGATTCATCATTAATACATACTGGATTTTTTCGTTTTATAATTTTCCAAGTTTCTGACGGCCGCGAAGAGGAAGAACGAAAAAAACAACTGTCAAATGATGAATGGCGATTTATATTAAAGACGCTGCTTTCCCCTTATATGAGAGCAAGATCGCGGCACGTACCCTATGACACTCGAGAGGACGAAACTATTTGAACTTCTAAATCAGTTCAAGCGTTGAGAAGTTATGGTGGAATAAAGAAACGAAAATTATACATAGATAGATCCTAAACACACAACACTAAGCAGTCGTGTAAAAAAACATTTATTGCCTATTAAAACTTGGGGCTCTAAACTATCAAGCATGCTTGTCAAGCATCGCGTAGCGGGTTGGGAGGGGATCGTAAACCGCAGGAATTATGCAAATATTTTTTTAAAAATAATTACCACAAATGCCTAAATTTGTAGTGTATACCAGGGAGTCACGTTAATTAGACGTAATTGATTGATGAATAACGTGACGTCCTGGTATAAAACTACTAAATTAGGCATTTTTAGTAAATATAAAAAAAATGCATATTTCCTGTGGTTTACTATCCCTGTCCAACCAGCGACGCAATGCTTGACAAGCATGCTTGATCGTCTAGAGCCCTTTATACATGAACTAAGTATTATATTGCCCATTAGCTTGAATAACTTTTTGGAGGGCTTGAATAAATGAGATTATGGCGGTTTTTAACTATTAGTTCAATGAACAGTTAACCCGTGTGTATCAAAATCATTCAAACGAAATCGTAAAATAAAAATCTTAATGGATACGAATAATTTATTTATTTATTTATTTAAGAATTACTCACTATAAAACATTGATGTTGCTTACATGAAAACTGGAACCGAATGGCTCTAGATATTTCATATTAAGATCCAATATATTTCAATTTTCACCCTTCCCCAACAAGTTTACAATCTATTAATATAACCATGTAACGTACATTGTAACATAATTGACGTAAACCTAACATAGTTTTTTACTAAACTACTACCTACCACACGTTACTATATTTTATTATACTTATTAAAAATATAATAATGTTTTATATATAGAACTGTATATATGTTTTTTAAATTTAAATTAACAAATTTCTAATTTCTAATCCAATCTAACTATGCCATGCCCGTAAGAAGGTAGGTCCGTTTATTTTGATATTTTAATATTTCAATGTTCATAATAAGATTGCTGTGTGTCCATTAGGTATGCATATTGTAAAGCCATTCATCAATTATATCACTAAAATACTTTTCACGCTGTTACGAAACTTATCATAATAATATTAACCCAACGCAAGTTATTAACAGACTAAATGGCAGGTCCTTTAAAGGCCACATCAACGAAGTTAGCAAAAAGGGAGGCAACCTCAAATATTTCCAACCACTGAGTAAGAAAATGCATTCAAAGGAAATTACGGCGCAAAGAAAATGCCTGGAAGCGAGATTCGAGATAGCGCATCATTTTTACTATGCACATTATTTATTTATTTATTTATTTATTTGCAGCTGTTATAAAAAAACATATACAAAAAAAAAACAAGAACACACAGATTAAAAATTAAAACTACAAATAGACAAAGACTATGAAATAAAGCTACAAACGCTGCAAATTAGGGGTATCCTCAAGATATCTCTTATCCTGGTTTTCAGGACACACCTATTAATTATTGATACATAGGTATATGATTTTTAAAATAAAATAACCAAATCAAATAAATCTTAAAACAAAAAATCCAAATAATCATAATCAAATAAATACACAAATCGAAATAATCAAAATCAAGATATTTAACATCAAATGATATTAAAAGAAAATAACGTAATTACATAAATTTAATAATCTACATATAATAAATCAAAAATAATCAAAATCAAAATATTTAACATTAAATAATCAGGTTACAAATTAATAAATAAACGAAGACAATAGTAATAATCCAATTAGCAATAGTTATTTTAAAATAAAATCAAATTATGACATCTAAATATCTTCCTTTAATAATAAACTTTTAAAGTGGTCCTTAAATACTGCAATTGATTTCGATCGCAAAGCCATTCCCAACCGATTCCATACAACCGCAGAATAATACGAAAAGCTGCACTGGAAATGTGTAGTTTTGTGCTTGGGTATTATAGCAAGTTGTTCACGTGCCCGTGTTGAATGGACATGCCGGTTACGGGACCACGTCATAATAGAGTAAAGATATCGCGGCTGTTTATTGCGTACTACCTTGAGTACAAGGGTCGCAAGATGGAGCTGCCTTCTTTTACTCATATTTAACATGGAAGCTTTCGCAAGGAATGGTGACACATGATGACGTGGAGGAATCCTAAAGCAAAATCTTGCGCAGGCATTTTGCAGTCTCTGAAGTCTCCGCTCAGTCTTCCTATATAGACAGGGGCCGTACACACAGTCGCCATAGTCCATTATAGACAATATAAGGGCATTTACAAGTAGTATTCTGATTCTGACGCTGAGGTACTCCCGAATTCTGTATAAGGCCTTTAGACGTGAGAAACCCCACCCAACGCTTTTGCTGACATGTTCCTCAAACCGTAATTTTCCATCAAATAGAATACCCAGATTTTTAGCCGTAGTGACCAGTGGTATTGGCAAACTGTCCACCATTATAGGAAGAGAGCCATAGTTAGCAATTTTAGTCCTGCCCTGTTTCGACCCAATAATCATAAAACATGACTTCGAAGGGTTGATTTGTAAGCCATGTTTATTGGACCAAGCGGATAACCTTTCAAGATCGGCATTGATTAGGCTGACTGCTGAAAATGGACAATTCGTGTCTATGGAATGCATTAATTGAGTGTCGTCGGCATATAGATGATAGCGACAGTTTATAAACCTTCGAAATAAAAATATCCTATAAATATTCAAAGATGTATCAAACAAACGCTGGAACCGTGGAAAACTGCTGATTTTTCCTCTTTTTTAGGTTGTTTATGTTTAGTACAGGCGACATTTCTTGACATTAGAGCTGTCTAAATGTTTATAGTCTATCTAAATATATAAAACAAAGTCGGGTGTGTTCAAACACTTATAACTCGAGAACGGCTGGACCGATTTTCATGGTTTTTTATTTGTTGTATTTGTCTCCGTCCCGAATAGCAGAATAACTATTAAAAACGGAAATTGGAAAATTGACAAAAAAAATAAATAAAAGAACATTTTCATTATCCCATACAAAATGTAAATCCGTCTTTTTCTCATAGTCAGTTGTACGTGGCATGTTCACGTGTGCAAATCATCCACTTTATTTGTTCTTGCGCCTGATAAAAAAAAACAAAAAATGTTGATATCACAAGGTGCTTTAATGAAGAGAATTAAACTGAGTGCATCCCATGCTGCACAATATGTAAATAGTTTAATTCAATTATGTCTTGCTGACACGCGATTGATATACTTAATTTTTGTACTTTTATATTTCTTTTTGTGTTTTTGTAGTGAACTTAATATTTATTACATTGTATTTATTTTATTACTTTCATAAAATCATAAATTAAGTTCAGCTAATCTGTAACACGACATTTATTGACTGTTAGGTGGTACGAAGTTCGCCGGGTCAGCTAGTAATAATAATAAAAAACTTTATTTTAAATAAAAAAGACAAGCTTATTGCCTTGCGGCAATGTCTTTCATCTAACAGTATACATTGTTCAAATTAAAAGATTTCCTGATTCCTTTGTATATTTTTCTGTTTTTACTTAATAGTCAATGCAAAACTAGTACTACAGACTGAAGGTTAGGTTGGTTTTGAAATATTGCCACAAAACATTAAATTCACTTTTTTTAATGAAGAGTTTTATTATTCCGTATGTCTAGTATCAAAGTAGCGCCCGGATCGTGCTGACGTATCAATAATATAATTTTATTTATTTTGTTTGCTTAGGCTTGTTCTGGGACAAGTTCGCACGCACATTCAACGGGCTCTTCCTTATAATAAACCAGCTGTTCTAAAAAGAGAGCCATTGAGGCTAATTCAGGCAAATATGGGGTATCTTCGAAGACAGAAACAACTTATTTGGCCAAACTCTGACACACAAGCTGGTGTGGGACAGCGCTTTGTCGCGTTAAGACACCAATCATCGGACTCGTGAAGGACGGATACAATGAATTCTCGCGAGCGGGCTATTTAGGACTTTCACAAAGGCCCGGGGGCAAGTATTCCTGATGATTTTACAGCTTTAAAACAAATGGTAATGGCGTCACTTTGTTCCATTTTGTAACCGATGACAACGCTTATAAAACACACTGACGCAGGGCACGCTTACACGAGAGAACACCATGCTGCCAACCGCTACAAAATAAATACGGGAAATAAATGAAGCTTCAGTTTGCGTAATTCTACAGTAGTCCGAGCGACGGTGTCACTTTTTTCTTGTACCTACAAAAATCAGTCCTGGAATTTATTAAATACAGTATGTAATGGGTAATTATGAAAAAATATACTAATGACTTGAATGAGTGGCGTCGTTGTTAAAGGCCGCAAATTTTAATGTCATCTTGTTTTTTTTAAGATATGTCCAAGGATAATCGAGTTTTTCTCTACTAAAGAAAACACTCATCTTGATCATTAGGATTCACATATTATTTTTACAACTCTCAGTGACAATGGTTGACTTTTCGGTAAGCGACTTGGAATCGAAGAATTTTGATAATATCTACAGGTCTGATCAAATTTGATTAGCTGCCTATGATTAGCTCCACCCATCGTCCCTACCCGACCAGCTTGAAGTTCTCAGCCTAAGTGTTATAGGTGGCGACCGTTCTTAAACCCCATATTAATCATTTATAGGCTAGCAACGCTTTTATTATAATCTCAAGACTACTTTTAGCCCTAGGTACTTGAATTGTATAACTAACTATATCAATACGGACCTCGAACGTCCCGAGATAAATCCCGATATAAAACCCGTTACCGAGATAAAACCCGAGATAAATCTATAGATTAGGGTAGTATAAAAGACCTGCGAGGCGGATCATTGGTGTAATTCAATTAAAACTGTATCTTACGTCAACTACATAACCGCTGTACGTTTAAAGGCAATTTACGATATCTATAATCTCAAGGAGTTTTTGTCACCTCGCGTAACAAAACGTTATGTAATCGTCGCATTTATCACTCTGTGGAGTAAGCTGAATTGCCTTTCTTTATAAGCTATAATAGCGGAATTAGTAAAGAGAAAAGCACGTTGCGGCAAGGCAAAATGATGAAATATTTCCACTCAGTGAATAAAATTTAATCAAAGCTGGCATATTTCCTCCCTTTACGCCCAAAATTCCGTTATGTCGGCGCGGCAGGGGCGCCTGGCCCAGGGATGAGGGGGGAAAGGGGAAGGAAGAGGGGAGGGGGAGAGAGGAGCAACGCTGTTTTGTATGCATAAGTAATTGAAGGCGAAACGGCGAGGGTTCGCCGCTAGGAAAACAGCTAGGTGTATCATCAAAATTCAAACGACGGATCGTCTAGTATTAAAAGCGTGCGTGATTTGCGACTATTGTTTCCGCGCGTATGCCCGGGGCGCGCCGAGGAAGCTGCTCCCGTTGTTTTTACCGTATTTATAGTGGCTAGGATTAGAGATAGACGATAGGAGTCTGAGCGAACACAACAAAATCTATAATACTTGCCTTGAAAACTGTGTTACAGGAATTTAGAAACATTTCTCAACCTTTGATTAAATACAAAATATCTATTGAAAACATCCCTATTATCATATTGTATTTTTCTCAAAACATCCCAATTATTAAGGTCAGTTAGTAGTATCCCGCTTCTAGTCGTAGTTTGACCTGTCAGGTCCAAATTAATGCTCTACTTGCTGCCTTCAAGGAGTTACCGAAAATTATAGGAAAATGTACTTTGAGAGATATTTCATAGAAAATTCTGAAAATTTTATAGAAAATCCACGACTACAGTTCCGGAAGAAGGCGTCGGTGCTCCTAAGCGAGCTTATTTTTAATTGCATCATGGCCAACAGGTTCCGAAAATTCATATACCTGGGTGAGGGTGCGATTAAAGAAACCGACATTGGTAATTGGTTGTACTATCATCGGCGATTTTAGTACCAAGCGGTCGACTTTCTCACAATTCACGCCGAATACTGTTCTTTATTCTGATTTGCATCATTCTATACATTGTACCATTTTGTTTTCTATAATCATTCTAATCGGCGCATGCTTCCGTTTCACAACAAAGAGCCGCCGATGCGAGAGGGTGGGAACGTGCGCAAGGGGCTTAACTCACAGCGACCATTTTCGCGTCAGCGAGAATTTATAAATAGTATAGTTATTCTATCACGTTGGTTTTGATCTTAAAATATATTTTTCGATTAGAATTTAAGCGGAAAAACATAACAAAATAAAGAAATTATTGAATGTTACAGAGCGAAACAAACCATTTACATCATGAAATAAAAAAATAAAAAAAATGTCGTCTAAAATACCACCAAAATCTAATGTGAAATATAGAAGACGAGTAGCAATGGAACGAGATAGGTATTCAGACGTATACAATTATCAGTAGCCGAGAGGGTCAGGAGGTGCAGGGCACGCCAAGATGCGAGCGTCTGGGTTCGGTCAAGATGCGAGCGTCTGATTTTTTAAATTTTTATTGAAACCATACATATTATTGTAAAACAAAATTCAAAATTTCAAGTCGTTTGTGGATATTATGAATTTTTGACTCCCTATAAACTTTAAGGTAGGTATCCATTAGACTCGTGCTTCAACTCTGCTCCGCGCATCTGCAACTGCTCAAATGGAGACGGTTCGCGCATCAACTCAATAATAACGAATGCTCCGCAGTTTTCATTCGAACATTGAGCGAACATGTCGTCGCAAGAATTTATTTTTAAAATTATCACTCTTCGGATCCCACAGCACTGTATAATTTCGGTACTCTTCGATTAGAGCTAGACATTTCGCTTCGGCCTACTCCATAGCGATGGATTTGCGTTTACTGAACGCCGAACGTGATGCGCGAGACCTACCCACCAAGGCGACGTCTCACTTTGCTTGCGTTCACGGACACACTGCGCTCCACTTTGTGTTCGCGCATTTACCGCCACCGCTTGGGGCGCTCGCCGCGGAGCGTGCAACATTGCACGCTTCAGGAGCGCGAACGATCGACTACTGGAGCAGTTGCAGATGGGCGGAGCAGAGTTGATGCGCGAGCCTAATGGATACCCACCTTTAGATAACCTTCAAATCCATTATTGAATGTGCGGATATCAACCTCCAAAAGGACTACGCCAACCACCGTACCTATATCCACTCGGATAGCAAAGCAGCTCTTATGGCACTGGCCTCGAATACCATTAATTCAAAGCTAGTGCAAAACTGCAAATCACTACTGAATTCCCTGGGCGAAAAGAACAGGGTAATTCTAAGATGGGTTCCCGGCCATGCAGGAATCGAGGGAAATGAAAAAGCCGACGAACTTGCTAGGACGGGAGCAAAGGGAACGTTATACGGCCCTGAACCTTGCTGTGGCGTACCAAAAAGCCTTGCAAACCTAATGCTCAAACAAATGTGTTTAGAACAATCCGTCAACCACTGGAACAACATGCCAGGGTTGAATAATTCCAAAGCGCTTATTAAGGCTTACGACCGTAAGACGACCCGTGAGGACCTATCGCTAAATAGGAACAATCTACGCATACTGGTGAGGGCGCTCACGGGGCACTGTGGCCTGAACAAACACATGTTCAACCTCAAGCTAAGAGACACAAAAATGTGCAGGTTCTGCCAAGGGGCAGAGGAAACTCCCCAGCACCTCATGTACGAGTGTGGCCCGCTGATGCGTAAAAGATACACCCACTTGGGTGGTCATTACCTCCAACCGGAGGAGGTAAAACAATCTGGCGCCAAAAGCCTGCTGCGGTTCTTAAATGACACGAGGCTTAGCGCAGAACTATAGTAGGTGGCGAACACAATAGATCAGCAATGGTCGCAGTGTTACAAGGCTCATAAAGACCTTAGAAAAGCCCCACTCAACAAATACTCAATAACCTTCAAATAAACATGTTTGATTAAAAATCTGAGAAGAATGATTAATTTAATTTAATTTAAAAGAGTTCACATATAATAATGCTACATTTGAAAACGTCAAATAAAACATTATTATAAAATTTCTTAATACACAGCAAAAAATAAACTCAATCATTAATGCTGTTTCTCGACTAAGCAACGCTTGGGCTTGGGCGGACATTCAATAAACATAAAGTGACATGAATTAATAGGGGAATACGTTAAAACTGTAGACATAATAACATCACAAATACATGACAGCCGTCATATACAGTCTGAGTAAAGAGAGACTCTTAAATACTACAACTCATTACTGGCCGTGCCAGATTTCTCGGTACCTCGCCCACACGCTCAGATCACACGTATTGCATTTATTGAACACTAATGCACTGCGACCTAAAAGGAATAGAAATTCTAACATTTTAAAAGATTCCTGACCCTTTTTACACGACTGCCCAACAAAAAGGAGTGTGTATTGAGGATTCATGTATGTATGTTTTCTGTTTTAGATTCTGATTTAGATGTGTGTGGTATTGTTAGAACCACTATGTCATCCCGAGTGTCATAACTTTCCAAATATCATGTAAGTAGTTGTCTATATGTCCAAATGTCAATAAATTAACATAAATATATCGTGTTTAGTGTTAGATGAAAGGTCTGGTTGTCTACATTCCGGAAATATACATCTATCTATATAGATAAATACATATACCACAATTATTTTTTTTTTAAACTGTAATTAAAATAATTATAAATACAATAGTTCACTTGCTGTACCGGCAGTAGTGTTTTTTATTCTTTTTAATATATTTACTTGTTAGTTTCAGTGAATTGGTGTTCAATAAATGCGATACGTCTGATCTGAGCTTGTGGGCGAGGGACCGAGAAATTTGGCGCGGCGATACAACGTATGCCCTATAATTATCTACGCTTTTCGGGCAATGTGTTACCGTCCCATAAAACAAGCGAACGGGTGGTCACTTCGTCATTTATCTACGCTTTTCGGGCAATGTGTTACCGTCCCATAAAACAAGCGAACGGGTGGTCACTTCGTCATTGGGCGCAAACACGTGACAATAATGCGACAGAAGGCGTCAGTCAAGCGCGCCACTCGTAACCCTTTTATTTGCGCAGGTCAGTGAACGGGCGCGCTATCCGAACCGTCTGAGCGGCGAGCCGCGAGCCCCACTGGCATGATTACTAAGCCTCCCCTCCCCGGAGCGTCTGATATTTGTGAAATGTGTACATTCGTGGAGCTGCCGCGCTGAAAGGAATAGACCCAAAAACGTGATCATTTAAATTTTATCATTAATCTTCAATATGATTTACGATAAGATTTAATTATTGATATTTTCACGAATTATCGGAATCGTCGACTGTTGCCTGAAGATTAAGCGATTATCGGCGAAGGAAAAGATCTTCCCAATGCACTTGCAATGAACTGTCCTGGCGACTAAGGAAACATCTAACAAAAATATAATAAAAAATAAAACTCCCTAACATGCTGATATAATAAGAAATTGAGTTACCTCAAAGCAGTGTTTTGAAACCGTTTTCGGATCGCGACCCCCTATTCGGTATTAAAAATAGAACTCTTAAGCGACCCCCCTTAGACTGATTATACAATACAATAGAGATGCTCCTAAGTAAGAAAAAACGAGATTCTACTGTATGTGGTCGATAGACTTCCTTATTTATGTTCAATATATCATTAGTAACACGTGTACTACTCATTAAAATAGAAATATAATTATTATTACGCTACACTTCGAAACGATTGATGAACACCCGCAGCTTTATGCGGAATAGATTGCACAATAAAACTTGATTGCTGAGAATGCGCGCAACATGAATGAAGGTGAAATTACAACTGTCGCGTCGCGCCACTAACCAGATAACGAAACGGAACTAGTACGGCAAGATGGCCTTACCTCTTCTTCTTTCCCAAGCGATAATGATTATTATGTGAAAGAAATATTTTGGCTTTTTGATCACATCCTTCCATACGGACGGACACCCCTGTGTGTCGGCGTCGGTCGCGCGTGTCAGATCTGAAGGGTACGGTCCGTCCGGTGACAACGACACAGATAGGGGGACGGACCCAAATGAAAGCCCCGGTGGGTTGTATGAATGAAAATGGAAGGGTTGCTTACTACGATGAGCGCTGCCCGATGGCTGGAGGGCGAGTTTTCAAGCTGTTCCTCAATGGGGGTTTTTGATATGGGTTAAGCGGCGATCTATTCATGAAATCTTGCGTCTAAAAGAGAGGAAGTATCTTTCACTTCAAACACGACTTAAAAGTCAGAGGTGTACAGGTGTACCTGCTCCACTAACTACCTCCAAATCTTTTCGTATTGAATCAAGTTTCAACTGCAGGTTTTAAATAGCCGAACAGTATGCAGTGGAAAGAATGTCAATATTAAGAAAACCACCAAGTCAAAATCGTCAGTAAAATAATAATATATATAATTAAGACAAAAATATCCAGTGTAAACGGCATACCTATTTAATTTCCAATGGAGTAACTACCATATTCCAGCGATAAGTACTTAGTTATGTATAATATCGAGTCTTTGATATTTAATATTTTTCTTTGCTTGAAACGCAAGATTTGCTCAAAGACTGCTATGTGTTCGCATTACGGTGTGGCATGACCTTACGGCCTTTGTTGGAAGTGTAAGGACAAAAATGTAATCTGTATATGTGTGTGTATGATATACTTAAAACCTTTTTTTTAACAGTTTGTCGGTATTTTATGAGACTAATTTAGATAACAGGCAAGATTTATTTGGGCTGTAAAACACCTGTCCGATACAAATCTATAAAAAGTTGTATATTTCGCTGGACGCTAGTTTGCCGTCTTTGTTTATTGTGGACAAGCGCGTGCATCAGTGCTGTTTTTATAAATTTGAAGTTTATCTTATATGCTACAAAATACCGAGGCGCGGAGACGGCGACAGGGGCGGTCACCAAGACACTTTACAAAAAAATGCAGCCTTTATCCTAAACATAAACAACGGTAAATCATGGTATTTTTTTCTGTAGACGAAACCGTTGGTGGTTGGAAAACATCAACAAGAACATTCCTTGAGGATGAGGCGGTCACGACTTACGACAAAACGCCTTATTACAATAGGCGTTACTAGGTAAATAGCCCGTTATTACCCACACAACATATTATTAGCAGTAATACGCGTAGCAATACACGTAACAGTAGTATAGGTACACATTAGTCGGCTTTGTCTTTTCACTGCCGTTCAATTAGCCTACCGATAAATTATTCATGCTCGTTTTGATCGCGAGCTCGTTCTAGCGCTTCCTTCTTAGCTATTCACGCTTCGTTTCCAATGGAGAAAATAGGACAGCAGAAGGCAGAAAAAGTGGAATATTCATTTGATTAGTGTGTACCATTTGCATTTGATGCAGTACCTTTTGAATAATATTTTCTATTTTCGTTATTTATTTCAAGTTTCTATGATATGAAAGTAATCTCGGTCTGTGACATCAGAAGGTAAATATAGGGTTCTACTATGAGGGCTGGTCGGGGTTGACAGTCTGTGGCGGCCATGTTGTTTTGGCGGCGTCTGTCAAATATGTTGTTTATTATTCAGTCACTTATGCTAAATCACCATGGCAAGTTACATGATTGAGCAGCACGTTAAAACTTTATTATCGAAATGAGTGTTCGTGAGTACAAGGTTAGTACACGGCAACGTTAGTACACGGCACCTCTCGGATCCGTGCCACTGTGAAAAGCCGCGGCGGACATTTGAACGATGTCATATTCTATACATAATGGCGTACATGGGCCTTTCAAATAAAAAAAAGAATTATGTTAATACCTCACACAGCTTGTTTTAGTGCTGACAACATTGACCCGCCATTTTTGGAAAAAAACTATAGATATTAAAGTATAATGTAAGTAACTGTTTTCCCGATTCCCGGTCGAAATATTTTACTCTACTCCCGCGGTAATCTAGAAGACATGTGCAGTGACGATGACAAAAAAAAATTAAGCGTCGAAGACTAGATACTTAAGGTAGGAATGCTAGAGAGATATTTAAGAAAAATAAATAATATTACAAAAACCCTATATTAGAAAAAAAAACATCAAAAATTGACGTTATAACGATGCGTTCCCGCATACTTAACATTTTATTTATTTCACACGCTGATCATTCCATGCGAGTTCTTATAGAACTGCACTTGATACAGAGACGCATCAAACAAACGTGATAATTTAAAATGCCACTTGTAATCCATAATTCCTAATCTAATTGGGATGCCCTGGCGACAGATCGCTCTTGGCGGTAGAAGTCCACGGGTTGATTAAAAAAGTGGAAACAGTTCACGCGTGGTGAAATTCAAAACAGGTTTTCATATCAGCAGTGTGAACACGCGTCGAGCCGAGACGGCAGAATCGCCTCTCCTCGCATATCGCTCTCGCCTCGTAAAAAAAACACGATACGAGGGAGATTTCATCCCCTCATTTAATGGATTTCAGTCGGATGATGTTCCCGCTTTGTTTATTCTCCCGGATATTGTCCTGCGCCGGGCGCGGTGTCGAGTTTATGCCTTTTTTCCATGCGTTGCCATTGTGGCGAGACGAGGCTCGGGCCACGCGTTTCGGCGGCTCGCGACATAAGCTTTTTATTGCGAAAGACTAAGTAATGGCTCGCGCCTTCGGCGTGTCCTCCGCCTAGTGCTCGGCCCTTAAGGACAACCCCACGGGATTTGTCAAAGCACGCCGGATCAATTGAAATTATGAAATTCGAAACATAATTGAAGGAATCTGCTATGATGTTATTTTTTCCCCTTTTTTATTCAAACAAATAAAGCACGGAAAACGTACTTCGGTGTATGGACATACGAAGGGACACTGACTATTCTATATGGTATAAGATTGCTCAGCTTCATTGGACATTTTGGCAACCCTTTATTGACGGCGAAACGCAGTAGGCGCTGGTAGCATTGACGGCGAAAGTAAGCGATAATGAATGTTTTTTATAAAGGACCGGTTGATTATAAAAACAATAATTTAATTAGCGATAATAATAATAACATTCAATTATTAGTGTCAGTCTATCGCATTTCTCATCTAGGACAAAATGTTATCGATAAATGGCATTCTATCAAGATAGACTTATAAAGTGTACACTTAGAAAAATATAACGATGTAATACACGGAAATACGCATGTTTCAACAAGGATTACGTATATAACTCGGGCTGTAGTCAATACGTATGAATTAACATGACGCGTAACGGTGTTGACGTGACGGTAGTGACCGTGTCGTAATGTTAAAAAATAATGTTATTTCATTACGTCGCGACCTTAAGAGTTCGCTTCTAACATGACAGCATGTAGTAGTATACGTACGGTTATAGTCGGACACATGAATCATGATGAATCTACAGTATACTGTTATTTCCGTATTAACCATATTGAAAATATTGATACATATACTTCGTGTAATGGAGTTTTAACAAAATTCCTTGTAATTTAACAAAATTACGATTGAAATATCGTTATTCTGTATAAAACCGTAATAACAAAATGGCAATGTAAGAATCAACTTCGATTTCCTAAGAAATACCGCAACTAATATTTCTAGTCATTTCCCAAATACTTCATGTCAAAGCGTCATCATTAGGCTTTAATTATCAGTCTGTATCATTTCGTTGAAAAGTCAACAACGGTAATTTTGTTAGCTTCGAAGATGTCGAAATTTGAGCCGACAAAATGTCATTTGCGGGAAGCAATGCTTTTCTGCTTGCATCTTAAGAAAACTGCCTCAGAATGTCATAG
Organism: Micropterix aruncella; assembly: GCA_944548615.1. Taxonomy (NCBI): domain Eukaryota; kingdom Metazoa; phylum Arthropoda; class Insecta; order Lepidoptera; family Micropterigidae; genus Micropterix; species Micropterix aruncella. The sequence goes on from OX155958.1 coordinate 12,889,633, forward strand.
ATTGCTGCTGGAGGCTTACGGGGAATTTACTCCGACAGAAAGGACTGTTGAGACTTGGTTTCTCCGATTCAAAAGTGGTGATTTCGAGGTGCAAGACAAAGAGCGCCCAGGCCAGGAGCAAAAATTTGAAGAAGCCAAATTGGAGTCCAAACTCCATGAAGATTCGAGTCTGACGCTGGCAAAGATAAGTGAAGTGCTTAATGTTCATCTCTCAACCGTTTCAAGACGTTTAAAATCTATATGAGTCATTCAAACGGAAAGGCATTGGGTTCCTCACGAGTTAAAGCCAAGAGACATCGAAAGACATTTCATGACTTGTGAAATGCTCCTTCGCCGTCAAAACAGAAAAGGTTTACTCCAACGAATAATCACCGGCGACGAAAAGTGGATATTTTACGAGAACCCCAAATGCAAAAAATATCGCTCGTACCCCGGGGAATCACTTCCATCGACCTCAACGGTCACGCCGAAGAGACATCCACGGATCCAAGGTAATGCTTTTCATTTGGTAGGACCAAAAAGGTGTCATCTATTACGAGCTGCTGAAACCGGGAGAAACTATCACGGGCGATCGCTATCGAGCTCAGCTTAAGAATTTGAGCGATGGTGTGAAGATAAAACGGCCGGAATACGCTAAAAGGCACGACAAGGTAATTTTCCAGCATGACCATGCTCGACCACACGTCGCGATGCAGGTCGAGAACTTCCTGGAAACGATTCGCTGGGACATCCTACCTCACCCGCCGTACTCCCCAGATATTGCGCCATCCGACTACTGTTTGTTCCGGTCAATGGCCCATGGCCTTTCCGATCAGCGCTTCCAGTCTTTCGAGGATATTGAAAAATGGTTGGTTTCGTGGATAGCCTCCAAGGACGAAGACTTCTTCCGCCGAGGAATCTGTGTCTTGCCAGAAAGATGGGAGAACGTCATGGCTAGCGATGGACAATACATTGAATGAAATGCACTTTCCAATTTACTTCGAAATAAATGTTCAATATCACAAAAAATCGAAGTTTTCAATTCAAAGACCATTATAAAGAAAGTTGCCATATTGAACATACATCTTAGTTTGAACATACATCTTAGTTTGAACATACATCTTAGAAAGTTGCCATATTGAAGAACATATGAGTGCCATTTACACGTTGTTTATCATAGTAAAATACTGGTTTCCATATCGTAGTAAGTCCCAGAGCCGTCTATACAATATATAATTACTGATAGGGGACATTGACCGCTGTAATGGGCGTCCGTCGGATTGTCAAGGACGGGAAAAATTATTGCACAAGTTTTCTATTCCAGACGGGCACTACTAGGTAGAAAAATAATGTCAATTTATTTTGCATTGAAAAGTGTATTTTTGCCGACGAATAATACTGAATGGATACTTTTTGAACAGCGTAATATATTTTTTTTAATCAAAACAAATATCTCGGCATTTAGAGAGTGCGGTGTCGACTACAACGGGCGAACCCGTCACCACAGGCTGGTATAACGATATCTGATCATTCTTTCAGCCGTGGGATGAACGTAGAAGACTTAGACAAGACAATCTACTGTCTAGCTCCGCCAATAAGCCCGTTAGAGCCAACGCCTTACGGCGAGGCACCGGGAAAGGTACACAGCGGTAAGCCTAGCCCCCTAACTACAAGTTTTACAAGGATATCTCCGTCTGGAATTAACTTTCAGGATACCTCCGTCCTCCCGACTGATCACAGGTTCGAAGTCACTTGCGCGACCTCTACCTGCCGTGAGTTTAGCGGTAATTCGGTTTGTTACTATCGCGGACCAAAGGCATCTTTTTCCCGGCTATGAATTCAGGATCAGGTAGCCTAATGGTCGTTTTAAGACTGGTTGACGATAGGTCAACATCCACCCCTGCTGCATAGGAGACAGTATACTTAGGCATTTAGACATAATAATATGTACACTATTTTTACAACATAATTTGACAACTATGCTTTGTTTTAGCCGCGTTATGTTTACTACGGTACCCGTGCTTACTGAGTGACATATGTAGGTAGTAGAGTGGAAACAAAAGTTCCAATAGTAATGGCTCGTTGAAAAAGCCACAATTGGAAAGCGGTCGACAATGGCGATGCGGTAGAGTGAGGCGAAACGGAGCCGTGGCCCGTTATCCCGGAAAGGCCATTTTCCGGGGTTTCATTGTGCAAAGTCGGTCGGCAACTCGTCGCGCCCGCGTCGAGAGATTGCGGCGTAAATATTTCAGGACGGAAGCTTCCGCAAACGGAGCGTGCCCGGCTGTTTGCTTCCGAAGACGATGAAATAAAATACACGGCGCGCGCCGCCGCCGACGCACACGCTCGCTCTCTATCTTTCGCTGTTTCTCTTTTACCGATATCTACCATATCGAAAGCGATATTTATTGCTGTTCTCTTCAAACAGAATACTCAATAAAAAGCTTTAAATGCAGCATAATAAATAAACGGCCTGACCACACTTCACTTTCCCAGTCATCAGCAAGTTACATAGTATGTTCTATCATTATAAATATACATATAAAACACAACGTGTTCGCCACAGCTCGATATTTTTATGTCTGATCTGTATGTAAATCTAAAGAAAAAAAATGTTTTTTAAAAAAAAATAACGACTTTTTGGATTTTTTTGTGTAGGCGCAGGATATTATTCTACACAAAAAAACTATACTTAAAAGCATCAACTTTTTTTATTTAGTCGATTTTCTACTTAAAAAGTTCTAAATATCCGTAAGTTGAATATAAACAATTAATATATTAAAAAAGAATAAAAAACATATTTATTACGGTTTTTTAATGAAATATTTGTGGTTTATGTATTTATCCATATACAACTAGATACATGTATATTTCCGAAATTTACTCAGTCAGTCCTTTCATTTGAAACACGATATATTTATGTTAATTTATTGATATTTGGACATTTAAACAACTACTTATTTAATGTCTGGACAGTTAAGGTACCCTATGACACTCATGATGACAACGATTCTAACAATACCACACACTTCTAATTCGGTTGAAGCGTTTCGGTTGAAAGTTATGGTGGAATAAAGAAACGGAAAACATACATAGATGAACCCTAAACATATTACACCCCTCTTTTGTTGGGCAGTTGTGTAAAAAGGCCTTTCTTCTAAACAAGAAGTTATTTTTATATATCAATTATTACGGCGTTTTAATTTCAAGAAGGAATCACGTTTCTCAGCTAAGAACCATCGCTATGATAAGCTTCTAAAGTATTATTGATTATTTCAATTTCCTTTTTTTAATGGCTCGTTGTGTAAAGGAGTCATTTTCCAATATCGATTAGCGGCCTTCTAATTTCAATATGTAATCATCTTTCTTAGAAAAGGATTATAGCTTTTTAAATATTATCGATTATTTCAACTTTCTTTTTTAATAGCAAAATTATACTCTTTATCCACTAAGCTACGTATCTAGGTAGGCATATAGCTCGTTCATGGTAAACACTCCGGGAATCACACCCTAAATTTGGAACGTAGTTAGTCGCACCCGGGTAAAAAGACCCATGGTTTAAGATGGCTTTGTATAGGTTAAGAGCCGGATAGTTCTGTCGGATACATGCCCCGGTTTTGAATACACTATGTTAGGTATGTTGGTAGCGTTAGCGCTTTACTATAATTAGAAGTGCCCCTCTCGCAGGCCTCAGTTATATGTAAGCCGTCGGAGTAGGCGTACGCGTTTTGTCCGTGTGAGCAAAAATCTTCCCCGGCGAAACTTAGATAGGCGTCGAAATTATATTGGTAAGTAATTTCTATTGAATATATTTATTACTATTTTTATTATTATCAGCGCACGCCGATAACACAACTCACCAGCTCATTCTTCTCCGACTTGATTTACAAATATCGTGGCGCCTATTTATGGAGCTTTCCATTAGTGAAAGAATTTTCGAAATCGGATGAGTAGTTTCGGCGATTACCCCTTACATGCAAACTTACAAACTTACAAACATTACTTCTTTATAATATTAGTATAGATATCGATGAAAACCAACAAAAAAACAAATATGGACTTTCCTTAAATACCAATATTAATTCTAATGCAATTTTAATCTAGGACATATTCTGAGTAAAGTAGGATATATTCTAACAAAAAACAACAATATCTTGAAAATATGCCATACATAGATAGATACTTGCTACCGGGTAAAAAAGACCTATAACATCAATTTAGTAGTTCACTGCTATATACTGCAGGCGCCAATTGAATAGGTAGGTTGCAAATTGAAAGGTACTGTATATAGCATAATATACGAATAAATACACAAGGATATATCAAAATAAATTTCCACTGGGTCTTTTTGCCCGCTAGCGAGTCCTGGCGTGTTAAATTGCATTTATATCATGTAATAATGTATGAATACATGTAACGAAACGACGATCAGTGAATGAAATGAACGGTGGCGGTGCGGCGGCCGCGCGATACGGCTCGAGGGGCAGTGAAGGAAACGTTCCATTTCCTGCTGCGTGAAAATGGGATTCGGATAAAAGTGTCTGCCCTCAGGGCGAGTCCCCCGCGGCGCGGTCGTCGAGCGACTCTGGGACGCGAGGCGAAGCCACTAGAGGGCGCCCCGACGCCGACGGACAATCGCGATTCGAGGGTTTATTTATTGCTGCGAAGGACGCTTCTCGGGGCTGACGCGGCGCTTGATGCCAAAGCTCCGCTCCCTCGATTTATTCCCACTCTTGTCATCATTTATTCCCGTAATACGGTACGTCTACATTATTAAACGTAGGATTAATTAAATGCTTCTTCTTCATTTTCAAGTGACTTTCTCTTGAGAGGTTAATTTCAGGAGGCGTATCACCCTAAACTTCACATCGCATAATCAAAATGGTATAATTACCAATGTTGAAACAAACATCTGTGAAGAAAATGGGTTGGATTTTTTTTAAACTTATTAGTTTTCAAGTAAAAAATCTGATATACACATGTATCTATAGCAGTTATATGTATGAATGCAATATTAAAGAAATAAAATTAATTTACGTAAAATATGTCGAAATATGGTTAATTACGTTTTTTTTCATTTCTCCTACGTTTCTAATATATTGAAGTTATAGAAATTATTTGTTTACTAAGAAAATGTACCAAAAATTAGATTTTCGTGAAATTAATTTCACGTACCTGCGACGTTCGGAAGTCTTTCATTTTCAAAATCAAAAATCGTTATTTTAAAACAAAATTTACGACAATTTTCACGACACAAACTAAAAACTACTCACTTTCGTAATATTATAAAAATGGTTTTGCTGAAAGCTATTTTTTTGCATTTTTTTAAAGTAAAACAATAATATCTATAGCTTTAATCAGTTCCAAGCGCAGGGGAAAAGTAAATAAATAAGTCTAGGCAGCTGCCCGGAACAATAAATTCGTGATCATAATATATAGGGCGGGCCAGAATAAAGAGCTAAATAAAAAAGCATATTTTTTTTCAAATTATATTTTTTATCATATTAAATTAAACAGCTTCTGTTTAATTTAAATTGATAAAAAATCGGAGCATTAAAAAATATATATTTTTTAAAAATAACTTTGGTACGATGATGTCCAGTCAGTCGTATACACTCTTCCAGCTGAGCACTAAAGTTATCAGTGGAATTTGAGCCAGTTCCAGGCGGATTCGTTCTTTCAGAGTTTCATGTGTTCGTGGTGGGTTATCCTGAAAGCCTTTATTACTCTCAAGGAAATCCCATGAAAACAGTCGCAAATTATGAGGGTCCATGAGGATCTCTATCTCTAGAGATCATGGGAAATTACTCCGTCCTATTGAAATAATGTCTTCTCGTTTATTTCGTACTCTGCCAGCTGTGATGTAAAAAAGTTCACCGACAGGCCTGCGTATCTCTGTGAAGCAAGTCACTGTCACAGCATTGCCACGAGCATCTTAAAAAAAGTATATACTATGATCCCTGGTGAAAATATAGCGCACCCCATAGTAACTTCGGTGGAGTGAAGAGATTGCAGTCATCCACGTTTCACTCAAATATCTAAAGTTTTGCTTGTTGACGTTAGCGGACAAATGGAAGTGGGCTTCGCCACTCATTCATAAATGATTTACAATGTCCTCGTCGCGATTAATTAAAGCGACTTACATAATCGGTTTCTTTAAAAATGGTTTCTTTAGAAAGTGTAGGTCGTTGTGTAAAATCCGCCTAATCGATCTGTTGTGCCATGCCGGCAAGCTTAACAACAGCGGTTTCTTTTGATCGCAACTCTTACACGCGCGATGTTTTCGGGCGTACGCACTGTTTTTTGTCTCCCAGAGGCTTTGTCATCAAAGTCTCGTCAAAGTTCTTAACCAACATTTTAATCACACAGGCACACGGCATCAGTTGATTAATGCTAAAACGGTTGACGTAAGTACGATTCGCCTGCTTGTAAGAAATACCATTTTGATAAAATGCTTTGACAGTGTACGCGCGATGCTGTGGGTTCACTGCTCCATTGCTACTGAATGCTAATGTGAGTGGAATATGATTGATTCCCGCGCGTTTCAAATCACTCTTTGTTCTGCCCCACCCTTTACCTACACTTGTGCACTGTTATTTAATGACTAATTTATTCGTAAGGTCGTAACTTGTAACCTGTTGCCACCGGTCCATACCATTTTGCTAACTTACGAATCCCATTGCATAAGTATAAAAATCTTGTTAATCCATTGATTAACTACATAAAACAACCGAAAGCAAGCAGAAGGAGTACGGTGATAATTGGGCTATTTGCCGGCGATCAAAATATTTCCTTTCCGTAGTCCCTTCACGGTCGGGAGCATTCCCGGCGAGAAACCTCGACGACAATAACCTTAAGCTCAGCAGGCAGCTCGCGTTCGCGTCGCCGACACCCGACGCTGTGCCGCACCATCGTACAGTGTATCTATTGTCTAGCAACTAGGGCGGCGAAAACGCCGATCGGCCTTTTTCGGCGGTTCATAGATCCGCACGTAGCCATTTCGGCTGACCTTACTTAAATACATAATATAAATATAAAATAACATTACCCTTACCTTTGGGTTATTATTCAAATAGTAGGTAAAAAATCGTTAGGTTTTTTTCATTAGATGTCTTAATAACAATACTTGATTACAATATACCAGACAAATTTTGTACACAATATGGATACCCATTTTTACCCTTTTTTGTATTTAGAATCGTAGGAACAATTTGACGTACTTACCACGTAAGCTTTCAAGTGGGTATGGGTTTTTCTTATTTTTTCATTTTTTTTTACTCGAACGTATGTGATACGGCTAGTTCCGTTCGGGCGATAATATAGCGGACGTATCACGTACGTTCGTCGTAGAGCGGTTGATTATTTGGTAACAAGAGACTATTAGCATTAATTATTTGGTAAGTTGTTACTTATGCATTAATTTGTTTATGAAGTATGGTACTTGTTGTTTATGAATTATCTCTTGAGATAAGTCTTTAAACAAACCATATTATTAGTATTTATATACAAAATTGACCAAAAAAGGTGCGGCGCCATTTTTGCTCGCGAAAGCTGGTTTCCGAAAGGCTAGTAAATGTCTAAAATAATATTTGAAAATGATATTACGAGGTATTGCCCTGTTATGCCCTGGAACGGGTTTATCTCAGTTGGGCGTACCTTGCCATTAAAGCTACGAGTACATAATTACTAAAGGAAAATATTTCGCATTGGTTTCCTGATTTCTTGTAGATTATGAGAACATTTTTAATAAGGATAAATAAATAAATCGTCCCTCTATATGTGAGACCGCCGACAAGGAAATATTTCAGGGCATAGAAAAACGAAATAACTTCATTCACGAAATGTTTTTTTTATTGTGTAAATAGGATAACATTCTTGAAAAGTATTAGTTTACTGTACTAAAAATTTAAACTGACAAAGAGTTAAGTTGTTTGCTAGGAATCACTACTAAGCACGGATAAAATCATCACCTTGTACCTAAGAGATGCCAATGCAAAAAGAATTACAAGAAAAATGAGCAATTTCAGCCCTCGGGACATGGGCAGAACGATCCGGAGCTTGATTTTACACTAATAACAATAAAAATGCAAATTCGAATTCTTGGCGCATACGAGGTCTCACATATAGATCGACAAAATAAATAATTAAAATTGATGTGTCTACACAAATCTTATTCCATAAAAATAGCATCTGACAAGGCGTATATACCTGATTATTTATTTTTAATAGGTAAAAATATTGGCGCCGAAATATAAAAAAAACATGTTTATTGCCGAATTTTACTAAAAAGCTAGTCAGTCAATAAACCTCGAAATGATTCCAATTTATTTAGTGTTCTTTAACACCGAGGTTAGTTCCAAATTTAAATTCATAGTGACAGCATATTTAAAAAAAATATCAACAATAAATATTAATTATAATTACTAAATGTAGTGAATAAAGTGCAATTATGCAGTCTAGATTAACCTGGTTGACACAGGACGCGTCCCGAATGTACTCGATCGCCGTTTGCATATCGGTCTAATTATAATGAGAAGTAAAAGTATATAGCAAAAGACCGAGTCAATGGCGGTATAACCATTCCCAACTGGGCAACCGGTTGAATAGGTCTCAGCGGCCCAAGGTCCTAAATAGACCTAAAATGTCTGGTGCAGAAGGCAACGGGAGACCACTGCACTATATATCCCTAGTAGTTAGCAATGGAAGTCAAAAATAGCCATGGCTCCGAGTGCCCGGCGGCCCTTTGATGGGTCAGGGGTGCTAAGAATCCCCGGGTGGAAAACTGGACCGGGATCACCAGTACCGAACAGCTTTCCGGATAACTCAAGACCGACAAAAGTATTCAGAGCTAACGGCCAACCTCCAGTAATGGAGAGGCACTTCGAGAAGAAGAAGAGCACGGAGGTTAACAAAATATTTCATATCTCTATGGTGACTATTATGATTCTCACATGAAAGCCTTTTTAAGCATTTTTGACGGATTTCAAGCTGCGTATTTCGCTACATAGAACATATTGCGGCATAAATTTTCTTTACATTGTAACTTGGGTCTTTGGCTATTTATCCATATATAATGTACAACAGAATCATTTGTAAGAATGTTAATTTAACCCTCATGGGAAGTGCAATTTGCTTATCACTAGGCTTTAAACAAGAATATGGTGTACATCGGTCCAGTGTGCGTCGATGCCGCGCCGCGCCGCCGACCTCCGGCGAAAAGAGCGACCGCCTCGCGGCAAATTATGGACGCAGACGTTATTACATTTTCGACGGTTATTCGAGGCGAGTTATAAAGGCAGCAACGGCCATTACAAAATAAAAAGAGAGCAAAGCGGCCGCGAGCGAGGAAACAAAAGTGGAAACTCTCGTAACTCGCATTACTCTGAGAGGAATTAAACATTCAGGAAGCTGGCGCGGCGGGAGAAGGCAAGAAATAGAGGGAGCGAGAACAAAGAATCGGCAGGGTCAGCGGTGTGCCGTCTTGAATCCTGATTACGGATTTTGGGGGGTCGTAAACAAAATTATTCGATCGTTCGGATTAACAAGCGCCGACAATTAATTGATATACTCGTATTCCTTCCTTGGGATGGAATATAAAGCAACAACTTGTTTTAGAACTACTTAACTGACCAGGAAACTTTTTTTAGACAATTCCATTGCGATAAAAAAATATTCAATGAACTGAATCCGAATATTTAATATTTCTTCACGACAAACGTTCCAGCAGTTTAACTCTGTATGTGAAACAAAGCATAAAAGTTGATTTTCGTTTATTTTTTTATTCTGCAACAACTGTTTTTGGATATTAGGAGTTTTTTTTGTATAGGCGATTATTCTACATGAAAAAACTAAGATGAAAGTCAGGTACAACTTTTTTTTCTAATTTATTTTGGACTTTTCTACTGAGAAAAAAATAATATCTGAAGTCGAACATTAATAAAACGCTTTTCATCTGTTACAAAGCCCTTTAAAAATCCCCTAATATAAAAACGCCTTTCAGAAAAATATAAAAACGAAGAAGCAAATACATTTTGTACGCCAACGTCCTACTGTTTTATTTTCGATGTTTTTTTTTGTGATATGCTGCATTTACGTCGTAGCTTACAGATCTGCCCTGCGTAACAGACATAGAGAAAATTACAAATTTTAAAGAAAGAAAAAATTAAAATCCGTCGAATTCATAAATCCGTTTTTTTTCAAATTTCAGCTGGAAAGTTCACCTATAAAAAACTTTACTTAGGTGAGACGCGTGCAAAAGAGCTTTATTTTGGTTTAATAGTAACATTATTTTTCCCCGGCGCGGTAGGAAGTCACAAAAACATCACTTCTCCGAGCGAATTTTCGCGTGTCGAATTTCTGGCTCGGTGCATTGTTTATTAGCACCAAAGGGCGATGAAAACTTTCGCTTGGATGTCGACTGGGAAAAACGAGCTCGCCGAGCTGTTTCGAGTGTACCTACTTGCCGCCAGATTTTCCCGTGAAACGCCGAAATGTTAATCTCGGCGCGGATTTCGCCCTCAATAAAGAGATAACGCAGTAAGCGTCGAATGCAATGCAATTTCCAAGTGATGGACTTCAAACGCGCGCGAGCGGAATACGTTCAACAGCTAGTATTATCGGCTTATGCAGTGCGAGGGGATGCGAGGGAAATGCTACGCATGTATGAATATGCTCAAATGCTCCAAACTTTTACTAAAGGGAATTGTAGATTAGTCATAATTGTACAAGGATAAATTCTTTCCTCGATACAGCTAATTGCCGCATTTGATAAATAAGTTTCTCCACGAAAAAACAAGACCATAGATATTAATTATTGCCGTCGAGGGTTATTTATACATTTATCTGGAAAAGTTTACGAATTTAGGAATCCTGAGATGAATAATTGGGGACTTTTGCATTTGAAAACAACAATTGGGGAATTTTGCATTCCGCGTCCAATGCACTGGAAGGTAATTCTCTATGACTGGACGCCAGAGCTGCTGAAATTTTATTTGAATGCCTTTCAGCATACACTTCCATACCATAGTAACCCTGCCGTTGGAGCTATGCCGAGGATAGTTCATGACCTCTTTGTAGCAATACCCCTTGCACAGCTAGACAAATTCCTTAGATTAAGGACGGTACACTTACCGCCATGACAAAATCCTTGCTGTTAATTGCGAGGTAATTAGCCTATGTATAAGTGGCTCTTGCCAACAAGGGTTTGACATTACCCTCCAAATCCCCAATACAGTTTTTGCGGGGTGTCTAAAGGCATAAAACATTTAACTACATAACCTGTCTCAATAATCGAGAAAGCTTCAGATTGGATTCTGGAGATCGATTCGGTCTCTAAGCAATATACATTCCCTGAATATCTCGGATGCACAGCCCTCCTTCTAGATATAACTCTCTTATTGTACAATTAACTGTTCCATGGGAATTAAATATCCCAAAAGACCACGAGTACAAATGAAATAAAACTCGGAAATGCCGTCACCTGGAACGGCTTCACTGCGGTGGAGGTTGGCGCTCGTGGGCTGCCAGCCAAATCTCTGTTTCACCTCTTTAAAGATCTTGGTCTTTCCATAAAAATAATCAACTCTTTCCTAGAAAAAATATCTAAAACCGCGATTTCCGCATCTCAAATTCTACGCCATCGAAGGGGGAGTGAATGGGTGGTAATGTGAACGCTCACACGTGGCAAGACAGCTGTCCTAACCCTACCACAGCCTGTCGTTAGTCCGGAATACTCCGCTCACCCCCAAAAGTGTAATAATAGTATATGATGGGCTTGACTCCGATCGGTGAATTCTATGGCAGCTCAGTTTGTATTTTATTTATATTGTCATTAAATTTATAAGGTCAATTACGTATTTTTTTCCCAAAATACATTTCAAAACCTTATAAATATAAACCGAAAAAACCGACCTGCAGTAAAAGGTGTTTGTCGACAGATTTAACGTTGTTTTTACTGACAGAGTTGGATAATGTTAGGAAGAACATACTGTATAACTGCAGTAAATATTGTGGTTGTGTTTCAATTACAATATATTCTGGCTCAACGCAATTTTCATTTACCTGGAGCAGCCGTGTCAAATAAAAAGCAGGCGGTCACGATCTCGGCAGTTCAGGCTGAGTGACCTCAATATTGCGGCTACGCGACGGGGACCAATATAAGCGCTCCGACCGCACGGTCGAAGGAATAAAAACATGTGTTGGCGAGAGGGCCCTGGGGGCGGAATCCCGCCCGTCGCAGCCCTGTTGCCGGAGCCAGGTTAGTGTAATTTCGACTCGTGTTACAGTCCGTTTGTATACGCGGCACGGGAGTTATTTTATTTGCAGCGCAAATAACAAAACGGCTCGCAGAGCAATAAGAACGCTCGCCAAGGGTGGCGAAGGACTTAAAACAAACACTTGACGTCTTTATGAACGCTTCCGGGTGGCGCACGGTGGTCAATTTGGCCTTATTTCGTGGACAAAAAAATCATTTGCATAATACTTACAGAGAGGTCTAAGCACTAGATGGACAAGGGATGGGAAAGGCTAATGTATAACTGTCACCATAATAACACTAATACGAGTGATAGACATGCGCGGACGCTTAGGCTAGACCTTTCCAATAAATAAGTCGGCATCGTGTAAACTCTAACACAATTCGTAGGATGATAATTGCCAAAATATTACGAATAGATTATATACGGATAGGCAGATAAAGAACTATACGATATTCTAATAAAAATCTCATTATGTTAAACTAATAAATACTATGGGACCAATCCTAAGATAAAATTGTTTTAAATTATTCTTGAATTACTTAAATAAATAAATAAAAAATAAATAAATAGTAAGAACTATACTATACCCGGTGAAAATCAGTGAAAAGCTTAAAAATGCTTTTGCTGGAATCATATTCTCAAACATTAAAAAATACGTCGACAAACGTAACCTATTTAATATTTTAACAAGTAAGTCGCAAAACTAATAAAGTCAAAACTTTTTCGTATAAACTTACTCAGTATAAACTTACTGACTAAGAAAATGACACAGAGATGTGTTATTTTAAAAATCGTTATTTCAAAATGATTCAGCCATTTTAACTCGTTTTCATTGGGTATAACTTTTTATTTTTATATAGATCTTATTTTTGGTTACGCGATGGTTTGTTTTGACCCTTTCGCTTCTATGCCCCTTTAATACGATATTCTGTAATTAGCTTTCTTTACATATTATTCCTAGTTATTCCTAGAATAAAATAATGCTGATTTAATTCTTCATTCTTGTCTCTTGCGATTTTAGATTTATACGATAGCTGTGATCGATCAAAATGTTATGTCGAAAAACCTAAATTATTGCAATTTCCACGATGCTGGCTCGAGAACTTAAGATATTTTAGACATTAAGTCTTACTAAACAACTGTGGGAAGTCCCAAGTTTCTTGTAATTCGTTGACTCGATTGATATTTTTAGTCTTCAAATTTGATTAATTGAGATTGTGTTTTTACAGCAATTTGGATTATGTTGCATGTATCTAAGATATTTCAGCCATGCCGAGTTATTTCAAAATGACGCAGTTTAGGTTTCCTACCAAGTGTGATTATTAGTTAAAACCACGACTGTTTAGACCTGGAACCCACTGCCGCATGAAAATTAATTCACCATATTATATATAGCTTAGTATTCACAGACACATAAGTACATTCATTTTACAAATTGGTAGAACTTCCTGAGGTAGGTTTAGGTAATGTGACACCGAGTGACCTGATAACGCATGGCTTTGTTCAAGTGTATGAGATCTGCAAATTTAATTCAGCGTGAACAGAAATGAAGTCTTTGCCGGTAAGCCAGACAACTACAACCCTTTAAAAAATGAGAAGTCGGTGGAATTTTCTATGATTTTTTTACTGTAATTTGTAAAAGTAACTACATATTATGAATGAGTCGATGCGATTTATGTCATATGATTACAAATATAGCATTAATCAATTCCAGAGTATTCGTTATTTTTTAACGTTATTTCGCAAAGTGACCACGGTGCCTCGCGTGTATGGCCTTTTAAAAGGAGGACCACTCGGTTCTCCGTTTATTCACCCCAGGTAGAAATCTTTTTATCGTACAGTGATAATTGCTAAATAGGGATTTGTTTTAGAAAGGAATAGCTGTGTGGCTCGAATCATCTAATTTATGTTACATTTTAAGTTATCTTCAAATTTTGCCGCATTAATTCAAAATTATTGTCATAGAAAATACGTATGCATGTATTCTATAATACATAAAAAATCGACATTGACTAATCTACGTTTCTAAAACCGAAATAGTTTCCGATAGAGATTATCTTTGAAACGTGGAAATGTAGTGCAACGCAATTTTCGCTCTCATAATCGTTATTGATTACTCCATATTTAAAGTCGACGTAAGTATGGCTGAACCGGTATTAAAAGATACTAGAAAGTGATCTGATAGGACTGACTGATTGATATCTTTGATATGCTTATTAATTGCGAAGTCGAGGCAGCTTGACGGCTGTATTAAACAAAGATATTTATAAAGTTAAAATTAAAAAAAAGTTTATCACAATGGACCGACTGACTCATCAAACTGCTAGACACGATTTAAAATCTAATCTTGCCTCAAAGTGCACCAATGTTGCCACGTTAGGCGATATATCGCCATTTAGGCTACCCCGAATCGATTATCGGCAACCAAAAAATAGCAAAAATCGCCTGTCGCCGATTTAGGCTTCACCAATTGTTCGATTTTATATTTGTACGGCGACGACGATTTTCTTTATTTCAAATATGATGGTACCGAGTATAAACTTTTAAGATTTCTAAAACAAATAATTTCCCCTGTTTTAACCTTAAGTTGTTATTGTTTTACTGTAATATTATCATAAGTATGCAACTGTTTTTTGTAAACTTTCTGGGTAAAAGTTTCAAGTAGTTAAGAAAATAATGGTAATTTTATTCATAGTTATAGTAGGTAATATTCGTTATAATTCATTGTAAATATATGTAGGGTTCATTGTGTCTTGTCCACAAATAGAGTAACATTATATAAAATAGTAATCTTTGTACTTTTATACATAATTTAATTATGGTATGTAATAGGTCATATTACTTCGTAAATATATGTATGATTCATGTTCACAAATAGAGAAGCTTTACACAAAATTGTAATCTTGGTACCTAGGTAGTTGTGTTCAACTTTATCATGCAATCTTTTTCCATCCAATGTTTGTTTTTGTAGGTATTACGGTATGCTTGGTGATTTTTTCTACAAAAAAACAATGATTTCAATTCCATTATTTAAACCTATGGCCTGCAATCCTTTTCATAACCAAAAAGATAGAAACTCGTTTTTCCACAAAATTGCCGAAATGGGTGAAATTGGCTTTGTAACCGTATTTTAAAATTGAATTTGAGTAACCGTATTTTTCATTCATCTTTTTGCTTCAAAATAGTGACTCCATCGATTTGTATTTTTTAGTGGCATACGATACCCAGTTACCTGTCATTTCCGAAGTGGAGATTTATTAGCGACCATTTTTTTGCAGAATGGCTACTCTAAGGCTATCTTTTCTGGTGACATGAGCGACTTTTCATGTCCAGCACTTGGCAACATTACATAATTTCCAAATTATATTAGCATCAAGCCAGGCTAGTTTCAAACTATTTTAGTCGTGACTGAAATAGTTTGACAACGCGAACATGACCTATGTCACATTATCATGCTGAAACTATTTTAAAGTGGTTTTAGGAAAAACGAAATATGTACCAGAGAGCAGCACAGGACGCCATTTTTAGATTGCTGTTTAAATTTAGATTATTTTTAATATTGAAATTTGCTAATTCACAATGTGATTTCTTCGTCGCAATGGACAATATCCGCTTGATCGACCGACTGCTGAGCCGATATGTAAAATTTTCTCAGGCGCGCGGGCGTGAAAGAGTGTAGATATCGGGCAAAGTGGCGAGAACTCAAGAAAAAACACAAACAGAACGATAGGATCGCGCGTCAAGCCGCGAGAGCACTAAATCACGAACGCGCGTGAAACAATATTGACAAACTGGTCGGGAGCGCGGGAGCCCATTGCGGTTTACGTGACGAAGTTGACAGCAGCGTTTTCAAATGTTAAATGTACGATTTCTAATAATTACTGCCCAAATATGAATGGTATTTTTTTGTACTCTTGAACAGCGCTTTCGGCTATCTAAGTTTAGTAAACGTGACCCTGCACAGGCATACTGGTGCAGAACTACAAAAAAATAGTAACGCAGTTCATATAGTAGCATTTTACCCCTCCTTTATGCCGTGTTTAATGAATGTATGGTTAATTGATTATCTGTCATTCGATTTTAAACCTATAACGGAAGGGTAAAAGTTAATGGAAAGACTAAGAAATCAAAGTGATAAAAAATCATGCTTATGTTTATTTTTCTTAGACACACTTCATCAACTTCTTCATACATTTAAAATAGTATCTTCATTCCTAGAAAAGTGGTCCAGTAGTGTCTTCTTCGTCTTTTCTTCACCCTAAAATTTGTGACCTCTAACTTTGAGTTTTGTTTGAACAGTAAGTAGTCGCTCAGAATCAGTTCGGGAGTGCAATAAAAGTGATCAAATTTTCACATGCCAGCGCAGGCGGATGTAAATAACCTCACCTCTATTTCTTTCAAGCACGCCCGGTTTTGTTAAAATTCGAGTGTTTTTCACCTGAAGTATATCATTCTAGGAACTTTCAGTCTTGCCTCGTAACATATATTTACGATACTACTGTTTTTGTGTGCGGAGTTGTGTGTTTAAGTCGTGTCGGTGAGTAGTCATGTGCACAGGCACTGAACATAAAAATCTAAGAATACGACATGGGACAGCTTTAGCTACTCCGAAAAACTTAATCTCAGTACGATATATTTTTCACTCGAAAACCGTTATTGGTCGCCGAATTAAAAAAAATGTCAATAAATACCGTCAATAAATTAGATGGCACTGATTTAATTATAAGAGTATATTATTATGTCCCTGGTAGATCGTCGAGACACTACAACCTTCATCTCAAAAAAACGGACTGATTTAAAATAGAAGATTCTAGTGGCACCACCTAACGTTGGGAATAAAAAATATAATAATAATAAATGACGTCACGCAGGCGTGATGTAGTAACAAGTCTATACGAAAAAGTGCGCGCCCGTTGTATATCGCGTAATTAAAAAGGGACTTCCCCGGTTAATAGGTTAAACGATATTACCTAATTCGTATTGCAGTGTTACTTATATATTTCGTGCGTTACAATCACTGAGATTAATTTGGTTCCGCCTTCTCAATGTTGTAACTCGGGCAACAATGAGCTCCCGGACTAAGAGGCGAGCGGAACGCGGAACCCCGAAACAGATTCCTATCAGAACGACGAGCGCGCGGACAGATTAAAGGCTAATAAAATATCGGACGTTCGGTAGAAATGATTTTTCGAGGCGTGTGCCAAACGAGGCAGTGCGAACGCAGGGGGAAATTAATTGTCGAATGACAATGGCAGTTTCTCATCTGGAAGGTCGTTAGTCGACGTGACAGATGTTTGCTCGACCATCGCCACTACTGTTGGAATACAAGCCATGGAGCGAGGAGCAGTGGTCCTGATTTTTGTGAATATCTACTAAGAGAAGGTTATGACGGCGGAATTGTTTACCACGAGGACAATATCTTTAGTTATTACACTCGACGAGGGAGCACTGTGAGTCGTTAGTAACTAACGTTATTAAATAGGTGCACAGATGATTTATATTACTTATTATTGTTATTATTATCTCATTAGCCTCATAACTGTATTCATATATCTCCCATATATATTATATCTCATTTAATTTAATAAATATTTTTATTTAACATATATACCTATATACTATAATAGTTATACAATATACACTTGTAGGATTTCCCAAGATTAAATAAAATACCTATACACCCGGCAGATGAACACAGTACTAAATATCACCTCAATACTGGCTCTGCCTAGTGAGGTGATAAAATCCCGCCGAAGCCGCACCTTTAGTAAATTTCCAGGGTTCACATTTTGTATGTACGACTAAATGATGTAAAATATACTATAGGAAATTTAATCATGTAATACTAGGGATAAATAAATAAATAAATAAATAAATAAAAATAAAGTTATCGACGAGTGAAAACGGAAATATCGAAATTTAATACGTTTTCCGGGATAGTCGTTTTGGAGATTTAATAGGAATCATTTCATCAAAACCGTTAAAACCCATTAAAAAAATGTGTGAGAAAAAACAGTAATATCTAGATTTAGTAACGAAAACTAATGGGTACCCGATTTATGTTGAACCGCATCTAAAGTCCAAACATTTGAAGTATCAAACCGAGTGCACTTTATGTTCGCTAAACAGGCTTTATATGTATGTACTTTTAATATATGCGCCATAAGTCCTACGTGACTATGCACAAGTGCCCGTCCTCCCCTCTCTTCATTTCACTTACGTTGGGACTTGAGTTGTATGTAAATCAGTGAGTTCAGAAACACCCGTTCGCGCAGGACTAAACCGCCTCACGCACGCAATAATCCTGTATTCTGAGCTCAATACCACTGGACTATACCGGGTTTTTTAAAGGTCCAGCCCTCAACATATTGGTGACCCCGACGCGATCCAATTTAGTTTAATCTCAAACAACGAATTTACATACTACTTACATAGGTACGACTCAGGAAAGAGAAGAGAGGGCAGGAAACGGCAAAAACTGCATAGTAACGTAGTAATATAAAAAAAGTGTATGTTAAATGTATATGTATACACTATGTTAACCGGGGACTGCGAAAGATTTTAATTAACAATCCACTTGCATAGTCGGATCATTAGGTCTTTTTAAAAATAATAATAATAATTAAAACAAAACTAATAATTCGGTCCTTTTCATCTTCGGATGTCACTACCCAAATAAAATGAAATCCTAACCATTTGTGGTATTTAATGACGTGGAGCAACAATATCAAAAAATGAACAGGGCCCAATTAGGACATTTTTTGTTTTAATTTAAATAACTAATATTAGGTTTTCTTTCTCCTCTTAACCACTGGGGCGCCAAAAATGCTTATAGGCATTTTGCGGTGGTTGACAGATCTGCGCGTAGCAGTTTTGACCAGCCCCTACATATAGTATATAAATATGTAATATATATGAATAACAAGATTAATTATTAGGTAACATGACATGAAAAAACGATATTGTTATACATAAAATCGATCAAAAAGTTTCGGCGCCGTTTTTCGCGCGCGAAGGCTGGCTTCCAACAGGTTAAGCATGCGAATGACTATAGTTAACATCTATCGCAACCCCCCATGAAGTCATATACATATAAATGCAGAACAACTTCCTTTAAATAATTATGGAGGTCTTTCTTTGGATGTTTACTGAATGTGTACGTAGAGACGAAAGACATGTTTGTCGGAGCGTTAAGAAATTAAATTCTACATTTTAAAATATATATGTAAATCGATATGCGCCTGAATACTCTCCTAATATAGAAGCGAAGATAAGGAGAACAAAAAGTATTCAATCGATGATGGTAGCACGAAACAAGCATGAACATAGGAAGAATATCATCCCCCTCCCTTCGCACAAAAAAGCAAAGCCTCAGATGTCGGAAAAGCGCTATGATATGGGCTGTAATAAGGGGGCGACGATCCGCTTCCATAAAGAGGCGGCGAACAAGTTGCGAACTGAATTCTCACGACGAATTCCTTCTTTGCGCGTCCTTTCTAATAGATCCCATAAAGGCGGATCTTCCCCTTCACCGGCAGCCGCGCTCGTTGGGCCGGAACAGCACTCGTTATTTTATTCCTTCATATCAACTGCTCCTCCATAAGTAACGCTTTAGGCGGGCGTAGTAAAACTCTTGGGGCCGCGCGCGCTCGCCTATCTTCGCGCATAAATGAATAAAAGATTGCGGAGAGCGACGGAGAGCGAAATAACAATGTAATAAGACGTTTGATCCTTGTCACTGAGTGGAGGGAATATGTGGTGACGCTCAAAATTCGCTACACGTTATTGCGTATACGTCTAACCGAAGATGGCACCGCCTGGAATAACAAGCAGTGGAGTATCTGCTGAGTTAAAGGCTTGAGAGGTCGCATCACATCACAAGCAATTGTCTGTTTGTGACGTTATTCATTATTCCCCGTATTTAAACTATTCATTAAAAAATTAAAAAATATGTGACGAGTCTGCCCCTCCGCCCGTTTGCACGTAGATCTTGGAAACTATAAGTCCTAGAAAAAATGGTATAGTCTGAAATAGGTCCCCCGATTGTTATTGTGTTTTATTTACTTACTTTTTCTTTAATTTGTTGAGTTTTTCGTTGATTTCATACGGGTCGCCTTTTTTGAACACTATTAAAGCACGCGCACGCTGCGGCCAGTTTGATACGTCTAACAAGTCGTATGCACTGTGCCTACTAAATGCACAGTATACCAGACAGTAGCTTCTCTTAGAACAAAATTGAAATCAAAGCGAATACGTCACGAATCGTAAGGGCTCGGAAATGGTCACCAGATGTTTCGTTACTCGGTCTACTCAGATATGTCGGCAGTATTTACCTGCCCGTAATGCGTACCGTTCGTGTTTGTCGTGACGAACCCCTCTGCCCACATGCCTCGCACCCTCTTCCTGCATTGCCTTGTAGCTCGAGTGTAAAGTTACTGGGTGGTATACTGTGCTAAATTCCTCTGTATGCATGATGAATCGTTAAGATGAGACAGTCCTTAACGGGCAACGAGCAAATAAAAGATTAAATCTTTAAAGTTTATATGACAGTCGCGCTGGTCGCTGCTAATTTTTCCAACCAAAGGGCGAATGAGCCTGCGAGCTTTTTTCAGCGTTGCCATATGCACATTTTAAATCCTTTTTCTACGATTATTTTAGAAGTAAATTTAAATATCATGAATGTGTTGATATAGGGTGTGAAATATCTGCCTGTAATACATTTTCTAAAAATAAATAGTCTGACCACGCTGGGTGATCTTCTTATTGTTTAACATACACGAGATAATTTGAAGGATAACGTTTATTGAGAGGCAAGAACAGGGATATCTAATATTCTAATCAAAACCAAAATTCCGATTCGAAAATTGAACACGTTTTTTGTACATACTTTTTCTAAGCCTTCGACGTTTGTGTAGAACATTTCTGTGATGGGATTTCTTTAGCAGCGGATTTCGTAGGACGCTTCAATTTGATTAATAAATAAAATACAAACGGAGCTGCCATGGAATTCACCGACCGAAGTCGGGCCCATCATATAGTGCTGTTACACTTCTGATGGGTGAACAGTGGATTCCGGACTAACGACCGGCTTTGGTAGGTTTAGGACAGCTGTCTTGCCAAATGTGAGCGTTCACCTTGCCACCCATTCACTCCCCCTTGGAAGCCATAGAATTTGAGATGCGGAAATCAATGATATATTTTCAAAAACGTATATATTTCGAGCTCTTCTTTTCTTTCACTCTGTGGATTTTTTTACTATAAATATACATAATATTATGTCGCCATAACAATAACTATTAACCATGGAGCTATTTTTCATTTGTTAGTAGTTTTTTTTAAACTTTAGAATACATATTTTCTGTATAAATGAAGTTTTTTTTAAATAGCAGAAATAATAAATCATTTTAGTGAGTCATTTTAAGATATCATTTTAGTGAGTTAAAATCAGGGGAAAAAGTTCACTGCAAAAGCAAACTACCTAAAGTGAAACTAAGGATATAATAATAAAATAAGACCTTCGCAAATAATGAAATACTGCATTATGAAAAATTTAAAGTAGTGAAAAGGTATAAATAAGGGGGTAAGATTCTGGGACGCCTTTATCAGATCCTAGTATTCCAGAAATATCCCATCTGGGCTTCTTTCCCATCTTCATCTTTTAATCAAATACCAAAACATTAGAATAAAGTCCATAAAACGTTTTCATAGAACAGTCGCATTCGCATTTAGGTAAATGTAGGTAATAATAAAAAAATCTTACTCAAAATTTGCATTCGCTTAGTCATTATTGCAACAGATATCCAAAATATTACCTGAAACAATAAAAGAAAACAACATGTATTATTAAGTATACTGCATATATTCGTATTATATTGAATATTCACTATTCGTATCCGTATTCATTTATTCATTCGTATTCAATTCTATAATTTAATTGGTATCTTTGAACGCCTAATTGTTTTAATGTTATTATTATTGTGCCGAGCACTATGTAATTTAATAATAAAACGAACGTCGTCGGTGGTTTCGCAATGTCAGCTTTAAGTAATTTGTCTACACGAGCAACGTAAAATTTCTTTTCGACCGTGGGCATACTAGACATTTAGAAAACTAAACAAATGGGGCTATCAAACGCGAATACGGCGAACGGGGACTGAATAGCGAAGTCGTCCGAAAATAAATCAGCGTCTGACATGCGACTGGCCATAAAATCTAGTGCAATGCGATGTATAGGTACTAAATCCTGCCCGAGCCGCTGTATATTTCAAGACTATACATACATACACACATTTCGTCAAGTTAAACAATCCGTTGGCGATATCAGTATGACATTTAAAACAAAATCGACTCGAAGAAGTTAACAGTTACTTAATCTTCCTCTGTGTACACTATGTCTCTCTCTACTGTCATACTTTGGGGCTTCTCTCTCTCTACTGTCATACCTACTGTCATATCTGGGAGCTTCATTTATTCTAAATTCGCCATAATTTATGCGAAAATAGACCCTTATAACGTACACCACTATTTTAACCTGATAAGTAATCCTTTATATTTTCATTCAATTATTTTCCATTGATTCGCGAAGTTCAGCCCATGTAAATTTAACGAAATAAAGAAAAATATAAAAATATTATTGTAATAAAACTACACGATGCTAGGGAATTTTAAAGTTGTCGCGCGGGTCGGTTGAATTTGTCAATTCTAAACGATCAAGATTATGTCCAATCATTCTGGAGTATTAAACCATACGCCGGTGCAAACAGGTGGGAAAACATGGTCATCGACGGCCGCTAATAAAAGTAGATCCTAATCACAAAGACGGCAGCTTAAATTTCGTCGACTATGACTTCAGATACAGCGCAAAAAAATGGGCGAAATTTTATAAATTATGATCATTTTAAGACATAACAACAGAAAAAATTACGGGCGACCGCCCCAACTAGAACGAGCACAATGATGGACTGTTTCCTCTTCTCATCCTTCATAACTGCAATGGATTTAACCAGAGTCAACAGCGCGATGGAACGATGGGTGTTGATTTTCTAGATATCGATAGTCTCCGGCTATAGACGATGTCCGGCGTTAATTGAACCGATGTTGTTAAAATAGTTTTTTTTTGTATTAATTATATTCTTTCACTTTCCAGACTGCAATAAACGCACAAACAACAAGACGCGTTCTACGAAATTTGTTTTCTCGAAGCCATCTTCTTCACGCAAGAGCGCGACAGGGCACTCAAGGTGACTAACCCGATACCTCTTTCCACTTGAGGAGCTGCACTGTTTGCGCCGTCTCTGTATCGCTGCATAGTGGTTAGTCGAGTTTGCGTGTGTGTAAACTAAACCAACTTAACTAGCTATTTACTGTTTGGCTGTTTGTTTTGCATAATGTTCGCTTCGCGGAGACACTGCGCCGCCCGCCTTGGCGTTGCGGGACAGAGAAAGCACGCACCTAGAATAACTAGGGCTTAATGGATCAAATTCACTTGATGAATACATAGTTTTAGGATTCCATTTAAGAGCCCCGGTTTCCTTTTTATACCGAAATGAATTGTATTGTATTGACGTCGGAACAAGGATTCGCGGTTTCTTCTCAGATATCCTAGGAGAATCGGCATAAATATTAAAATCGCATAGAGAAGAATGTCATACGTAGGCGACGCCCCCTTCGAATCGCTTGTGGGGTTTCGTACAATAATAAAGGCGGCCTTGAACCGCAGACTTGACGTGGTTATTACATTAGAGTTTACTCTGTGCTAGGAAGGACTGTCTAAACTAGCTAGTCTAGATAGCGAATGGTTTCATACAGCTTGGCCCATAAGATCCTATTGTTCTCAGATCGGCCCAACTCACGATTCAGCTCCTATTCAGACGCCTCCTCTTGTGGAAAGGCTACCCCGGGTAAGGCTCCTCGAGTCTCAGGCCTCACAGTTGGTGAATCGGTTTCTCCTGGTGGGATTGCCTCCCGGCGCTACTGGACGGTTTGTGCACCGTTAGGCGACGCCAATCGGTTTTGTACTCTGGTTAATTGCTGAAGGAGTCTGGAGACAGGAAATATATTGTCTCCTAAGCAGCGGGCATGGATGTTGTCCTGTCGTCAACCACTCTTGAAATGGCGATTAGGCTACCTGATCCTCAATTAAACGCCGGGTAAAAGATGCCTTCGGTCCGCGATAGATTCAAACTGAATTATCGCTAAACATACGGCAGGTAGAGGTCGCGCAAGCACAGTATACCAGACAGTAGCTTATCTTAGAACAATATTGAAATCGAAGCGAATACGTCATGAGTCATAATGGCACAAATATGGTCGCCAGATGTCCCGCTTCTTAACCCACGCAGATATCCAAACGTTCGAAAGTCACCAGCCTTTACCTGCGCGTAATGCTAACCAAAGGCGTTCGTCGGGACGTACCCCTCTGCCTACATTCCTCGCACCCTCTTCCCGCAATGCCCTGTAGCACGACAGTAAAGCTACTGGTACTGTGGCGCAAGTGACTTGGGACCCGTGACTAGTCGGGAGGTTGGAGGTATCCTGACGGTTAATTCCAGACGGAACAATCCTTGCAAAACCTGTAGTCAGTGGGCGAGGCTGCCCGCTGGCTACCTTTCCCGGTGCCTGCCGTAAGGCGTTGGCCTCTGACGGGCATGTTGGCATAGCTAGACAGTAGATTTGTATTAACTCTAAGTTTTCTACGCGGATCCGCGGCTTCTTCTCAGGTGTCCCAGGAGAATCGGCATAAGTATTAAAATCGCATAGAGAAGAATGCCATACGGAGGCGTCGCCCCCTCCGAATCGCATGCGGGGTTCCGTACAAAATAACAAAGACTTCCTTGAACCGCAGACTTGGCGTGGTTATTCAATTACAGGTTAAGCTGTGCGTGATAGGTCGCCATAGGGGAATCCCCCTGGAAGTACTGTCAAAACTAGCGTTTTCTTTTTACTATGGAACCTTAATCAGGGTAGATTCTTTATTTGTCTTTTTCATACTAATGGATAATAATCGGTTGTGTCACCCCAAGACTTACCCGACCAGTAACCAGGCACTTATTTCATCTGAATATTTATTTCATAAATATATTCGATGCGCAGTTGGCGAAAATTCCTGTTAAAATGCAACGCAATTAAAATTTGAATTTCGAACGCGCGTCATCTCATTCAATTTAAACATCATATTGCAAACGCGGGTCACCGCGAGCCTCCGAATTCGAATCCACGCATCGCCCGCTGTTAAAAGCCTTACTATTTAATTAATGTATGGTGGACTTTAAATATTATTTGTGTCGCTTGTATATGAGATAGTCTAACCGAAATTTCACAATATTATTACGGTCCGTCAAGGTACCCGTGTACCGAATTTCAAGTCTCTAAGTACATACAATATTTCGAAATTGAAATATAACTAGCGCGCCCTCTGGTAGAGCGATTTCAACCCACAATCTTTCCAATCTTGCCGTGACCAAATGATACCTGCATACCAATTTCAGATCAATCGAATTAAAAGAGTTCGAGCGCTATCGTGGAGTACACACACACGCACACACACACACACACACAGAGACAGACTTCGGTTGGTATAGATCTAGATCTCAAAGGTGTCCCGCGGCATATTAAAGCACTCCTAGTCGATTGTCAACGAATTGGGAGCGCAGTCGTGGAAAGTGGAAGCGATTGCGATCGGCATTTTTTTATTAATTTTTTTTTATTAAAGGTAAAGCACAAAATATAATTTACTGCAGCATTACACAAAAAAAAATGTGTTTGGACCAGTAGCGAAAAATAGAGCACACTGCAGTATCTTGGTCACTGCGTCAACACCGCCTAACTAGGCCTAGGCCTGTACTAAGGCAGGTGTACCAGGAAATATTTTACCTGTGCACACAAAAAAATTAAAAAATTAACAACTAAACTTAAAAATTAAACATGTTAAAAAAATAAATTAAAATATCATCAAGAAGTATTTCAAATTATAATCATAAAATTATCGAGTAAATAAATAAAAATCGAAATTATAATAATAGTAAATAGATAGATAGATACCTACTCAGTAAAATAAACAAATAAAAATAAAATAAGAATAAAAATAAAAATCATACGAGATAGTCAAATAATTTGTGGCTCTTTTCACGGCCTTCATTTATTAGCCACATATGGCTCTGTTTCTTAAAGCAATCTTTAGACTGAATTTTTTTAATTCCATCTTCTAAAAGGTTATATGTCCTGGGGCCCAAAACAGTAAAATGCCTTTGACCAAAAGAGGTCATCATTCGGGGAATATCTATTTTTTTAGCAACGGATCGCCTTGTTGGATGCATTTGTTGTGAGAAAGTCCTGTTGCATTTGAATTGAATAAAATTTACACAAAATTTTAAATAAAGCTGTCTTACATCCAATACTTCATATTCCAAAAACAATTTTTCCGATGAGTACCTGTAAGGTTTACGCGTGATGATTTTTATAATTAGTTTCTGTGCCACCTCTGCTGGGTAAATAGTCGTTTTTGCACAGGCTCCCCAGCCAATGATTCCATAGCTTAGAATACTTTGGCACAAGGCATAGTATGTTGTTTTTAATGTCTTGGGGTCTAAAATATTCCTTATATCTCTAAACAAGAAAGCCAGACGCCTGACTCTGGTGGAAACTAAGTCTATGTGGTCAGCCCATTTGAGGTGATTATCCATAATTATGCCTAAATACTTCAACGATAGTGCTTTTTGCAATGGCGCACATTTACAATGTTTAAGGCTCCCGCATTGATGAATTGTTATGGTGTTTATTGCAGGTGGCTGCCCTCTCTTATCTATACTGAATGCTAAATATTTCGTTTTATCAATGTTAAGCGTGAGTAAGGAGACATCAAGCCATTTCTTAATAGTATCCATATCTGCATTTGCCTTAGTAAATACACGCTGCCAGCTACTATCATTGAATATTACTAGAGTGTCGTCTGCGAAGGAAATAGCTTTACTTGGTGTTAGATTGTAAAGATCATTTATATATATAAGGAATAAAACAGGCCCCAAGACACTGCCCTGTGGAACACCATATGACAGGCTATTCGTTGCGCTGGAGTAGTCTCCAATTGAGGTGATTTGTGTCCGTCCGATTAAATAGCTTTCAAACCACTTATAAGGCGTTTCTCTTATTCCTATTGCCATTAACCGTTGTAAAAGAATATCATGGGCTACCGTATCGAACGCTTTCGATAAATCAAGAAAGACAGCAAGACATTTTTCACCTTTGTCAACGAGCTCGACTATTGTTTTCGTTACTTCCGCAATTGCATCAGAGGTGCTCACTTCTTGTCGGAATCCAAATTGTTTGGGGGACAAAAAGTTGTTATTATCCAAATAATCAACAAGCCTTTTCTTGACTACTTTTTCTATTATTTTTGAGAGAGTATTTAATATCGAGATCGGTCGGTAATTATTGAGATCTGTTTTGTCACCGCTTTTAAATACAGGAACGACTTTTGCACATTTCAGGCACTCTGGAAATATACCTAATTTAAAGCTTAAGTTTATTATGGACGTTATCGGTGAAGTCAAATGATTATTGGCACGTTTATATACTTCGCTGGTAAGGCCATCAATTCCTGAGGATGTAGATTGCTTAAATGACGTAATGATTTTAGCCACCTCAATAGTCGTTGTAGGGGTCAATAGAAAAGAAATTGAGGAATCTGAAGGCGTGGATCCGGTAGATGCCCTCCCATTACTTGCATAGTTATCATGAGATATTTTTTTTGCCAGTAATTCGCCTACATTAGCAAAATGCGTGTTTACTATATTAGCCATTTCATATGGATTATCTGCGGATGTAATAATACGATTGTCTATATTTAACTTTCCAATTGTATGCTTAGAATTCGAGATACTAGCTGCTTCTTTTATAAGTTGCCACACCTTTTTTGTGTCATTGCTGTTCTCAGCAATTTTAGTTTTATAATAATCCTCTTTAGTCTTTTTTATCAAATGCTTGCATAAGTTCCTATACCTTAAGAAATTACCCTTTAAAACCAAGTCGTCAGGATTATTTTTCGATACTAAATGCATTTTATCGCGTCGTCGGATACAAAATAAAAGCCCATCAGTGATCCACGGTTTCAATTTTTTATGTTTATGTGATATTTTGTGATGCTGAGTACGAGTGTTATGTTTCGTCATTGTTGTGAGAGTTGTTATAAAAAAATCAGTAGCAACATCGACTTTAGTAGCACTATGGACTGGCGACCAGTCAACCTGTGCCAAATTATTGCACAAACTATCAAAATCTACACTATGTTTTTTTATTTCTATATTTTTATTATGCGTTTCAGTTTTACATTCTGACAATTTTAGTAAAATCGGGTAGTGGTCAGTAATAGCAGTTTCAAATATGACAGCAGCGGATCTTTTTTTTGTTCGACACATAAGATGATCGAGACAGTTAGCACCCCTAGTTGGTTTATTGATCAAAGAATATAAGCCATGTAAAGCCATTACATCCAGATAGTCGTGTACTTGGTTGTGTTTTTTTCCACATAATGAAATGTTAAGATCTCCACACAGTATCATTTCTTTGGAAGACACATCATGGAGAAGGCTATCAAGTGTTTCTAGAAATAGCGAAATATTAGAAACTGATGGACTTCTATATATAGCAATAATATTAATTTCACTGTTTATATTCAAGAGTAAGCAGTTAGCTTTTTCTAGTTTTACTTCGGATGCTGAAATATTCTGAATACAGTGGTTTACGTAGACAATTATCCCATCATTTTGTGTGTAATTCAATTTAGTATAGAATGAGGAAAAACCAGGAATGTGCTTTTCTGAGAAAGACTTACCTATCCATGCTTCAGTGAGAACGATAATATCTAGGTCAATATTTAGATCTTGCATCATAAGAATTAGATTGTCGTAATTGCAATTAATGCTTCTTATATTTAAGCATAACACTTTTAGGCTTCGTTTCTCTGTCATAATGTTCCTACACGTTATTACATCTGAAGTCACAGTGACCTGATCTGAATCAAGGAAATTATTAATGTCCATATTTAGCCTTAAGACAAGTGATAGGCGTGCCTGAAAAGTGCATAAGTATTGACCAGTTATGAGAAGTAAGTAGGGAACCTTTTTTAAAATCGAATAATAATCTTAAAATTTGGGTTCCAACAGTATTACATAATTCGAGTATACTATGGAGCTCGAGGAGCCTAATTTGACTTTCCAACATGGTTCTAATTGATTCACTATAAATATTAATTAAATATTGTAAAATAATTATCGCGATAAGTGGTCTGAAATATAATACAGTATCAGATATCCAAATATAAACTATAAATGCAACGCAAATTTCAAGATGAATTATAATCACTGAACAAATAAAAATATCCATATAGAAAAATAAAATTAAAATAATCATAAAATAGATAAAATTAATCCAATTCGACATATTAAGAATATATTCAAAATTCAATTCAGATAAAGTTTCCAATAGTAATGGTTGTGAAAAAAATATTTTAATGGTATGGCTAATGAAATTATAATAATAATGATCAAAAATATTATATGAGATCAGCATAAGTTTTAGAGATGGTGTATATATTAATAATATTAAAATCAGTTTCCATAAATGAGTAGGTATGGTGTAATAATTTAAAATTATAATACAATCTGTAATAGTATCAATAGTAATTAATAATAGATTATTGGTCATAGCCTTATATAATTTATAATTATTAGAAATGATTAAAATAATAATTATTGAAGAGATAAAAAAGAAGCCTCACTATTTATCAAGATCGGTTGCATTCCATCCTCCTTGCGCATGTAGATTCTACCATTACTAATCCAGACATATTTATATAATTTTTCTCTAGCTATTGTCTTTGCGCGACCAAAAATATATTTACTTTTCTGAGTGAGGTGTTCACTAACATATACTGGAGCGGATCCATTCCTAGATAGACCAAGATCGGCAGTGCTCAATTTTTCGCTAGTGGTCTGACATGTTTTGTTGTATTTTTTCACTCCTTGTAAAAAACTATTTCTATTGGTTACACTTGTAAATTTTAAAATTATGGGGCGGGGTTTTTTGTCCGATTTCTTTATCCATGTTCTGGAGATAGATGATACATCCGCTGTTTTTGCAACAGTTGCGATTTTTTCAAAAACTCTTGTTAGATCTTCGTCCTGGCTTTCCGGGATGCCACGTATTTCGATATTGCAAGACCTTTGCTGCTGTTCTTGGTAATCCCAACGCGATTGCATTTCTAATAATTTCGTTTCCAATTCACTGTTTTTCTGCACCACGCTATCAATTTGCGCATTTTTTTTCTCTAACTTCTCAATTCTAGTAATTATGGCATCGTAGTCATTAGATAAAAACTGGATTGTCCTCTGAACATCTTCCATTTTCTGCTTCAAACTTTCATATTTCGCATTTTGTTTGACATTTTGTTCCATAAATTGTTTCTCGATTAATGCCAGTATGTCAGTTTTGAACTCCGATAAATCGGATTTATATTCCGAGAACTTCTGTTCCAAAAGCGCAGAAAAATCATGAACATTATCTGCAACACTGGCAACGTCGTTTTCTCTAGGCGGTTTCGCAGAGAGACTCGGATTAATCACCCGATTCGCTGAAGTAGCTCTTGTAACGGGCGGTAGTTTCACATTCGATCCATTCGCAGTAGTTTCAGGTGTATTTTGATTTGTAATTTGACGTGTCGCCGTCGAAGACTTCGGTTGCTTTTGGTGTAAATTTTCTGCAACGCATCGGGGACAAGACCATTTATTTTTTGTGCTTGAGTTGACCAATTTGTTAAAGTTAGCTTCTGTCAAGTTGCTGCAGAAATAGTGATAGCAGCCAGAGCATGTTTTACAAATTATTCTTTCCGAAACCAGTGTTGTGGATGAACATTGTTTGCATTCGTGATCCGCCATAGCTGAAGGTAGGATTTGTATTTTTTTTCAATATATTGTATAAACTTTGAAAGTATCTTGCTAAATACGGCCACTCGGAGCAATTATGATACCTATTTTTATTACTTCCACGGCGATTCCGATGGTATTAATCGGTAAATCAGTTTTTGAATGACAGTTTGTCCAGTATACAAGCCGATGTTTACAATCGTTTTCTTGCCGAATTCGTAATTCTCACTGTTTGTTATCTTTATTCGTGTATCCTTGTATATAATGTTGCTGTTTCAACGCAAAAAAATCAAAAACAATCACTAAATAAATAATTTAAAAATCAGAAAAAATATATCTGTGTGCACAAGTACAAGCAGAGTTGCCAATTGATTAGCAGATTATGCTGGCACTTGCTTTAAAGCAATGCGAAACGTTTCCGCATGCCCGGCGCATATGGTCAGAGCATTGATTTTATAGTGTAATAGATAGCACCATCTCATACAAGAAAATGGCAGCATATTTCTCGACGTCACTACGCAGATGGCACTGGTAGTGCTGACGTCGAAAAGTATAGGAATTTATTTGGATATCTATATTAACATTGATAATTAAGTTTTAATTATAAAGGATCGATTGATTCTAAAAACCCAATAATTCAAGCAGTTTCAACGAAATTAGCATTCAATTATTAGCGCTATCTATTGCATTTCCTTCTACGCTACAAATCACATGTTCAATGAAGAAAATAATAGATGGCGTGCTATTCAGGCATCGCCTTTCCAACAATTAGCGCGCGCTTCAGACAGGTCGCTTGGAGCCGAAAGCAGACAGGTGTGCTATAGATGTTTATACCGTATATTGATGGAGATGCGAGAAATAGGGAGTGACCACGCGCTCGCCAATCGACTAGTCGATTACGGATAGCACTCACTCGACTCGACATTGTAAATTGTTGTACATTGTAATTGTTGACATTGTAACAGTTTACTGACATACACGCTCAATTACGTCGTCTTCTCGTAAGGATGTCAACCAACGTCGCTCCGCCTCCCATAATTTCTTGCGCAGGAAAGAGAAGATATGAGTGCTGTGCGGCGATGCTGTATTTTGCCATCTCATAGATGAATAAAAACACTCCCTGTCAGTGGCGGCGACAAAAATCTAGTGTAGTAAAGAGAAGCTTAAAATTATTTTTTAAAACATAAGAAATATATATACATTTATAAAAATGTTTATTGGTTTGTAACCATTTGACCCCAATATGCCATAAAGGTAAGAAATAAAAAAAATAGTTCATGATGTTTTAAACGTGTTTATTTTAATCACATTTTAGAATATCTACAAAATAATATTCTAATTAAGGCTCTTATAAGGCCGCCATTATTTTTTTGTCGAAAATTATTCAAATCAACAAATTATATCTACTCGATCTTCAGTGTTCACGATAAAATAGGACAAGCAATGTAGTTTTATATGATTGGATGTATGCCTAAGGTTTATTTTAGTGGAAAATACAAAGGTACAGGAAGATGTAATTTTGATAACAGAAATACAATTCTGTTCTCAAAAATTACAGCTTCCATTGAGCAATAATAACTAAAACCTCAGACGTAGGTAGAATCATAGAATCTGGTCTAAACGCAGTCAGCTAGTATTCGACTAGACTGTATTCAGATCGCCCGCTTGGAGGATCCAAACCCTTAAGTATCCGTTATTGCCCTTTTAAAAGAGTGAGCTTGTTGTATAGTTGCCTCTTGGTTTGTTTTACATTTGACTTACAAACTAAATATTTTATCCGTATATCGACATATTTTTGGATAACGGCCCTTAGCAGATGAAGCAAATGATTACTGCACGGTTCCTGCTCAAATAAATGGGCATGAAGGATCGTGAAAATATCGGATCCGATGAATAATTTTAACGTTTTTGTAACCATATTTATAGGATCGCGATCGGATTTATTACTTTTGTCAAAATTAACCCTTACTACTGATTCTGCGGCATTACAAATTCGGATTACATCATTTGATGGATAGATAAGTCTACTTCTGTCTTTAAACACAATAAATAAATGAGCTTGTTTAGGTGTGTTTGCGACTAATGCTCCCAAGCAATCAGTGCAATTTAGTCTAGATAGTAAATATCTAACAACATACCCGGCAACGTATGCCACAACATGTTGTGAAAATACTGAATGGAAACCGGCAGGTAAACTCAGATCTTCCTCCTTCAAATTGCTCATGAATTGTTCGTCGACCATATCCACTTGTGATCCTGATCTATAACCCTTCGTTGTCAAGTTAATATGCTCAGTTGACGACGAACACGTTAACAAAGTTATGTGTTCCAGAGGAGCACAGTTTCCCCTGAAATTCTCTTTTAACTCCATGTGAACCAAGAGCTTTTTGTAAGTTGCCATAAATTGCAGGGCCGATGGATTATTGTTGAACCCGCCGTGGGACCGTACTACTGAAAAAAATATCTCTAAGTGGTCTTGGCTTAACTTGTACATTGGTAAAAAATCCAATGTTTTTTCTTGTTTAACGAGCTCGTTGTACAATCCTTTCATGCTGTCTATGCACACGCACAATCCAAGGAAACCTACTTTATTTCTGGTATTCATGATCGGTGTTTCATTGTCCATCAAAACTAGATGTTCCAAATAAGTTTTTGCATTATCCATGAACGTTAGATACTTCGTTTCGTTTTTCTCATTGATTGGTGCTTTAAAGTCAATGCCAGGAAACTTTCTTGAATTAAGAATGTCAGTCAGATTGTTCATTGTGTTGATGAAATTCACTGTTGGTTGTGAGTGAGCAAAATTAAGTATACGTAATTTTTTGTCGCAAAATTCAATAGCGTTCGCAACACTGGCACTTAACAGCTGTACTGCTAGCTTTACTTTCATTATTTGATTTTGAAAGTTGATGTGTTGTGTCGATAATTTATTTCCCTAGTGAAAATTTTCATTTAGTTGGAGCGTGTTTAATTCTTCAAAATATTGCCATTTGATTAGGCCGCCGTTATTATCTCTAAGAACCTTTTTACTTTGTAATGTATTTCTGACCAGTTTCACCATGTGACATGGGTCAAAAAATACAAAAACTGGTTCTTTTGTTGCAGGATGTTCGAAATAGGTTTTTAGTTGACGTTGGTAGTTAAACGAACAGCCAAGCTCTTGAGCCATGGCTATATTTGCTGGGCAACCATCAAATGTCATAGATACAACTACCACGCCTACATCGTGGCAATTAGAAAGGCATATCCTTACTAGATTGGCTCTTTGCTCACCTGTTACGCCGATTACCAGAAAATATCCTACTGGAATTTTCCACTGCTCGTTAATGGCAACTAAAAGGAACACCAGAGCTTGTTTGCATGGTGCATTGAAACTCCGGTAACATCAAACCCAGCACCAAAATCTACATATCCTTGGACTGCATTACCGTCAAATTCCTTTAATTGTCGAATCGACATCTCGTCTATTACCAAATTGCATAGAATTTTCTTGTCAGAAGACTTGACCTTTTGATCAAGTGCTTTAAAAGCTTCTGCAGTGAAACCTGGCGTGGCGTTTATGCATTGGTACCATTTTCTTATGGTGCTTGTATGTGGTAGACATGTGTTAAAGGTACTACGTACGTAAGAGTAGGCCTTTGGAGAATAGAAATGGAGGGTTAGCGCAAATGTACGCAGTTCAGGTGGATATTCTCTCCCTTTATGAGTCATCCTTTTCAAAAGAGCTGCTGTAGAAAGCCGGCACACTTCCAGAATATCCACTTGTTCTTGGTTGATCAGTCTTTTTTGCTTCAGTTCTTTTAATACCTTAGATAAATTGTCAACTTTCTTTTTCAAACGCCGATTAGCAGCGTGTAGTGCCTTGCCCCGCATACGTCGGCGTTTTGCAATGTCTTTTAAACGGATAATTTCTGTTTTTAACTTTCGTTTCCTTGGAGTGTCGTGTACCAGTCCTGAATTGGAAAGCCCTGCAACCTCCGACTGTTGACCGGAAAATGGAGATTGTTGTAGAAAAAGCGAAGGTACAGCGTCGTTTATTAATCTACGGATTCCATTTTTGGTTTCATACATGTTTGAATCCGGAAAATGTACTGAACAGATTCTACTCCAAAAGTTTGGTTCCCAATTGGTCTTCTTTACAGCATCAATCTACTTCATCATATTTGTTTTGTCTTTTGGAAACCTAAAAGTAAGGTAAGTTTCTAAGTTAATAATAATAATATTATTAAAATTATTTTTTGGTCGGTTTTTAATATAACGTATTCGCACCACCGTATCACGTCGAATCCAACGACACCTCATACTTACGTCAAAACCCGTCAAGACGTTCGTTCTCTACGTTCAGACACTCATACATGCATAATATCAGCATATAAAGGTACGCCCTAAAAACATCTACGCTCCATCTGAAGCAATTGGATAA
Source organism: Micropterix aruncella (assembly GCA_944548615.1). Classification (NCBI taxonomy): domain Eukaryota; kingdom Metazoa; phylum Arthropoda; class Insecta; order Lepidoptera; family Micropterigidae; genus Micropterix; species Micropterix aruncella. Next base: position 12,925,209 of record OX155958.1, read on the forward strand.
ACCTATGTGAGTGGTCCAAAAAGGAATCCCTTATTGGCCTTATTATGCATTATTTATCATATTCCATATATACTCTATACTTATATTAACATAAGATTTTTTTACCATTACTACCTATAATTAAAAAAAGTGATTTGTCAATTTTTATAAAAAAATATTATCGATTATCGATTTCGCTTTTAAAATATCTCGATTCTCGATTAGTGAACACCAATTGCGACCGATTGCGGTCGAGCAAGACGAAGGGTGGGGCAGTGTGTTCCTCATCCGCTTTGCATCCGCTTACGTCGCGCTCCTCGCTTCACCCCCGTAATGGATAACTTTTATTTGGTTGAAAAGTAATTCAAAATTGCTTATCGATGATATGTGACACTAGATTTGTGTTTTGTGTGTTTTCTAGTATCATTTTTACAATGATCGATTGCACATTTAACCATCTTTCTTCTTAAAAACAATAAAAATGCTCTACAAATTCCCAACTATATCACTTCACAAGCGCTCGCGAACGACTGCGGGCCTTAGCCGGGCGGTCGATGAATTGTTCACACCCGTGTCTACTGTTCACGCTCGCGCGCTCGCGCTCTATTTTATTATTAATACTCTAACGGCACGCGCTTAGGGGCAAACAAAGGGGCAAACACATTATTGGACGCGTCCGTCAGCCGCGGCTTATGCCTGTGGCTTATGCACGCGATCTGTGTAATGAATTTCTATTGAGCGGTGCACATTATAGGACGTCAGTCGCGGACGACTAGGCACACGTTCGTAAGCCGCGGCTTACGGACGCGTCCGATAATATGTTTGAACGCCATCTATCGGCCAAATATTGGTTTATTGAAGATGGAAGCGCATTAAATCGAGTTTGAAAACTACGATGGCCATCTACCTGCCGTTTTTTGTATTAAATTGCGACTTCCATTTTGCAGTATGGAATGGCGTTATCTATTACACTATAAAATCAATGGTCAGAGTGCCCGGACGAGGGAGGGAAGGAGGGAGGACGGGCGGCAGCCATTCCGGCCGGATTCGCCGCCACTTGAGTTAATTTCGTTTCGATTCGGTTCACGGCCGCATTCAAATGAAGTCCTCCGCTGCGCCCAGCCGACGACTCGACGCGACGGATATACTTAATCTCCAGCGGTCGCACTCTCCCCGGAGGGAACTTTTCCACTTGTTAGCGCTGCGGTCTCGCCTCGTTACATTTGCCTAACTCCTTCATCTGCGCGCCCATAACGCGGACCATAAGCGGTCCTTGGCGCGGATGTGGATAACATTAGGCGACGACAACGATGGAAATTATAGACTTCTTTCTTTGCTTGCGTGGAACAAAAGATGGGAGCCACGGCCCAAGAAGTAGATGCCCTAATCATGGCAGATGTTTGAACCCCTATGTCAGCCCAGTACCTACTGATTCCGCAATTCGGAGCAGACTAATCGTTAGTTTGGGGAGCTAATAGGCCTTGTTGCAGTTGGCCGTCAAGTCCCATATGTTCAGGCTCGGTCAAACTCACGGGTCAACACCCATCCGGCGGCCTCCATGTATGAAGTGCGAGTTCGGGTAGGACTCTGGCCTTCGGGCCAGTTTCCCCTAGAAGTCAACCTGAGGTCGACACTGGACGGTTTGCGCACCGTGCGGCGTCAGCCAATCGATTGTGCATTCTGTCCGACAGCCCGAAGAGTCTGGAAACAGCACTGTCACCTTACGGCAACTGCTCTTGAAACGACCAATCGTCTATCCGATTCCGAGTGAAGAGCCGGGCAAAGGACGCCGTGGTCCGAGATAGGGTCGGTAGACACCGTATCACCGTTTCGTAATGGAGAGGATTGCGCAAGCGACCTCGAACCTGTAACCAGTCGGGAGACCGGAGTAATCTGGTTGCAACTGGAAGTAAGGGTGCGAGTGTCGGCCCACTGGGTTATTAACCTGGTTATCTCGCGGTAAGGCGTTGGCTTCTCATGGGCGTGTGGCGTAACTAGACTGTGGACTGTTTTCGTCACAAGTCTTCTACGCTCACCTCACGAGAGACAGAACTATCTAATATCGTTAAAACTCCTGAGGTGACGGGTTCGCCCGTTGTAGTTAACCGCTCTAGTTGATGGCCAGTTTGTGTTGTTGGTCGGCCCAACTCATGGCTCAACTCCTATCTAGTAGACTCCTCGAAGAGGGAACTACCTTATTAGGCCCCTAGGGCGGCTCTGGACGGTTGCTCAGTCTGTGCAAACGGCGAATCGCTGGCGGATTAGCAACCTGCAATTACAGTTTAGGGAGGGGTACCACCCTAGTTGTTATCACATCGCATAATCAAAACAAAAGCTATAATTACAAAGTCTTAACTACAAATTTTAGCTGAAAATTTAATTACAGATATAATGTGACTAAGGTTTCATTTATTAATCTTCAACATCCTAAGAGAAAGTTGAAAAGAAATATGGATAACAAGTAAATATATTAAAAATAATAAATACGACTGCCGTTATAGAAAGTAAACTATTGTATTTATATTTCTTTTTTTCGATTTTCTTTTTTTAATGAAATATTTGTGATTTGTATATTTATCCATACAAATATATGTATATTTCCGGAATGTACTCAATCAGACCTTTTATTTGACACTAACACGATAAATATATGTTAATCTATTGACATTTGAACATTCAGACAACTGCTTACTATGTATGTATGGACCATTAATATAAGGCCAAATCGGTTTAAAGCGTTTAGAAGTTATTGTGGAATAAAGAAACGGAAAACATACATAGATGAACCCTGAACCATATTACACTCCTTTTATGTTGGGCAGTCGTGTAAAAACGAGCCAAAATGACCATAATGATTTAGGTATTCCGTTTTTTTTAACAATATATCCCAGTGTCAAAGATGACATTACCGAAAGAATTTTTCCCTCTATATCTGTATAGCGACTATTATGATGCTCACAGAAATAGCTGTTAGAGCATTTTTACCGAATTTCGTCCATGGATCTCTCGCTACATAGAACGTTGCGGTACCAGTGTTTGTTTATATCGTAACTTAGGTCTTTGGTTACCTTTTCAGGATATATAATGTATACCCTGTCCGAACGCTCGTGACACGCGGAGTTATAAAACGTGGGAACAGAGTAGCAATGCATCCCTTGTACTTACGGGCATTATGGCGGGGGTATATTTTATGTATAGTGATGTTACCACTTTCTTATCACCTCACGCACGCCATAAGACCCGCAAGCTATCCCGTTCCTACATACGTTGTATAGGTCCGCGTTCCAGGAGCGTTCGGACAGATTATAAGTAGCAGTATCACGTGTAAGAATGCTAATATCACCCTCATAGAATGTGCCTATTGCCTGTCGCTCAACCATAAAACAGTAAATATTTTATTAGGTTTAGGGAAAATCTCCCAATGAATATTGTATAGCCTTAAATACGCTAAAGCGTGTCTATAAAGCAGTATCGTCGTAATCACTGTACGTTTTGCACAGGCTATCGGATCTCCTTTCGATGTTTGTAAGTCGCTTGTCTTATCATCAACATAAGGCTGTTCTTATTTGGAATTGACCCAGTTTTAGTATTAGTTCAGATATGTGTTGATTAGAATTTGAACAAGAAAATTGAAATTTTCGTACAACAAGTTGTAGTACATGAAACATATATTTTATATTTAGACCCTAGTTAACGAGGAAAAGCTTTGTTATCTTCAGCTATCGGATATTATTTAGATATTTTTCTCAGTGAGGCCTAAGTCAAAAAGTTGTACATGAATTACAACTCAGATTTTTATGTGGAATAATCACATAATGTGATTATGCGATTATTCATCATAATGTGATTCCTATGTGTGTGTACGGTTTTTTTCCGATGAGATGCGTGCATACATGTTGGTATAATAATAAAACGGCTATTGTTTTGCTTTATTTTCCAATTTGTTGCGGCGATAGGTAACAACATTCAGTTATTACTTTAGTGTGTCCCCTGACCTGTACAACGTGGTTACGAGTATTAGATATGAACTTTCGTTCGCTTGAAACAAGTGCTTATTAAGAGCAGATGTATTCGTTTAGGAATATACGTAAAAATGTCACACAGCATCATAATTCCTCTGTTGCCACAAGGCATTAAAAAGTGGCACAAAAATAAAAATAAATGACTTTAAGACCAATCTTTTAATTATTGCGCTTAATTTAATATCACAATTTAATGGCATTATGGCTCGCAAATAGGGAGTGGGGTTATCGCGATAATAATTAATTTATTATAATAACAATGTGCTTAATGACGATCAGTGGCGTGCCCGGGGTTGGTGAATGGGGCAAGCCCGACATACCTTTTTGTGTTTTTTTATAGTAACAAAAAGTAGTACCTCTTTCCTCTTCAATCTTCAATTTGAAATTTACTGCTTGTGTCGTAGATTCAATAAAGCACACTGAAGGCATACTACTGCTAGACAGAATTTAACATACACTTATCAGCAGTCGAATACCTCCGGTGGCTTTAAGAAAAACCGTTTTATTTGCTTGAGCGAGTGACATCGAGTTAAGAAGTTGACCCTTGCTTGTATGAGCTGTAAGACTTTTTTATAAAAAAAGGGAACAAAAAGTAATTAGGTGCTAGGTACATAGCTTTAACTAGCTTATTTATATTCTAAATCGAAGCGTCTATCTTTTTTCAAAAATGAGTTTATTACGTCTGAGTAAAATGATGGCGAACGCTTTAATTCTATTAACAACTGTTTTTCAATAGCAACCATTGATAACTCAGATAGACGTTCCTGACCCTGTGTATTTCTTAGGTAAGTATGAATACGTTTAAGAGATGAGAATGCACGTTCCGCGGAAGCACTTGTAGCAGGAATAGTTACGACAAGATACGCTAACTTCAACAATTGGGGAAAGGCGTCTTCGAGGCTATTCTGACTAATGAAAACAATTAGTTCAAAAACATTGCAATCTTTCAATTCAGGAGAGGAGTACAAACAAATCAATTGGTTCTTTAAAACTTGTTTGTCAAAATGGTTTGCATAAATATCAAATAATGAATCTAATGCCTCTGTAGGAAAATCTAAACGGTATTTCTCGTATAGTTTGTTGTTGAAGAGTTGGAAAAATTTCAATTTGAAAATTTCCGAATATCGATCCTCAATCTCGCAGAATATGTTGTCAATTACCTGGACAAAAAGTCGCTTATATTCAGTATAAGCACAGCGTACGTTACGTCTCAAACGAGGAGCTGAGTTATTTTGCAGAATGTTTTCATAAAGGAGATCAAATTCTGATTGAAATTCAACACGTAACCAAGTCTGAAATTCCTTTATTTTATTGCTACAATAACCTACATCGACTTGTGATTTTTGAAGGATATTGTACAAGCTATCAGTTTTTTCAAAAATTCGGTGGAAAACAAGGAGAAAAAAATTTAAATGGAATGATCGCAACGAGTTTTCAAAATTCTCCGCTGCTAAAACCGTATCCCCGTCCCAGTCCTGAGGGTTGTCACATATGTCAGAAAACAATGTAATAAGATTATTTTTTTGCACAAAAACTGTGTTTACAGTTCGCGAGATATACGCCCAACGCGTAGCGGGGGCAAGAGGTAATTTTTTGCTACAATGAGTATCGTAAAAGGCAGATCGTTTTGTACTGTGGCTAAAAAAATTACACAAAGACTGTAGTGTTGAAAAAAACGAACTGATTTCTCCAATTCTGTTGCATGATTTAGACAACACCAGGGCTAAAATGTGTGCATTGCACCAAATGTAAATTGCTTGTGGACAAAATTTTTTTGTTTTTGATTGCACTCCGTTTCTAACACCCGACATAACACTAGCGCCATCATAGCTCTGTGCTACTAATTTTGCAGTACACTCCTGTTTATTTAGCAATTCTAAAATAATATTACACAGTGTGTCTGCTATACGACTTTCAGATACATTAACGAACCCCAAAAAACGGCCATGAATGTCGTTTCCAAAATAATATCGAAGAATCAGGCATAATTGTTCTTTGTGACTGATATCGGGAGTTTCGTCAATAATAATTGAAACAAATTTTGTTGTTTTGATTTCAAATTCAATGCGAGTTTTCATAACAACCGCTACGGAATGAATAATATCATTTTGAATTTTATTAGACAAATAACTCGGTCCTCGCTTATCAGACTGTTGAAGCTGCATGTGTTTTTCTAAAACGATATCGTATTTCGAAAGAAGTGATACGAGTTCTAAAAAATTTCCCTTATTCAACGAAGTTTTGGACTCATCGTGACCTCTGAATGGAAGTTCTTGTTGAGCTAAATGACAAACAATATCCACTAATCTCTGAAAAACACTACGATTTTGATCAACGCGAATATTGTGCTTCAAAATTTCATCATTTAACTGCCGAGATAAAGATGTCTCAATTCGTTGTTTACCAAAATTACTAAACGAAATAACCGCATTCATGTGTTTTTGCGAATTCATGTGTCTTTTTATCGCGCCGGCTAAATTATTTAGATCATCATAACCGGACGAATTCCAAACATTTAAGTCGTTTGAAAAAAAAATACAACAGTAACAAAACAATTTATTGACATGTGAGCATCCAACTACCCAGTGAGTTTTGTACACTGATCTATTAAATTGTCTTTTATGCGATTTACTTGTCTGAGAAATACACAAATCGGGTATAGGTTTAGGTCCAGAAATTAGTAACTTCTTTTGCTCAAAACTCAAAGATTTTACTTTGTCTTCGCCGATTAAAAGTCGTACACATAACTCACCACAAGGGACAATTTCCTCCATTGTTTATCAGGCACTAAAAACCACAAATGAATTGAAATTCCACAATAAAAAATACCGTGATGTCAGTCGCACAAACCTACACTAACTACAGTCAAGTGAAGTTCGCGCTCATCGTCTCACATTGCGACATTTGACACGTTCGCTGTCACCTTCATGGGCAAGCACGGCTTTGGTTTCCATAGTAAAATCCTCTATATACTTATAATTGTTTTGCGTAATTTGCCACTGGTTAGAGCGAGAGGTACACTGATTTTGAAAGCCACATTGAAAGCCCACATGTGCGAGCGAGCGAGAGGACACGTCGGTACACAGCTGCAATCGCACGCTGCTTTATCGACGCGCGGCCATAACGAATTTCGTCGCGTGGAGCGAGCTCCGTCCGCTAGATAGCACTCGTTAGATAGCAAATTAATTTATTTAATTGTTTTTTTTTACGAATTGTGTTATTAATTTATTTAATTGTTAATTACGAAGAATAGGCAAGCCCGGCTTTTCGGCTTATATGAAGAGACCGCCACTGATGACGATATTATGAGAGAACACCACATAGATAACAACATATTATCAACTTCGATATTAAGAGTATAACAGAATTAATAATTGTTATTTTTTAAAAAAGGTATTTTTCCGTGGTTTTAAATTATGTAGGTGAAGGGTGATTAATGAATGGGTCTACGTCATGAATGCTAAGCTGAAAATAATCACGTAATCGCAACTTTAATACTACAGATAAAGAATTTACGAACACAAAGAAAACCGTGGACCAGATAACAGAAGCGATAAGATAAAAGCCCACTCGTTCAAGAATTTTATGGTTAATTACTATATATAAAGACGAAAAAACTACATGTTAGACCGTAAGTATATCGGAAAAATGTGTGAGGGACATTATGTTGCTGATGTACAGATATTTGTTTCATACAAAAATAAAGTTTTTTATTTCTCTTCCATTTTACGTTTTTTTGAGGGAAAAAATCATAAAATTAATAATTAATGCTCTTGTTCTAGTTAATTTGATTGAATTTGTTTGACGGCGGAGCGTCTTCGCGTATAATTATATGTATGTGGTTAAGTGTGAGCTTCCCTTTTAAAATTAGACCATTAACCTTCAATCGCTACTCCTCCCAATCCTCCACTTCTAGATAACCTAAAATGATCAAATTTAATTAAAATTGCTAAATGTAAAACAAAATTATTGTAAAACGTTGAAAACGTATAAACGGACTTACATTCATTGTTACGATCACATATATAAAATTGTTTAAAGCAACGCATTCATTGTTTTCTTCATTGTTACATTCATTGTTTTCTTAAGAAATAAATAAAACATTTTAATAACGGTCGGCAAAGAGGTTTCCATAGTTGACGTCCCCTGAAATATTGCAGCGAGCGGAATATATCGTCAGCGAGATTATGGCTATTTATAAATGCCATGTACAATTTTGTTACTTAGACCCGACGGCGGCAGAGGCCGTAAATCATTTCGCTTAATTTGTAAATGGGCGCGCAGCGCGGCGGAGCCAAGCCGGATGAGCGATCGAGAGTCCGTTAAACGCCACCCATTTGTTAGAAATTACAATAAGTGAGATTGCAATATTAATATCCTAGCGGCATTTAAAACCAATGTGAAATTCAGCAGGGGATTCCAATCGCCCGCTCGCTACTATCGCGCTCGAGTAATTGCAGATAATTATTTTTTTATTAACGGTGGACACCGGACAAGTTGTAAATCATAAAGCTATAGTAAATAATTAAATAAAAGAGTATGTGCTCTTCCACTTCTTAGCCATTATTCAAACGAAATAGAAAGTTATTAAAATGAAATAAATAGAGGAGACGAGAGAAAGACCATATTGTCGTAAAGTGGTTTTAGACTAACATTTCTATTCGTCCTTTTATAATCTTTAAATCACAATAATTTTTAGCATGAGTGAAACTGAAGATTCTGCGTATCTTTTGGCGAAATATTAGACTAAAATAAATATTTCTTCTCACCTACTGTTTATAGCTATATTTCTTCTTGCTCGCACCTCTGCATACACCCTCACAAAGAACAACACATAGACACTATTATTAGTTCTTGTATTTTTCTAAATTTTTCTAGGTAATCAGTGTTTGAAATATATTCGTGTTATTTTTTCCTATGTAATATGTGTTTCAAATATATTCGTGTTCCATATATTTAAATATATTAGCATAGGTATTGTATATTTCTTTAGTAACAAACAAAAATACACGTTACATTCACTTCAGACTTTCGAAATATTTTTATTTTTAAGTGTAAAAATGGTAATTTTGACAAAAAGTATTTTTGACATTAAAAATGAATGGCTTTCAAACGTGGCGTCGCAAGTGCATAAAATTGGATTCGCGGTAAGCTAATTTTTCTTATATTTGTATAGTAGATAAAAAATACGTTTACAAGTATTATCAATACTAAACTTATTCAAAAATACTGAAAATGAAGCGTTGCGAATAGCTATAATGGTCCAAGTCATTTCAGTCAATCGGTAAAAAAATACTGTCCGTATGTTCGCTGAATCGAATCTGATAAATTGTCTGCAAAGAATATCAACGCTTTTTAAACGGCTGTTTCGGTGTGCTTAATCATAACTAAATGCAGGCTTAGGAAAATCAGAATACTAGACCACTCAGGACACTAGAGAATAATAGTACGAAAAGTCCCCGCGGTACGGTAATAGTTTAGCAATCTCTGTCGTCTTGGGCTATTGGAGTTGGGATGTGTATCAGTTTCGCTTGTCGCTATTCAGTGAGGCGTAATCGTGTTACGTCGGCGGTAGTCGGGCGTGTCCGTCGCGGCGGCGAAGCCAATGGCGCACAGTAGACTTATTTTACGTTCGAAAAGTATTTATAGTCATTATTATTTTAAAATGATGACATTCCTGTATTGCGTTCTTATGGGAGATTTCTCCGGTCTCTCGATTGGTTCCGAGTTCGAGGTCGCTTGCGCGGTCCTCTCCCTTACGAAGCGGTGAAACGGAGTATACCGAATCTATCGCGGACCAAGGCGTCCTTTGCCCGGCTGTTCACCCAGGATCGGATGGCCAATGGTCATTTCAAGATTACAATTACTTCGTTTGGCGAGTGGGTCGCGACGGTACACGGCCAATTGCGATGCAATTTCGAGCAATGTTGAAGTCGTTTGGTTTTGCAGTAAATATATCCAGAGCGGATTATGATTTTGTCGAGCTATGTAGTTTATTATGTTATAATTATAATAGATAGATAGTTTACTGTGCGACGTCGCACTCGCACCCTGATTGATCGAATAGTCGAGCGGCGGCGACGCGCCGCGGTGTGAGAAAGCATATCTAATGACAACAAAAACAAGATTGAAACTACGGACTACGGGCCCCTCTGCTGTTAGCGGCACTCTCATAGCCCGTCCGCATCGACCGGGAATACTAGCCAATAATTCCATTGTCTAGCCAATAGTCCCGATTAAGCTGTTGAACCCGCTTAACAGACTGACAACTTAGGTTGTCGACTACAGCGGGCGAGCCCGTCACCTCAGGAAGTTTTAACGATTAGTCGTTCTATCTCCCTGGAGTGAGCGCAGAAGACTTGAGGACAAAACAGTCCACCATCTAGCTACGTCACAAGCCCGTAAGAGGCCAACGCCTTAACCGCGAGATAGCCAGGAGTGTTACCCGGCGGGCCTACACTCACGCCCTTACTTCCAATTATTATTGTGACCAGATTACTCCAGTCTCTCGATTGGTGACAGACTGACAATTAAACCTTATCATCTCTTCCCATCGACGAATAAAACAAATTGGCGAAAACATTTCTGAGGTAGAAGACTGCTAGACTACCCTACCCAAACAGTCTACCTTACATAGACAACGGCGGCTGCAACGTCGCGTGTTACAAACTTCACGCTGATAATTCGTTTTTTTATCTTATACTCTAGACTAGTCTAGACGGCCAAGCAAGGCTTGACAAGCATTGCAAAAATATTTTTTTATCAAGCATTTGACTGGCCTAACTACTTGACTGGCAATTTTGCGATAACTTTTTTTTTTGCAAAAAGTATAAAATCCTTTTCAACGCTGGCGGCATGCACTACAAAGGTTAGTTTTATTATTGGTTGCAGAAAACGAGTTTTGTTTAAAATGGGAGAAATCCAATAGACGGCAAAAACGTAGCCGACACGACCGCGACGCAATGAGCGTCTCGGAACTTCGCCCGCGCGCGCTAATAAAACCCCGCGCGAATATCGTCGGCGCGCGGCGAACGAGAAAGGTAAAAGTGAGATGAGTTTTATCGCTGGTAATCTGACATACGTTACACGACATCAAATCCAGCTTAGCTCGGCGCGAGAGGCGGGCGGGCGCGAGCGAGAACGCCTATTGAATAAGTAAGCGGGCGGAGCGAGAGGAGACATCGAGAGGCCGCGGAGGACCGCGCTGCGCCGCCCGACCGACGGAGCCGCGCGCGGGCGTCCCATTTGCATAATGTATTCCCGATACGCGAAACCTAATGACGTGTTGTGCCATTGTTCCGGGGGAAAAACTACCCGCCCTATTGGGGCTAATTTGAGGCTGCCACGCTGATCCGGGATGCTGCGGCGCACATTGGACCATCAATTTTCACACCAACTAAATAATTAGTAGAATCGAGAAAGCGATAGCAATCTAGGATGACTTTGAAGTAAGTTTGTATAGTGCAACCGAGATGGTATATACCATATTGGTTGCAATGAAGCCGTACCCGCGCAGTATGCTAGATCATTGGACACTGAGCTACCACCAGCACTGCAGCACTGCAGTCTTCGCCCCAGAAGATGCCATGTACGCTCTCCTGTCTCAACCTGTTACCATAAGGCGCCTGATTCGCCAGGCGCCTCATTACGATATCTGCTAAAGGGCGCTCAGCCCTTTGATGCCCTAACTGAAAGCCGGGTCAACGAGCCCGGCTCACGAGAAGCCCCACCGAACATTATGAATAGTGGAAGACGTCACGGGCCTTTCAAAGGTCCTGTCGCTTGATATACCGATAAGTTTGGTTGCACTTATATGAGCGATATACCTATATAGATGATTCTACAGCTATTATTCTAAGAGAAAAATCTCTAGCGTATTGCCCTGTCTCGTTCATACGAACGAATTTCCGATTTTAGTTCTCGAAGAAACGCATTCGCCTATAACCTACATTATCGCTGACGCTACAACAAAAGGGCGTTATAATTCGTTGTTTTTAATATATTTTTACACGATTGCCCAACAAAAAAGGAGTGTAATATGTTCAGGGTTCATCTATGTATGTTTTCCGTTTCTTTATTCCACCATAACTTATAAACGCTTGAACCGATTTAATAGTGTGTGGTATTATTAGAATCGTTATGTCATCCCAAGTGTCATGGGGTACCTTAACTGACCAAATATTAAGTAAGTAGTTGTCTAAATGTTTAAATGTCAATAAATTAAAATAAATCGTGTTTAGTCTTAAATGAAAGGTCTTATTAAGTACATTCCGGAAATATACATCTATATATACGTATAAACACATAAATATTTCATAAAAAAAACCGTAATAAAAATAACTATAAATATAGAATTGTTCACTCTGTAACGGGCAGTCGCGTTTTTTATTATTTTCAATATATTTACTTATTAAATTGTATTATTCTACAACTTACGAAGCGTATTGAGCAACTTTTTAACGATGGATACTTGTTGATCAATAAAAACAAGGCCTAATGTAAAAAGAACAACTAGAGTTGTCAACTATAACGGGCGAGCCGTCACCTCAGGAAGTTTTAACGATTAGTCGTTCTATCTCCCTGGAGTGAGCGCAGAAGACTTGGACAAAACCGTCCACCGTCTAGCTCCGCCACAAACCCGTAAGAGGCCAACGCCTTAACCGCGAGATAGCCAGGAGTGTTACCCGGCGGACTTACACTCACGCCCTTACTTCCAATTGTGACCAGATTACTCCAGTCTCTCGATTAGTTACGAGTTCGAGGTCGCTTGCGCGGTCCTCTCATTTACGAAGCGGTGAAACGGTCTTTACCGAATCTATCGCAGACCACGGCATCCTTTGCCCGGCTGTTCACCCAGGTTCGGGTAGCCGATGAACCGATGTAAAAAGAACAAACAAGTAGACATTAAATTTGAAAATCAACCGGAAATACAAATTGCATGCCATAAACGGCGATGAAAGAGTCGATAAGTATTGTACGCGGGTTAAATCTCCCCGTGAAAGCACACAATGAGATATTATGAGAAGAAAGCTAACTGGAAAACATGTCAAAATACGAAGCGGAGCCTTCCTTACTTTTTGCCCGTAAGTAATACGGCCGCTTTCATTGGGCGCGCAGACAAAAGCCTCTCGAGCGATGGAACAAAAGGGCGGGGGAATAAAGAGGCCCGTTCGCCCGCGAGACGACAGATGGCCGACGACGGCGAAGGTGAAATCATTTTCGGAGCGCGGGCCTCTCTTTATAAGGTGCAAGTAATGGCCGGTGTGTAACGTAATAATGACCGTTTATTAAGTCAACGGAACGCCCAGCCCCTGAGAAAGCAAAGCATGCACGGCTATAGGAACTTTTCAGACGGCGTTGAACGCGATCCAAACAAGACGAAACGTCTGTATTGTGTAAGTAGGCAAATTACAGGAGAGTATTAATCCAGTTAAAACAGAATAACAGACTGTATGAAGAAATTAATTTAAAAAAAGGATCGATAACAATTAGGTTATAATCGACATACATCGACTTATATAATCGACTTATACCTATAATCGACTTATACCCTCATGCTGGAAAAGGTACAGAAGTGTTTTTTGAGTTTTTTGTACTTCAAGCAGTACGGATATTATCCATTTGTATATCCGACTGAATTTATGACAGGCATGGTTGACTATAAATCTCTCTGTCTCAGAAGAGACATGCTGACCATGTACTATGTTTTCAATCTAATTCGTGGTAAAACTGATAACCCTAACTTACCAGCCAAGGTGGATCTTTTCATCCCAAATAATTATCTTCGTGCTCTATCGCACCATCTTTTCGCGGAGCCGTTCTCGCGCACTAACCTTACGAGGTGGTACTTGTTGGCGCGTGCTTTGCGGCGCTTAAATGAAATTCACTCGATGACACCAGATTTCGATATTTTTACCGCCAACCCACACTTGTTTAAATTGCAAGCTATCAATTATTTATTCTTATATGATAACTAGTATTATAAGTGTCATTCTATTTGTATAGTTACGGTAATATCTTTATTAATTTTATTTCTCAATGCCTTGGTTTTACAATAAATAAATACAAACGGAGCTGCCATGGAATTCACCGACCGGAGTCGGGCCCATCATAATACTATTTTTTACACTTCTGGGGGGTGAGCAGTGGATTCCGGACTTACGAACCGGCTGTGGTAGGTTTAGGACAGCTGTCTTGCCACATGTGAGCGTTCACCTTGCCACCCATTCACTCCCCCTTCGAAGCCATAGAATTTGATTAGTAATAAGTGAATACACAAAATAAATAAATAAATAAAATCATCAAAACACCCATTCATTGCAGGGAAATCACTGAAGTAGGTATATATAAGTATGCTGTAGCCAAGGACTTTCAAACTGGTGCCTGCCTCAATTACTCCATAATCGGCTATGGAGTACGGCTCCAATAAATTATAAGTTCTGTATATAAATGAATTCTAAGCTGTATTTGTCGTGCTAAGGGAAAGGCGGAATAATGTAGGCATGCGTGTAGGTCGAGAGGGAATTTTATAATTTTTTTGTACCAATCCAGCGGTCGCCTCTATGGCGTTATTTAGAAGTAGGTGAAGGAGGGCGAGGTCGGTGAATGTCCTACGATCTTGTAGTGGCAACAATTCGTGTATCTGGAAGCGGGGAGCTAATGGGCCCATGATGGGTTGGCCACGAAGACCCATGTGTTCAGGCTAGTCTCCCGTAGGAGTCAACCTTCGGGCGCTCCTGGACGGGTTGCGCACCGTACGGCGTCAGCCAATCGATTGTGCATTCTGGCCGACAGTCGGGGGAGTCTGAAGACAGTACTGTCTCCTATAGAGCGGGGGTAGTTGTACACCTTACGGCGACTGCTCTTAAAACGACCAATCGGTTTCCCGATTCGGGGTGAAAGCCGGATAAAGTACGAAGTGGTCCGCGATAGATTCGGCAGACGCCGTATCACCGCTTCGTAAGGAAGAGGACTGCGCAAGCGACCTCGAACCTGCATCCATCGGGAGAACGGAGTAAACTGGTTGCAACTGGTAGTAAGGGCGCGTGGGCCCGCTGGGTGATTAACCTGGTTATCTCGTGGTAATGCGTCGGCTTCTTACGGGCATGTGGCGGAACTTGACAGTGGACTGGTTTGTCCTAAGCCTTCTGCGGTCACCTCACGGGAGACAAAATGTTCTAATGTAGTTAAAACTTCCTGAGGTGATGGGTTCGCCCGTTGTAGTCGATAGCTCTAGTTGTTACTTCGTGTCTCACATTCTGTGATCCGCCGTCCTTCCTCGTCGCTGTAAAGTGTGACTACCACGCGCTTCAGCCTATCCACTATGGATGTGGCATAAAAATGTAACAGTCGATGGAAGGTACGTTTCAAGGGCTGCGCGAGCCTACCAGAAACCAACAAATGTCCACTCGCATGCTTGGGTTCACCGCACTTCTTTGTCACTGGGTGGGTCAGTGGATTTTACATGACGTCATAGCGAAGCGCTATGTAGCGTTTGGGATCGCTCTATTTTCGTAGAAGCAGATTTTAAATGCCTTCACCGGAGATGTATGCATTTGTCAAATGGGCGTTTAGTTGCGGTCAGAAGTTTTGCTTAGGACCGCTACGGATCGCTACGATTTTTGAGAGTGCGTTGAACGCAAGTATTGGCTCGCATTCGATCGTTTATTTTGATTTTTTTACTATGAAAAAAATTCACTATGAAATTTTTATCAAATGAATCAATGCTACCTACCTATCGGTTATAATTAGTTTATGCTCACGCGCAACATTGCTTTGTCGCTCCTCGTCTGTAAGATCGACTACCATAACGGACACTTCTTGAAATGAGTTGGAATGTTTGTTTTAAAAGTGTATGCACAACGATCCGCGGCATCCAGTAATCTGCCGGTAGAGTGATTTAGTAGGATTTTCGTAAAAAAAAACATATTGTAACCATTTCAGTACTGCAGGCCGTGGCGGTTCTTTCATACAAGCCGAAAAGCCCGGCTTGCCTTTATGTCCTAAAAATCTTCTTGAAAATGTCGCTAAACTAATACTTATTTGAATTTGCGATCGCCTATTGCTATCTAGCAGGCACAGATCGCTTCACACGACAAAACAGCTTATCGAGAAAGCGACAATTCGCTGCAATCTTACCGAGCTCAGTTCAGCTAGTCATCTCGCTCGCACACATGGGCTTGCAATGGGGCTTTCAAAATCAGTGGTCCTCTCATTCTAACCTGTGACAAATTAGGCAAAACAATATATATATATATATATATATATATATATATATATATATATATATATATATATATATATATATATATATATATATATATATATATATATATATATATATATATATATATATATATATATATATATATATATATATATATATATATATATATATATATATATATATATATATATATATATATATATATATATATGTATATATACCTGCGCGTAATGCTAACTAAAGGCGTTCGTCGAGACGTACCTCTCGTCGTTCTGTAGCTCGAGAGTAATGCTACTGTGGTTGGTATACTGTGCTGCAGGTGTCGTGCATGATAACAAATATCTAGATATAGGTATTCCTCGTTAGGCAGCTCTCGTGTTTCTATTATTTTGTTTTATAAATGGCAGTCGTCGCGCGAAGCTAGCGAGCTTGCAATAATTCGCTCGCGTTCAGCTGCCTGGAAGCTGTATTTCTCTGGTAATCGTTCGCAGGCGGCAAATATTGCGTGAAGAGAGACGGTCCCGATAATTAATGCAATCCAACGGGCGGCGCGCGGGCGCAACGATAGTGAAAAGTCGAGCGACTCGGCGCGTCGCCGCAGCGTAATATCGTCTCCACCTTATTTACCGTGGAACAAGACGCGACAAACGACATATTTACGAGACAGCACCAGGCGTTCCTCGGGTACCACCTACCCGAGCTGGGCACAGAGCGGGTGCACGTCGCACAAGGTGCGCGAGCGACGGCATCGGTCGGGAGATCGAGTTTTTAAAATTAACATATTAAAATATTACATTATAAAGGTACAGGCTTAGTTTTTTATTAGTGATATCCTCAGTACGACAACAGAAGCACTTTTTAATAAACAAATTAAAAAAAAAAAACAAAAATAAAAATATGGTTTTCATTTTTTTAATTAAAAAAAAATACGTATTCAAAATTAGTATTAAACTAGTACAGCGCGTTGCGCTATCTAGCGGTAGGTAAAATATCGCGAATTGTTTATTCGCGATATTTTACCTATTGCTAGATGAAGCAACGCGCTCAACGTTTGACAAACTTTTATTTATCAGTAAAATTTTTAAAATTTTACAAAAAAAAATCATTTTGTTTCTTCCAAAATTTGTTTTTAAAAGTTGCTTATTTGCTCCAACTGATTCACCCACTTTAATGAATCTCTAATTAAAAACTTACCCTGTATAATGGTGCGTTATTAGTTCGAGTGCAGTCTAATTGACCTCTAGAGCAGTAGGGCGGTGTCGACTACAACAGGCGAACCCGTCACCCCAGGCTGGTACAACGATATGTGATCGTTCCTTCAACCGCGAGATGAGCGTAGATACAAATCTACTCTCTAACTATGCCAACATGGCTGTCAGAGACCAACGCCTTACGGCGAGGCACGGGGAAAGGTACCAGAGGGCAGCCTCGCCCCCTGACTACCAGTTTTGGAAGGATATCTCCGTCTGGAAGGACTGGACGAAAGGATATCTCCGTCTCCGTTTGACATCTGGCACACACAATAGATACTAACTTGGAGTGGCCATCTGTATCTACTAATTTTCAAATCTATTAGCATTCTAATTAATATTGCAAAAAAACTCTAGCGAGTGTAATTTGTAACCGGATTGCTATTATCGGGTAATCTGTCTTCTCTTCTCCCTTTAATAAAGCCCAGTCAAATTACACATTCCACCTCGCAAAAGGTCATGTAGTTCAAATTGTTTATTATGTTGTTAGGACCTATGCCAATAGTAAGACCCGTTTGCAGCTTCCAGAGACCTGAGTGCGATGCGCAATGTCCAAATATATTTTTTGATGAATAATTACTAAAGTATGACCCTACAGAAAAAATAATAATTTCTTGTTTTCAGTTGAATAAATCTGCTACAATTTAAGTCCACACCGAGCTCCGTATGTCAAATTTTCCGAAGTACAGCTCATCAAATATTGGCATTTTCCAACAAGTGGAAAAGTTGTCGTTTTGTAAGTGTCTTGGCAAAAATTGGGAAATAGTAGTAAGATTATTTATCCTTATTATGATCACAAAAGGACGCTCTTAGGCCAAATAATTCCCTCGAAAATTGCATACAAAATGCAAACTGTCTTAAGTTGTCAGCTATATAAAAAAACTACTTTGATAGCAATGTTTGGGTTGTTTTCATCTGCTATCCTGAGAAGGCAGCCAATTTTCGAAGAGTTTGTATCTCGAAAACTTTTTGATTTAACTTGTGGCTAATTTAATGTAGTCCAAAAAAGAAATCAATATTTTTTCTCCATGGTCATACATTAGGAAGTATTCAGTAGAAACCCTTTAAAGTAAATGAATCGCTCTTTTTTGGGCATTGCACAACATTCCCAGGTCTTTCGAATCTGCAAACTAGGTTAATTATATATTGGCGATTCGACAATAGTACTGTGGGAAATGCATTTCCTTGGGTAAATAAAATCACTGCCACTCCGTGGACATACCGGTCTGCGTGTCGACAACCACTCCATCAATATCTAGCTTCCCTGCATTACCTAGCTATCTATACCTACAGGACCGCGGATCACGAACTCACACTTCACTCGAGCTTCAAGGCAGTAAACGCATCTGGTTGTGTGTTACTTATAACATCTCAAAACTGTAGTCAGAAAAAAAACGTCGAATTAACGTGTACTTATCATCCTAAATAATAATAACCATAGATACTTATTCCATTTAAAGAATCATAATGTCATCAGCGAAAGACACAAAAGTTTATTAATCAATTCCTTCCTACCATTGTAAGCAAACACTGACAAAGTTAGTAAAATAACAGCACCAATCATCTTGGTATCATGCACACGAACTTAGACATTTATGTAGACAAATTAGCCTCATTTTAAACTGCGAATTTGCGAAACTGCCTAGTGAGAGACGATATACAGTATGTTGTTTCTCAATATTATCAAACTCTGGGAAATGATTCGTGGCGTCAAGTAGAGAAAAACATATATACATTTTATTTACATCATTAGATTTTTGAATTACAGATTCTACACAAAAAACTGAGTTGAAAATAATCAACAACACGTTTAGGATTAGGCCTTTGTTATTAAAGAAAAGCATTGTTTACATTGCATGTTTACATTGCATGTTTAACTTTCGGATATTAGGTATTGTTTATTGTTTATATACGTTATATAAAACGTAGTACATAATTTTCAACTCGAAGCCTAATATCATATAAAATAAATCACCTAGTATCAAAACCATCTATTTCAATCAAATAAAAAAAAAACTCGTTCCATATGTTTATTATTCTAGTTTATACTGACAGTTTAATTATTTTGAAAAAAAAAAACTATACAGCTACTAGTCACCAAAACTAGTAAACGTTTAAAACTAGAACACTATGTGGAATTAATAATGGATTCTGACAGGACGGCTCCCAGTCAGAAACATATGGAACGATAAAAGAAGATTGAAGAGGACAGACACGCTATCTGCAGAGCTTGGGCTAACGCTCGCCCTTGACGTATAATTATGGACATAACTAACGTATAATATGAAACTTATCAGCGATGATTTAAGGTCATCGCAGTAGGTAAATACTGTGACATAGGCATATGTCCGAGAGACGAAGACGTTTGGCGTGACCTACACCATCTTATCACTATAATCCCAAATAGAATACTTTTAAGCGTATTTGCCACGCCAACTACTAAACCTCCTTGTTAAATAAAATGAACGTTATTCAAAGAGAAGATGTAAATAACGAATTTAATTGAATGTTATGAAGTAGGAACTTTCTCCGCGTCTAGTCTGGACATTATTTATTAGCAGGCCGGGCGGTGCAATGAATCCAAACGCGATCGTTTGATTAATATTGATGCCTCAGCGCCGCGCCGCTTCGATCTTAATGTTAAACATTCATTGGCAGTCGCGACGGACAGAAGGAGGATAATTTCTCCGTGTAATTGGCGCGTTCGGGTGCCCAAAGGAATGGATACCCTAGATGAGGAAGCGTCAATTATTTTTTCAATTTCAATTTATTTCCAAAAAAAATCCTAACAGATTGTAGATCTGTAGATCTAACTTAATATCTAGGTACATTTAGATTACAGTCTCTTAGTCCGTTTTTACAATATCTAAATTTATCACCACGTACATACAGTTACTTCATTATTGCTTTTAGGACACCAAAAACATTTTTAAGATTTATTTACTAAAACCACAAATTAAAATAATCAATAAAAATAATCAAGAAATTAAAATCAGAAAAAGTCAGATTAATTAAAAAATGCTACTTAAAATTGTCAAAAAAAATGGCCAAAAAATTTGAAAAATTGTTTAAAATTAACAAACTTATCGATCGAATAAAAAGCTTTGTCTAATAAGAATTATAGACAAAACAACACATCGCATAACCAAAATAAAAGGTTTAACTATTAATGTTTTAACTAATGAAAACACATCGCACCTCCAATCAAATAGAGTTATAACTTGAAGAATTCCGATTATGATGTTTCTTTATAAAAATTATAGCCATTTCTCATTTTACACTCCCAAAAAGAGTTAAAACTGTTAGTTTACTAATTCGTATAATGGCACTAGTGAAGTAATAGTTACGACTCTTTTTGGGAGTGTAAATTGAGAAATGGCGATATTTTTTATAAAGAAATACCTACCGTAATTGGAATTTTTCAACTTATAACTATTTGATCGGACATGTTTCAACTAACTGAAACAAACGTTTCAACTACAAATAATATACGAATAGTTAGATAAAAGTTTATATTCTTTATTGTGAAATTTCACAATGGGCGGGTTTATTATGCTACGACAATCTGTTACTACCAATCCTACTATGAAATGTTTATATATATGTGTGCATGTAACATGTGTACAAGTGTGTGTCTTGTTATTGTATTTGATCAACAGAATTGAAATGCAATTCCTATAATTTTATCGCAACGGCAAATAGTGACCCAGCCGGGAATCGAACCCGGGACTTTACAATGTAAGATCAGGCGACCTAACCACTATGCCACCGGTTCGTGCAGTCTAAAGTTTCGATATTTTTTTATTTAATAACCTTCCATATCTTATTAGAAAAAAAATCCGTGCCTTTTGTTTTACTTTTTGTCTATTTACAGCGGGCTGTAATAGGAGGAGGAATGTAGATTTTAGTGCGGGAATATGCGTGTAATTGCAAGTCACGATGCGTGTTGTTACCAGGGCTCTCTATTTTACCATACTTCATAACTCAAAGTTTTAAAAGCAGAACAAGTGGAATTTTAGCCGATAATAAAATCTTTTGGACAGGTTTTTCAGGTACATTGGAAGATGCTAGTGATGTGTAGCATCTTATATTTAGTGAATACTTGCTGCGTGGATACTGAAACGCTCAAAGAACTTGTTGTACTATGGTTGTTTTCCTTAATAAAATATCCGTGGCTAATCGGAGCGAAAAGTGATTTGAAAATTTAAATTATACACAATTTATTTTTATATACTAAATATATCATACAAATAAACCGTTTACCAAGTAATTCCTTAATTTAATATATTATGCTCACAAATAGTAAATATAAATATAACGTATTACTATATTTACAGACAATGTTCAATACATTAGTGGAGATAATCAACAATATGATTAGTGCACTCCCAGAGATATTCCTTGAGGAGTCACTTCAAAGCCACAGCCGATTCACACGCTTTAATCGACGATGGAGTTTATTGAAGAAGCGACAACATAACAGTTGTGTACTTCTCAATTTAAGTTGTTATATTTATACATCCTGGGAGTGGGTTTTGCAATTTGTCTTGTTTCGTGGTAATGGATGAAGTATTCCCTAAACTCTTCCCTTAAGTTCCTGGACTCTTCCCTGAACTCTCACTAAGACATTACCTAGTGTTATCCTATATCTAACCAACTGAAAGACTGTGAATGCGTTTCAGCGTTGGAAACCCTCAATGATCATGTTTATACAGTCTATTAATGTAATTCAAGACAATTATTTTCAAAATCGAGCCACGAGATGACGACAAAAGATTTCGTGTTTTCATAAAAATATGTTTTGGTTCAGAGGGATCGATCATTTAGCAATGATAATAAGGATAATTACTTAGTAAAGTTTATTCGAAGACACAGGAAATGAGAGTGTGAGTTCGAATCGGATACAAACAGATAATAAACCGGTTGACGTACTCGTAACTTCTTCGGTTACGGCGATAATTGCAAAATATACTTATTTAGAAGCGATCAGAGCCATTCGACGGAGGTCAAGTCAACGCCGGAACGGAGAGCGAGTCAGTGAACTGATGCATTTCGAGCCGGGCGCAGGGCATTTATTTGTGTTCGTTATCGCCGCAGCCATTAGAACGGGAGCCCATTGAAGTCTGCTCTAAATTATCGGGCACCAAAAATAAGCCAATCTCAGGTCCAATTTCACGTACAACTCTAGCAGCCAGTCTTTCTTCTTTGCGTTGTTAAAATATTCTTGCTTTCATAGAAGCATACATTTAATGTATTATAAATTCCTTATTTAGTTCAATATAAGTTTAGCTATCCTTTGTTCAATATTTTTTTATTATCTGTACATAATAGCATATCAATAACAATTAATAGGTACTTATTCTTCCTTACTATGTATTAATATTAATTATCCTAATGTTTTAGGATTAGCGTACTCACACACTAATTAGTATAACTGTGTGATTGTAAAATATCCGCCAAAGCACAAGCTTTGCTTAGTTGGGTGACATTGAAAGTAAACGTCTAATAAAATAATAATAATGCTTCAATTGATTTTTTTTGCGGTGGAATGAGTAATTTAATTAAATAAAATTTGATTTTTTGCTTTTACAAGTAAGGAGTAATATATGGAGTTTTATGATCGCACGAAAAATCCATTATGAGATTTCAGTAGATTTTGACGTTTTGAGGTCTCAGGAACCCAAAGAAGTGGTTTGAAAAATGTGTATCCGGTGTTTGTTGTTCGTGGGTTCACGTGACAGCACACACAGTCGAAACTAATCACGTGTGTATCTTCGTCCTTTTAAAATTACCGTTTTAGGCACAACATTTAGGGTAGCTGATATAGAAGCTAAACGAAAAAACATTTTTTCTTAAAAACAGCTGTAAAGATTTTGGTGAAAATTTTGTTTAAAGGTAGTCTTTGTAGATACCGATAAAATCATCTAACTGGTGTTTCAGGAGACCAGTTATTTTGCAATCCTTATATACTCGTGTATAGTTCATCCGTCCGAGTAATGTAGAACCGTGTATTGGTCTTTCGAAACGAATTAACCAGTTTTGGTGATTTTTAATCAATCATAAATATTGTATTATCTCTTCTACTTAATCGGGAAAACCGAGCATTTAAAGAATTTTTAAAATCAGTTTTTGAGTTACAAACGTTTAAAGGCTTAAAAGGACCTTTTTTCAATTTGAATATTTCTTTCGGCAAAGTGTGTTCATGGAGGATCTTTCCCCTAAAAATATCAATCATTAACCTAATTTAAAACTTTCTTTTGGAAATTTATTTTGGAAAAATTTAGTTAGAAGCCGTTATACAAACGGATTTTAGCCTAGCGTCTGTGCCTTGAAAAGTACTTTTAGGATAAGTCCGGACGGCTCCTAAAGCCGGACACCTTTTATATATATATATATATATATATATATATATATATATATATATATATATATATATATATATATATATATATATATATATATATATATATATATATATATATATATATATATATATATATATATATATATATATATATATATATATATATATATATATATATATATATATATATATATATATATATATATATATATATATATATATATATTCTTTTTAGAATTGATCAATAAGATGATTATAAAGTAAATAATTATAAAAGCCACTTACATCGTGACGAAGGATTCCCGAATCCGATCAAGGGAATCCTTCGTCACGATGTAAGTGGCTTTTATAATTATTTACTTTATAATCATCTTATTGATCAATTCTAAAAAGAATATATACACAAAACTATTATATATATATATATATATATATATATATATATATATATATATATATATATATATATATATATATATATATATATATATATATATATATATATATATATATATATATATATATATATATATATATATATATATATATATATATATATATATATATATATATATATATATATATATATATATATATATATATATATATATATATATATATATATATATATATATATATATATATATATATATATACACATATTGCGAACTAAACGTAATAAAAAGAAGATGGCTTGTGGGTCGACTTAGTCCTTCCTAATCGAGGCAACAGCGCCATTTTAATACGTTTAGTTCGTGAGCTGTGCGAGGCGTTCGTCTTTAGGGGCCCTCCGGACTAAGAGGACTTCCCCTACGTTTCCACTTCCTACTAGTTAAATGAGACGTTCGACTGAGGTGAAACTTTAGTCGGCTCTGGTACTACCAGGAGTCTCGAAAGCTTGGGCCGTTTCGTTCGTGCATGAACAATAAACGCTACCTATTGAAATTCCCGGAGGAGGCAAAAAATACAGCGCGACGTCAACCAAAGCAGGGGGCTGGGTCGTAGCTGGCTGGAGGCTGCCGCCACGCGGACCGCGAACGATTGCATTGACGAAACGTTTCTCACGAAACGACATAAAAACAAGGCGGGACGGGATAAACGGATAATAATATAATACATACATCCCTTATCCGGAACTCGAATGACTCGGTGGTGTATTTAGTTATTAGGAAGCTGCCCAATCTAAGAATAGGCCGCAGGCGTGTCTTTAGCTTCGATTATATTGACATGAGCTATCTAATTTAGTTTTTCATTAATAGTTACTCCTAGATTTTTTTGTCTTTGTACATGAGAGATCTGTTTATTTTTATACGTCAAGGAATATATATTTCAGCATACACTTACAGACCCCAGTAACCTCGCTCGCTGAAGCTGTTCTGAGGATAGTTCATGTCCCCTTTGTAACAATACCCCTTGCACAGCTAAACATATTCGAGCTGGCCGCAAGGTGGCCTTAGATCAAGTAAGGTACACACCGCCACGTCAAAATCCTGCTGTTATTCGCGATGTTATTAGCCTCTCAGTGATTCGTGCCAACAAGGGTCTGACAGTACCCTCAAAAACCTCAATACAGTTTCACAAAACCTTTCTCAATAATCGAGAAAGCTTCAGATTGGATTCTGGAGGTCAATTTGCTCTCTAGGCAGTATAAATTTCCTGAAGGTGCAGCAAAAATAATGACAGATGTATATTTCCTAAACTATCACACGAAAAAAAATATTTTATGCCAATATATGTAACAAATTATGGTGAAAGACATTAAAATCAACTAAAATCGATTGTTGATACATAACTGCGGATAATATTTATGAATGTATGAGGCCATAATGTTTATAATTCCAGTTTATGTCTAATATCATGTCAACACATTAATTAATGTTCGCTAAACGTCTGTTTCGATATAATATCGCCATAACTATAAATTATTCATTTTATATTTTTGAGAATCTTAATTTGACACCTGTATTGGCGACGTTGAAGAATTTACGAGAGGCAAAGAAAGTTTAGACAAAATTGCTGTAAATGTAGGTAGTCAGCCGAGACGATAGATGGTTCTTTTAATTCCGTCATCAATTCACAAATTATATTACGACTCATGTTTTATGCTTTCAGAAACGTTACGAAAAATTGGTACAGGTACTATTTGTTTTCTAAACAAATGTACGTAAAACTAGCTTTCGGCAAATCCATTTATATGTACTTCAGATGATTGATAGTCGTTATTTTTTTTGTTTTGAAATAACTTTGTAATGGTTTTTTTTTAAATTAATTACCATTTTGACGTGAATAAGTAAAAGGTTTCGAACGTCGCAGGTATATAACATTAGCTAAATTTGCTTATTTTTTTAGTAAATCAGTATCTATAACATCAATATATTTGAAACTTGTTAGTAACTCGCCAAACTACCGGGAGAAACTAACAACGTAACTAGAAACTAAAGTTTTCGGTAACTAACAACCAAATAAATCAATGGTTGCTGTGAGAATTTCAAACCTATTCGAGGCACCATCTATATTCATATGATTTTATAATTTGTATTGTGTCATTGAAAGTAGGTACCATCACGTTTTTCTGCAACCGTCAAAATTCTCCGCGTTTCATTTTTTCCCCGTTCGTTTGTACAAAAAGTAATGTAGTTATCATGGTGTGTATGTTAAAGGAATTTTATTTTGTAGAAATAAATTATTCTTTACAAGCTTCTCGTCTCACAAATTAAAATGTAACTTTAAAACTAATGTTATAACGTAATACTTGAAGTTTTTCCATTGTTGCGGGCGTGCTCGCCATCCCAAGATGTTATAACGATTTTTGCTGTTTTGTCACCTTGAAATGAGTCGCAAAGACTTTGACAAAAGCGCACCCGGTGGCATAGTGGCTAGGTCACCTGATCTTACATTGTAAGGTCCCGGGTTCGATTCCCGGCTGGGTCACCATTTTACGTTGGGATCAAATTAACGGAATTGCATTTTTAATTCTGTCGATCGAATGCAATAACAAGACACACACTTACAGACATGTTACACGCACACATGCATATAACACGTCATAGTAGGTTTGGTTGTAAGAGATTGTCATATGACAATAAACCCGCCCATTGTGACATTTTCACAATAAAGAGTATAAACAAACACACAAACAAAAACGATCTATTGATCCAGCTCCGCCACTAGCCCGGCAAAAACCAAACATTTTTTTGAATTTTGTTTTTTTTTTTTTTTTTTATATATTTACCGAGTGGCACTGGGAACAAGCCCCAGGGAGGGCTTACCATATTTGGATGGATTTCCTCGCCTTCTAGTCTGGTTCCAGATTCGTACCCGATCGAATTTGCTGATAGCGGTAATTTTGTTGTGGGATCGTGCCACTAAGGATAGGTCTGAGGTGGCGACTTTAATTGTTTCTAAGGATATGTGATAGTATGCCCTCGCCTACTCCTGTTGTCTTAGGAAATAGGTTCCTAATAGTTCCGCGCAGCTGTCTGTGTTTTTAAGGTTGGCTGAACTCTTTAGGGATCCGCACTTGCGATCCCAACTGTCTACGCGATACAGCCGCAGGCTAAATCCCTCTTCGAGGAGAAAATCGGATGGGAGCTTAACCATGAGTTTGACCGACTAACAAATATAAACTGGCCACCAGGCCCAAGCTGCATGGAATTATTCGACCCTTCATTCGACGACAGAAAGCCCAGTATACAAACAACCATATATTTTATTAAGAAAACGGATCTTAGAGAGTGGTAAAATGGGCTACCGCGGTTAACTAATAGACGAGAGCCTTTCGGAAACAAAAGTAGCACAAGCTCTCACAGCCGTTGGTACAAATGCTGACATTAAGAGGTGATAAAAAGAGAGAAGAAAAGAAGAAGTCCTTGTGTAGGGGATAGCCGTATGGCGGGCCGCGCGGCCGCGGGGGTCACCGACCCGAACGAAGAGCGAGGTGGCGAGGACGACCGATAGAGGCGAGGGAGGGGAGAGGTAACAAGGGCCACTTGCACTAGATCTAACGGTACGAGCGCGGTTACACACCGCTAACACACTGAACAAATTGGGGACAGCGAAAGAATGCGCCGGTGAAAGCATGGTAATATATACTGTCAGGAAGTCGAAAATTATTACATGTGATACGTGCCCTATGACAGACTCTGCTAAGCCACGGGATAATCGGCTAGTGGACGCCTTAATGGACGTATTGATTGAATCAAAGAAATGCGGCCTAAAAGTCAGAAAACCTCGCAACATATCCGTAGCTTTTCCAGTACATTGCATTAAGTTCGGTCTATCTCTCTCTCTCTAACGTTTTCTCTCACTAATTGTAAAACTTCGGCACTTTCACCAAAATCTTGATGATTCGTATAATATGATGAAACAGAGCCTAAGAACAAGACGAGTTGATGCCAATACATAACAATGCCTAGAATGAATACTCGATTTAGCTAGACACTACAAACTAGGTTGATAACCGACTAAAATAGGTGATAAAAACGACAAACTCTAAATACATTTTCAATAAACAAATCTTGCGTTCTCTTTTAAATCCCAATGATGTAGTTTGACCCAATATTTTAAAATATAAGACTTATAAATAATTACTATTCCCTTGTTTATTTCAATGAAAATTTTAATACCTAATAATATTAACTATTTATTACAATTTTTATTTACATACCTACCTATACCGATATTGTATAGGTACGTCAGATTGTATGATTACAGATGAATGATAATTTTCACTGATTACTTACCCATGTTATTTTATATTGTATATTTTTCAAATCTGCTAGTTTATAATAATAATTTTGCATTAAGCCTTAATTATTTACAAAATTACTATGATTATTTCGCACACAGGTACATTTGAAAGACTACTATTACATTAATATAATTTTAAAAAATACCTTAGAATATGTTTTACATCTAGTTAGGCGATTCTGAGGTGAAAGCTAGCAGTGCTATATCTAGGCTTATGCACACTAACATTTAATGTATCAAAATGTAAAAGTAACATTATTTAAAACTAGAATATAAGCCAGTTCATAACGGGAAGTGTGTTAGGCATTGGAGTCGGATTTGATTAAATTTATTGGCCGATCATAATAATCAACTTTCAGTGCAAGTGCAAATATTAAACGGCTACGCTGGAAAGAACACCGATAGTAAATAATCATAGCGTGTCGGTACTGTCGTGTCGATATAATAATCATGGCATCGGATAATAGGTCAATACTAACGATGTAACGGTCCGCTCCTCCAAACAGTCCCGTTGGGTCTGGGTCTGGCCGAGGAATGAGTGAGACTGTTGGTTGGGCGCTAGTTAGGAGCCTGGTAGTGGCCAGGTGGCCTGGAAGGCCCGGCCCACGGCGCGGCGGTCCGAACATTGCGAATCTACAATTTTGGCGTGGCACTATTAAAGTTTCGTTACATTTTAATCGCTCAGTGTATACGCTGGCAACATTAAAAAGGCCGAGCGGCGAAGAGACGTACACGCGAGATCCTACTCTTTGTCTCTTTCATGCGTCTACATAGCTAATTACGCTAGAAAGAGAACATGTCCCTATAGAAGATTTTGAAAATATCGCCCAACGTTGCCAGCCGTCAAATTTCATACGTTTCAAAACGCTGGAAATGTCAAATATCTTGGTAATATTAAAATAAAAACACAATATATTATTATCCCTAAGCACCCACACGTGTTATTAGGTTGGAAAAAGAACAATACGAAAATATTTAGATTAGAATTAATGGGTAACTATCAAATGGGTAATTATCAAAAAAACACTAATGAATTGTATATGGTTAGGTTCCTCGTGTAACCCCAATTCCCTAGTATAACTTTTGTTTCGATCCATTTTATGCAAAACTCGAGTGTTTGCGTGCCGAAAGAAAACATACCCACTTATCATATAGGCTTGGATTAATTCATAGGGCTGACTTTTATGCACCGAAGAGTCTAACCTATCGTCAGTATCACTGAATTATATCTTTTGGGATGAAAGAATATATAACCACGATTGATTAAACCAAATTGAGACGAAACCTTTGATTAAAACCGAACAAGAGAAAAGGAACACATCAGTATGATTTATATGGCAAGTAATCCATGATTCTAAAATTACTAAGCATGTATACCTACTCGAAAAATTTGTATAAAAAAAACCAAAGTCTGCATTTTCACATTACTATAACCAATAAAGTTCTAACACCAAAGTAACACCAAAAAGTGAACCGAACATTCTTAACCGAAGATTAGTTAATCAGGCGATTCGGGCAACCGGGCCTCGTCGAGGCAGACAGGGACTACCGGAAAGGGCGAGTTGTGGCACGAGTTAACTTCCACTTATTTAATTCATCTGATTCCTCACCGCGAACAATGCGAGGGGTAAAATAATAAAAATAAAGTCTGCAAATTCTGACGTAATCAAGAATGTTAGAAAAAAGGCGTAAATGGCATTTTTATTTACCGAATGAAGGAATTCACGGACCGAATGGCCGCCATAAATTTTATAGTCGCTCTCCAAAGGAAATAAAATCCTTATCAGTTGAGCTGCTGTACATAATGAGCGCGCTCTATACCTCTCTATGACGGCGTATTTAAAAATTTGACAACCTTGTGCGGTCGTCTTATGACGAGTATACTTCTTTTTAAATTATTCCGTGGTCGGTTTCTAAGCGCGAGATCCGGGATGATCTCAAATCGAATCTTGGAGTCTTGTCACAACAAATTAGGAACAATGGTTAGGAAAAAAATAATGAAACTCTTTATTGATCAAAATATCATTTGTACAAAGGTCAACCTTGGTTTGCGAGTTGCCGGGTAGTTCTGGCTCATCTGAACTATCTATAACTATTTATATATGCAGTTCAGATATTAGTATAAATACAGTAGGTAATTAACGGATTACAATGTGTCTCAGTAAACAAATTAAGCAATATAAATCAATATGAAATCGAAGACTATCGCGATTGTTTGACATTATTAATAGGATAAAACATATTTTCCGCGTGAAGCTTGTAGCGTCCGACGTTTCGGCGACGTTGCAGCCACTAGACAACGACGGCTACAACGTCGCCGAAACGTCGGGTGCTACAAACTTCAGGCGGTAAATTCGTTTTATCTTATGTATAATATAAATCAATAAAAAATCAAGGAGTGGGAGAGTACATTATTGGTTAGAGAACCAATGTTTGTTTAGAAGTAACAAACACAGAGCGATTGTATGTTTGATATTTGGGGGGAGATAGTTCCATAATCGAAGAAGTATTATGGCATGTAAATGATGTTATTCTGACTTGATCGAAGTGGGAGAGCATGGCTTACTAACAGAATGACTTTATCCTTCAGATAAGATGGTGAGCTGGGTTGCGCACATTGTACAACATGGATAGAATTTGTACATTTCTACGATACCAAATGTCTAGCCATTGCATACTATTTCGTGATGCTGAAAAGTGATCATATTTTCTCAGGTTGAAAACAAATGTCACACAAACGTTAGGTAGTCGCTCTAACTTGTCAAGGAATGCTTCGATTGTATCGCAAAAATGTAGAATGCAAAAAAAGAATAGAGAACATTACAATTCAAAATATCGTGGATTTGCTTTGCAAGATGTTGATGTTATTGAATCAATTGATGTTATTGAATCAAAACCTTTTCAACGCGCAGTATACCGCAACCATCTAACCACTCCAAATAAAAAGAGCTACACCCTTGTGCAAATTAATCTGAACACTGGCAATTTTAGTCAAATAATGGTTTTATTCATGAAAATCATACAAAACTTTAACTTAGCTTATAAATTAGTATTTTATGTGGCCTCCTTTAGCTTTAAGTAGCAACTGTATACGCTTCGGCATTGATTCCACCAAGTTTTTACAGTTTTCACGAATTTTCGGATCTCTGTACCACACCTCAATTACAGCATTTACGAGCTTTTCTTTTGTAGTGCAGTCCATTTTTCTTAGCCGTGCTTTACAGATTGACCACAAGTTTTCGATTGGGTTTAAATCTGGAGAGTTTCCAGGCCAATCCAAACACATAATGCTGTTATCGGTAAAGAATTTCTTTACCAACTTGGAAGCATGGCAAGGAGCCAAGTCTTGTTGAAATATTTTAGTCTCTGTTGGAATTTTTTTAGCTCATGTATCATTCTGTCCGTCAAAACTTCTATGTATTTTGCACTATTCATCATTCCTGTTACCGGAACTAATGCACCAGTGCCATAGAATGAAAAGCAACCCCAAAACATTTTCTTAACGGGATGTTTCACCGATTGTTGGATATGGGCTGGAGAAAGTGGTTCTCCGTCTGCCCTGCGAACGAATTGGTAACGCATACCCTGGACAAAAAAGTGACTCTCGTCAGAAAATAAAACGTTTTTCCAATCCTCAGAAGTCCAGAGCTTATATTTTTGTGCCCATGTCATCCTTTTTTTCTTCATGGTTTTTGTAAGAAGCTGTTTTTTTAAGGGTCTCCTAGCTTTTCGCCCACTTTCCAAGAGTCTTCGACGTACCGTAGATGCGTGCACGATCGTCCCAGAAGCTGCAAGCTCCTTTTGTAAGTCGTCACTAGTCTTGTGTGGGTTAATTTTACTGTTGCGAATCAAAATGGTGTCATCTTTCATTGTAGTTTTCCTTTTGCGGCCACATTTTCCGATTCGTTGTGGCAAAATTGAACCAGATTCCCTGTGATTCCGTATGATGGCGTTAGTTGATCCCAGTGATATGCCACATTCCTCAGATATTCGTCTTTGACTTAGCGATGTGTGCGCATCTAGAGCAATCACCTTGCTACGGATTTCCAACGAGATATCCATCGTCTTCGTAGGGATGAATTACGTCCGAATATCTTCAAAAATCTTCAAAAAGTCCCCGACATACACAATGTGAGGAAAAAACACTAAAATCCACGCACAACAACAATATGACAAGCTCTTAGGGTCACATTAGAGGTTAGAATGACATTTCACAGTACAGAACAGTGTTGCCACATCAAAAAAACAGATTTTACTTGCCAGTATGAAATATTTTGAAGTGTTCAGATTAATTTGCACAAGGGTGTAAACCACAGCCGTTTGAACATAAAACGCCTATTTTTATCTCAGTTTAATGAGCCAAATTCCGATACGCCTATTATAAACAGAGCCAAGATCTCTCTCGTGTACAGTGTAATTGAAAAAGTTGAGGTTGCATTCGCGCTGAAAGCGGTCTCTTAAAATAAACGGCTTTTAGACTCGGAATGGCTCTCGGCCAAGAGGAGAGCGCGAGAGCATAAACTCCAAGGAAAACTTCTAACGACATACATTCGATCGACTCAACCCAAGAAAACTCAAACAATGCGTAATGGGGTATGTTTAGAAGGCGCAAAGTTAAGCTGCGGTCCGAGACAATGGCCGGAATCGTTCATTCAGCATATAAGACCCTTGCATGAAAAAAACACATTGTAATCTAATTAATATACCACTAAAGACGAGGTGCTGCTGTAGGAAAAAGTATGTGTGTTAATGGAACACCAAAAATAAAAAGTATAATATCAATGGCTACGAGTTGAATATTTCGAATATAACGAGTGTAGCAGTGCCTGTGAACCCAACATCAATCGCGGCTTACAGAATTAGACTTGAGAAGGCAGACGGTATCGTTTACTTCGGTTGTCTAAACTCTAAACGACAACTGGACGAGGACATTATAACCACAAGCGATTATAATACGGAAGAAACATCACCTCAAGATCCATCTTAGTAGAAGCTATAGGTATAAAAGACGATTTCTGGCTGTAGAGTTTTAACTGTATGTACCCGATAATCTTCACAATTACTGAAACGATCGGGATGCGGTTTTTTAAGAATAGAATAGAATAACTTTATTGTGCTAAAAAAAAGATTACAAAATAAATATTACACTAGTTTAAAAAAAACAATTTATGCACAAACGGCGGACCTACCACTGTAGCGATATCTTAGTCAACCAAAGTAATTTTAATAAAGATAATAAAGTTAAATTCAAATAAACTAAGAAGCCGTTGAACTCGGCTGAACTCGCCTGAGTGCTCAGCTTCGTGCTTAGAGTTTATAAGCAGATTTATCGCCCCAATTTTACACGTTTTATGCAGGGAAACGATTAGGCAGTAAACTTCAAAGATTATTTGATTTTTTTAAATATAGATACGTCTTGCATACATTTCACCGTAACTAGTGTATTGAGCATGTTCGTACCTAGAAACTCTAACTATATCTTTAGTTTGAGAACCTACCTATAACACATTGTTAGTATCCCTAAGCTGATATTCGTAGTATTGTTCTAAATATCTCTATATATAGAGTTGAAAATTAGACACTAACAGACGGAGGATACTTCGTGTAAGCTGGGAGCCAGGAATGAAAATGTCATAAAGCGTTTGAACAAAAACACAGAAAAAACTAAAACAATCAAGATTTGCAGTCGAACCCTATGCTTAAGTCATGCGACGAAATCCACAACTTATTATATACTTACTACATATTAAACTTCGTTTCTACTACCAATTACTTGGTTCCCACTACATTACTAGTACATTACTTTGTTCCCACTATATAATACGTTCTTATTAATCTTCCTGCAGACACAAAACAAAAATGCGAAGAACTTCCGTTTATCGACAGAGTATCCTGCGGTGAAGAAATTGGCAGTTTTGAATACCGGTTCATAAGCTTAAATTACATGGCCATTAGCCACAGCAAAGTTTCGAGAAACATTTATGGATATAAGATACGTAATCAAGTTGCCGACGATTTTAATATCCCAATTAAGTAACGTTAAAAAAATAGTTATCAATGCATAAATCTATGAATTTATAATTAGAGTCCTAATTAGGTTAGTGTAGGTTTATGTGGTGTGAAATCTGGATCGTTTTCTTCCGACTCGATACGTCGCTTACAAATGCTATTAATATCGACGCGTACATGTAAAAACAGCGATCGTGGAATAGGACGTTAAATAATCCATTAGTTTAGGAACCAGATATAGCGGCGCTCGATACGTGTTATGTAAAATGTCTTACACGCTCTTGTATAAGTGCGTACTTAAGCACCAAGAGTACTCAAAACAAGAGAAACTGAAGTGGCCGCGGACGTGGTTTATCGGCGAATCTCTTCGGCAAGAGCGCACTCCGGGAGATTCTGCGCTGGTAATTGTAATTCATCCCTTCGCCACTTGACAAACTTTGCGATTTGCAAAATTTGCGTGTATTTTAAAAAAATAGACGAGTCAAATGCAACGGATGTAAATTCATTCACGAAAAAGACTCAATCAAGGTCCAGAGAAAGTTGAAATGAAATTAGGATCTACACTGGCGAGCAAAAAAAAGGGGCCATTTGAAAAACTCTAATTGGTAAGGGTTTAATCGAAACAAATATATTTTTGATGATGCCATTTATTGTTAAAGAGCAAATACCAATGATTATCAGTTTTTACAGGGTATTCCCGAAAGACGCAAAAAACCGTTTTTTAACAAAATCGAAAAGTTTTATGTAACGCGTAAATTAATGAAAAAAAAACAAATAAAAGGGCACAATACAATATAATTTATTTTTTAACTAGTAGGGGGCATTTCCCCCTTTAATTTTTATCACGGCTTCACAACGATGTTTAAATACTTCACGAATTTTTTAAAAGTTTTCTTGAGTATACCATCCATTCTTCAAGTGTGGCCTCTTCCTGCTCGCGGATGTTACTTGGGGCAAACTTTCGACCTTTCACTCGTCTTTTTGTTGTCCCATACATACGTGCTTGATCGGTTTTAAATCAGGGCTCATGGCGGGCCACGACATTGCTTGCACATCGACCTCCCGAAGATACGGAGTAACAGACACAGCAGCGTGTAGGCGAGCATTATTTTGCAAGAGCGGGAAATTTTCTCCAATAAAACCCGCGAAAGGCACAAGTTTTTCAAGAACGTTCAGAGAAGCTTCCCTCATGACACATGAGCCAGCAACATACATAAAATTTTGTATACGCATTTAATTATGATAGCCCGTTCTACTACGTATCACCATGACATGACTGCTGCACTTATAAGAAAATTTGGGGTCGGTTTTTCTTTTTGTTAAAATTTTGTCTATTATTAATATATTTACTTGTTTTCTTTATGTTCATAATCCCTGGTGGTGAACGGTTTCGTGCAGCTTGGGCCACAAGATCCATTTTGTTCTCGGATCGGCTCAACTCACGATTCAGCTCCTATTCAGAAGCCTCCTCGAGTGGAAGACTACCCCGGGTAAGACTTCCGTGTCTCAGGCCTCAGAGCTGGTGGACCGGTTTCTCCCTGCGGGATTTCATCCCGGCGCCACTGGACGGTTTGCGCACCGGTCGGCGAAGCCAATCGGTTGTGCATTCTGACTAATTCCTGAAGGGGTCTGGAGACTATAGAAATACACTGTTTTCTAAGCAGCGGGGATGGATGCTTCACCTGTTGTCATGCCACTCTTGAAATGACCTTGAGCCACTCGATCCCGTGTGGCACTACGGGCAAAGACCGCCCAAGTCCGCGATAAATTCAAACTGAATTACCGCTGTAATACAACAGGTAGAGGTTGCGTAAGTGACTTCTGATCCGTAACCAGTCGGGAGGACGGAGGTATCCTGAAGGTTAATTCCAGACGGAGATATCCTACCAAAACTGGTGAGGCTGCCCGCTGGATACCTTCCCCGGTGCCTCGCCGTAAGGCGTTGGACTCTAACGGCTTGCTAGTGAACTAGACAGTAGATTGTCTTGTCCCCAATTCTTCTACGCTCATGCCACGGCTGAAAGAACGATATATATCGTTATACCAGCCTGGGGTGACGGGTTCGCCCGTTGTAGTCGACACCGCCATCCTGTTGATAATCCCTTTGTCATTTGACATTGCGAGATCCATATCTCACTGCCCCGCTAATGATTTGAGTTTCTCAGAAAATCTACCAGCAAATAAACGAAAGAGAGTGCCTAATAACCCGGACGGAAAATAGAGGAAAAATGATTCCACCCCTCTCTCTGTCGTGTCACCCCCACAGATGGCAGTAGGCGGGGCGAAGGAGGCTGGCAGCCGCGGCGAGCTATTCCCGGATAAAATGACCGTAAATCCGTGTGTTACGTCGAGGAGCAGAAACTTGACCGTGTGCAGGTCAACTTTTAATCAGATAATGGAAAGAGAATTGCGCGCGGCGACTTTCCGCTCTCGCCCCCCTCGAACGAATGAAGAACACCGCCGATACCTAATTGCATCGGGCGGGCTGTTCTGGCATTAACTTTATTATGATTGTTGGAAGGCGTGCAAGTGGGTATCCCACTTACGACTTTAGCAAGCACTTACGAATAATTGAATAAAAGTGTCATAAAACGTAAAAGCGTAAATTTTACGAATAAGTACGTGAACTTTAACCCATTTCAGAATGCATAACATTGAGGAAAAGCGATAAGAAAAAGCTAGCGAGGCGGATTTGCTTTCTCATGAACCTTCTTCTTTTAAAGTCACGAACTATATCTACTCAAAAAATGAAATGTATCTACGGCTCGACTAATTTACTTCAGCTATTTCTAAAGCATTGTCTTGTGGATAATGTTATGGAGAAAAATCATAACAGGTGTTATTAGACAGAAAAGGTGTACAAAGATGCAAAAAATATTATGAACTACAAATTACGGTGGTTTAATATAACAATATTGTTTATATCATTATTGTTTTACTTACGTAGCTTGGACAATGTGTAAGTTTTCCTATTTGATTATTATTTGCTTTTTGGTATTGAAGATTATTATTTTGATTATTATTCAATTAATTTAAATTTTATTTTATTTTTTTTTTTGGATTTTATTTCGATAGTTCAGATAATGATGAATATTATTTGGATCACTTCGAATACTCTTCATTTAATTTATTTTTTAGGTTATTGTTATACTTCCTCAGCTTGGATAGCGTTTACCGCGTATTCCTTTTTTAAATATTCGTTATTTATTCGATTACCGTGTATTCCACTTTAAGTGCGATAACACTTTTACACATCGACAAAATAAAGGCCATCTTAGACCTCGGTCTAGTTAGGATGACCTTGCCAATCCCTAGCCATAAAATATCGAATTTTCATTTTTTTGATATAAACAATTTTGATAATCATGTACATACCTGATTAAGTTGGATTTTTTTTATTATGATGCGATAATAGTTAAATATATTATTAAATAAATAAAATGTGACAAGAAACGATCTACTTCTAAATTTATCCACGCGAAGACAGCAAATGTATTTCCGATGAAAACTTGGGGATACGTTTCTTATAAACTGTCCAAATTGTATTTACATAAGTACATATACATAATAAAATAATTCAATAAATAATTTAAGTAAACATTAGAAAGAATACATGATCTAAAAATTTTACGGGTTTTGGAAAATCATTACGGAGGTATTTTAGTATAGTAGTACGGTTTGGCATCCTATACCGATGCTTGATAAATTCAGTATCGTGTTTTTGGGAAGTACGCATAGGACTGTATCTAGTGATACCATTATATTAACTAACTTACCTATCTGTTTTTTTTTATATTAATAGAATGGTTTGTGAGCCAACTTAACATTACTATCCCTTATAATCGTGAAATCTTGTAATATAACAAGGAGGATCTAAATTCTAGCAACCTGCGATACACAAGCCTTGCAAGATGGAGCCTGTCACACCCTTATTTCGCGGTTCTTTGAATCGGGATTTCGTGTCAAAAATGGTAGTCGCAACGAAAACGCGTTTGACACGATAATATGAAACGCGGATTTCACCATTTCGCGCCATGTTAAAATCAGATATCGCCGATATCGCCCATATCTGCAGATTACAATATCGGGCCGAGGCGAAACGGAGCGTATGGTAATCGAAGTGTGCAGCGTGCAGTGCTATGCATTCAGTTGAAGGGGCGACGCGAACGCGACGTCGCACTGTGGTTTCGGGCAAACACCGAGAGAAAAACTTCCAGCAGTCGCATTACACACTTAACCGCCCTACATTTGAGTTATTATTCTAATAAGTAGGTAAATAATCGTTGTTTTAAAAAAACTGATTTTTGAATAACGATACATGTTTACAATATAAGTTTTTTTTGCACAATAGACCCATGGCATAGTG
The DNA here is from genome assembly GCA_944548615.1 of Micropterix aruncella. Taxonomy (NCBI): domain Eukaryota; kingdom Metazoa; phylum Arthropoda; class Insecta; order Lepidoptera; family Micropterigidae; genus Micropterix; species Micropterix aruncella. Next base: position 12,964,174 of record OX155958.1, read on the forward strand.
GCAGCGGCCCGGTGGCATAGTGGATAGGTCGCCTGATCTTACATTGTAAGGTCCCGGGTTCGATTCCCGGCTGGGTCACCATTTTCCATTGGGATCAAACTAACGGAATTGCATTTTCAATTCTGTCGATCGAATGCAATAACAAGATACACACTTACACACATGTTACACGCACACATACATATAACACGTCATAGTAGGGTTGGTTGTAAGAGATTGTCATATGACAATAAACCCGCCCATTGTGACATTTCACAATAAAGAGTATAAACAAACAAACCCATATATGACCCTAGGTTGAATTTAGAATCGTAGAAACGTACCAATCGTAGAAACGTACCAAACGTAAAAATTTGACGTACCACGTACGGTTTGTGGTTTTCGTTTTTTTTGTACTTGAACGTACGTGATACGGCTAGTTGCGTTCGGGCGACAGTATAGCGGTATAGGTATAGGTAGGGCGGTTAATCTGTATGCTACGCCTCGACTACTCCACAATTATCAATTCAAAGGGCATTCCTCACAACACAAATCTCAACAATGATATGATAGTAACACTACTGTATTGGATCTCAACACGTAATCACGTCAAAACGCTATTATTAATTGAGTTACTACAAGCTGAATTGAATGAATCGTCTACCAATGTATTAAAAAGAATGGTGTATTATTAGTATTTCCAATGCCACTGATTTCTGGTTTCATATTCATTTATTTTAATTTATGCTTCAATATAAATATCCTTCAATATAAATATAAAATTAGCTGCAAGAAACTGCAAGCTTCTTTTTTTGCTGTCAAGTCTGGTTTATGAAGTGAACTTTTTGAATTAATATTTAAATTAAAATTAATGATAAGTATAGAGACTAACATAAAAAAGGATAAAACAAGGTAATCTGTAAGATTACATATGGCGATATCAATCCATTATAATAAATATATATTAGGCATTTTTTGCTAATTCGTAGTTTAAATACTTTTGAAGATGGCTATTTCTACCACTATGCCACAGTCTGAATGGAGTCAAAACGTGAAAGTATATTTTTAAATATTCATGAATATGATATCGATGAAATGAATATTGATATCGAGGGTCTCACACCCTCAAAGGTCCATAGTACGTACGAAAATGTATTTTGCAGGAGACATTTTAACCCGTTGGTAATACCGAATACGGAAAAATGTATGTTGCGCCATTTAGAATTACATACACATCTAATATATTATGAGATACTGCAACGCTCTTTCAATATGTTGTAGAATAGTTACAAGAAAATATATTAAAAGGACTAAAAAACCTGACTGCCGTTACAAAAAAGTAAATTACAGTATTTATAATTATATTTTTTCGGTTATACATATGTATATATTCGGAATGTACTCAATCAGACTTTTCATTTGACACTAAACACGATATTTTTATATTAATTTATTGACATTTAGAGATTTGGACATTTAGACAACTATTTACCTGATATTTGGACAGTTAAGGTTAAGACCTATGATACTCGAAATGGACATAACGATTCTAACAATACCCCGCACTTCAAAATCGGTTAGTGCGACCGCTACCGCTATGCCGCTCCTAAGTTGCCCGATAGACGTGCGCGGGGAAAGGAACCAAAAGCACGAGTTCACACGAGAACGGATAACCTAGGGCCGATCTTAAGATAGTGCTTCTGATTTTAATATGGTTATGGGAACTGGCGTATGTATGTGAGATAAGTTCCTAATTTATATTATTATTTTAATTAGGAAATTTACTAATTTATATTATTATTTAAAAGGCTCTTAATATCCTTCACGGAATATTAGTAGTCTTGATAAAGTCATGAAAACCGTCAGAGCCTGTTAGCGGTCAAAGGCCTTTACTTTTTTCTGGTTCGCCCTGGTTTCAGAAAGCCACCGTAAAGAGACTGAGCTCCCCCTCAGTCACGCAGCGCAGACGGTTTTGATGTCACGATAACGCGCGACCCATCTCTGGATATTTTAACCCGTGTATGTATGACAAGCACAGCCAATAACAGAGCGGAGCGGTCTGCTTTGGTTCCCCGTCACACCGCGCGGCTACCTCAGGAGAGGCATAGCAGTAGCGGTCAAACTATAGAAGTTATAGGGTAATAAAGAAACGGAAAACATACGTAGATGCACCCTGAACACATTACACTCCTTTTTTGTTGGGCAGTCGTGTAAAAATAGGGCGAGTCGCCCCAGGGAGTCGATTTCGCAAATTTTGTAGACTTGACCTTTCACATTGAGGCCGTCGATATATTCACTCTTTCCCGATTTAATAATAATAATAAAACGTTTTATTCGTGAGAAAAGGCGAGCCTATTGCCTTCATGCAATATTTTAGAGCTAACCTATCTTAGTATTTAGTACTTCAATTATTAAATATTATCTTCCACTATCCGAACTATTTTTATTTTATTTATTTATTTATTGGTCCACAAAAAAAATACACCGTTAGCACTTAACATAGCTTGTGTTGCTCCTAACTAGGCAGAGCCTGTTCTAAGGAGAACACCAATACAAATGATTATAAACTACATAACTTCCAAAATAAAAATAAAAAAATTGAATCAAATCAAGTTAAAATGAAATTCTCACTACACCAAAATAATATGAGAAATATAAACAAGTAATACTAAATAATAATGTATAATAATAATAATAATAATAATATATAATAGCAATAATAAATAATCATTTATAATAATAACTAATAATATATAACAATTAGTAAAAATAGGTATATAAAATATATAGAAAATAAATATATTTATTTATTTTATAATTGTAATGAATGCTTTCTCCGTCTCTCTCCTACCAAGGTTTATTAACCATAATGTAAGGTGATATTTTTGTTGGTTGCTGCTAATTTCCAATATGTTCTCTTTACTCATGATATTAACCATTCTTGGAGCAAGAAAGCTGTAATGACGTTGTCCAAAAGACGTTAGACGTTTCGGTTCTTCAAAGTTTCTCTTATTAGTATTATATAATAATTAAGATTCGGTAGTTAAAACACGCAATATTGGTAACCCTGATTAAGGTTTTTTTCATGATAGCGAAAGCACGGTGCGACGTGAAGCGACGTACTCGTATGTGTGGGGGGATGCGAGAATGGTAAGCGAAGGAGGTTTACGAGCATGGATGGCATTCGTTTGTCGAGTGTCGAGGACGTTGCGGAACGCAATCCCGCGCCGCATCGACGTGATTGGCCGATGACAGCGGGCGGAACGGCGGAATGGCACTCTGACATTCTAATTACGCCGGCATGATGATCGTGCCAATCCATTTCTGGTCGCCCCGGATGAGAAATGCGACACCAACGCGACTTTCGCTGGTGCGCCTGATTCAATACTTTCCGATAAAGCGCCTATTGACAATTACACACACAATCGCAGAATTGGACAAGGATATATACCCTCTTGATGTGAAGGAAGGACAGACGAATGTAATTATGCGTTTCCAGAGACAATATCGTTCGAAAGTTCGCCATTTGTGCATTAAAATTTTCGAAACCAGTGTAATGTACCTAATGTAACGTTCTTTTTTAGCACAATGAAGATATTCTATTAATAATAAAGAGCGACTCAAAGAACTTTAACATTTGAAAGATTTATTAAAAATACAGGATCATAATAAAAATCCTTTTTGGTACCCACCTAATAATAGAATAGGAATTAGGATTTCATTTCTTAATAATAATTATAATTACATCATCCAAATGTGATTTTTAATTACTTCGGTGTAGTTTAGAGCGGAAATTCATTGACAGCCTGATGGTGAATTACTTCCCATTTTCCGTTGCATATCAATCAAAGATGACGAATTTCTGTCAATATTCGGATTTTAAAATAATATCCCCATACGAATAATTCCATCGGGGACATTTGCGGATAAATATGGACTGCAGGTAGGCCAATTAAGGTTTATGCTCAAAAATCTCGAACCAGCGCGCGCGCCAAAGGAAAGAAGTTGGATGCACGATAGGTCGCCCCGAGCTATTGAAAGCTGGCTCAATCCTGGCTGAAGCCTGGTAAACCTTACCACACAGGAGCTAAACATTTCCGGACCATTTCGATGCTCTGAAATTTATAGTTCCGGCGCGCGGCGTCTATGTTGGTGTGATAAAGTGAAATTAATGACTTTCGGATGAGGCACTAGCTGAGATTCTTAGTCTTTTTCACGATCTGTGTAACTAGAATATAAGCCTGTTGATAACGACCTGTTTGCCTATGTATAAAAGCAAGATTGTGATTATTGCCGATTTATTGACCGATTCCAAAAAGAACCTATTTTAAAGTGAGAAAAATTGGCGCTCAGGGAGCAGGTAAAAATATATACGGACCTAATGGACTCGCACTCCATCCCAAGACAATCCGAGAAGCGAGTGAGACTGTGACTAAACTAAAACCTAAACCCCAGGTAGTTCGTAAGACCCGCCGACGGGGCCGGTCAATTTTGCCAATCCCTATTTTTAAAGTTATTCTATAACAGCACCATATATTTTAATCGTTTAGTGTATACGTCGGCAACACTAGCAAACCCACCAGCGAATGCGGCGCGGAAGCGTCCCTAAGAGATCTGTTTTTTCATGCAACTAGGTTACCATTACGTTAGGAAAATAACAAACCCGCCCTAATCGTTGCCAGCTGTAAAATATGCGTCTGCGCAGAGAAAAAATCCATACGTTTTAAACGTAATCCAAGCGACAATCGGTTACATTCAGCTTTTATATGAGGATGCGCCGAATGAGGGTTCAACCGAATATGAATATTCGGCAGAATATTCGGTCCAAAATGCACCGAAAATTCGGCCGAATGATTCGGTTTATTTTTGATGAGAATTTATTAGATCGCGATTTGAGTCCTTTTACATGGTGGGCAAAAAAACAAGGAAAATAAATGTTAATTAGCGAACCTTGTCTTTTGCTAGAAAAGAAAAACGTTGATTTAATTAAAATAAAACTTGAATTATGTTAATTTCTTTAACGTTTAATTTTTTGAATAAATTATCATTAAACAACATTATTATTGTTTCATTTACAAATACTATGTAGGTACGGGTGTCATATTAAAGACTTTTTAACATATATATATAATTCATAAAATAGCACTATTAAAATGATCGGTAAAAATTCGGCAAACCGAATATTCGGCCGAATACGAACATTAAAAAATAGGTCGAATATACCGAATGTGAATAAAAATCCATACGTTTTAAACGTAATCCAAGCGACAATCGGTTACATTCAGCTTTTATATGAGGATGCGCCGAATGAGGGTTCAACCGAATATGAATATTCGGCAGAATATTCGGTCCAAAATACACCGAACCGAAAATTCGGCCGAATGATTCGGTTTATTTTTGATGAGAATTTATTAGATCGCGATTTGAGTCCTTTTACATGGTGGGCAAAAAAACAAGGAAAATAAATGTTAATTAGCGAACCTTGTCTTTTGCTAGAAAAGAAAAACGTTGATTTAATTAAAATAAAACTTGAATTATGTTAATTTCTTTAACGTTTAATTTTTTGAATAAATTATCATTAAACAACATTATTATTGTTTCATTTACAAATACTATGTAGGTACGGGTGTCATTAAAGACTTTTTAACATATATATAATTCATAAAATAGCACTATTTAAATGATCGGTAAAAATTCGGCAAACCGAATATTCGGCCGAATACGAACATTAAAAAATAGGTCGAATATACCGAATGTGAATATTCGGCCGAACATTCGGCGCATCCTTAGTATTATATAAGTACCAAGATTCGGGTCGAAGGACCATCTAGCAAAAGTGTGACATGTTTACGCGCGCCTAATGTACATGATTTAAAACATCCGACAGAAAACATAGAAGCGGCGCCCGGGGGGAAAGGTGGCGGGAAAAGACCACTTCTGAGGTTAAACTCAACTCGGGCATAATGCAAGTAATCCGGGCTAAATTGGAGGACGATGTCGGTCTCTCCCCCGCCCGTTTGCTCCGCACTTTATGTCTCTCTCGCTCGCCTCTTCCGATCGGCAATCTCTTTCGTTTCGCCCATTCAATGAAGGGTAACGCCGGAACTTGCAAACCTACGGAATACAAGATTATGTACCGCCGCCGCCCTTATTGAAGGGACTGGCGTGGAATAAATATGGGAATTGGGATCGGGCCGCCGGCGATAATACAGGTGCCGAAACAAATTATTGTTATTGGTCATCTGAGCGTGTGCAGTTTCAAAGGGACGTAGCCTACACTGTGTGTGCGGGAACAATGACATTACATATTCAAATGGGTGTATGTAATGAAAATAAGGCCCGCAGTCCCAATGTACACACAGAATCAATTAATATCAAGCTCGCCTTAGTTGTCACATAGGTATCACCTACCTACTAACACAACTTTACAAGTGTCTTGGCTTTCCGATTATGAAATCGGCTCTACGAAAATCGGGATAGTTAATTTATTAGATTATTAATATAATTCAGTGTTTGACGCAAAAGGACAATAGGCATTTAGGCACCCCAACCAATAGCAATCAGTTATAATAAATGTCGTAAAAGGGTATTTTCATGTAGATCATTTATTCCTATGGTAAATGTCGTAAAAGGGTATTTTCATGTAGATCATTTACTCCTACGGTAGCACAACTCAAACCTCTGTTTTTCATACTAGGGATTTTTCGATAGTAATGTACGTAATCGATTGCTTTTCTCAATACTTTTTATCGCTAACCAGTGACGATGACTTTTATGTCGTTAAAAGGGTATTTTCATGTAGATCAATTATTACTATTCAGTTCTACTCAAACCTCATTTTTTGGTAAAAAAACGTTTTTCGCTTGTATAACATACTTTCGGAAAACCTCTTATGTGAAAAATGGTCAAAGTTTTAAGTCAATACGCCATAATAATAATAGATCAGCATAAAAAGACCTTTTTAACGACACAACTCGTTATCCTAATAATTGATCTATGAAAAAACGACATATAAATCATCCCTATTGGGAAGTGTACCAAGGCCCGTGTATTTTTGGCCCATTCTCCTTTAAATTTGTCGCCTATGTTAAAATCATGCATTCCCATCCTACTCCCTGTCAACCACTATCACTTTGATGATATCGCAAACAAGCAAATTACTTCAAAAATATCGATTTACATTGCATTGTAAAAATGATATATTAGTTATAAATTGTGATTAGAACTGGAAAGTGCACCAGTTCACCATAATCATAAAAACGAGAAACAAATCAAAAGGTCAGCGCTTATTATATTGATTGCCGTTCTATCAAATTCACAGCCACAACTTCAAAGCCACAACGCAGACGCCTGGTTCACCGACGGCTCAGGAACAAATGGACGTTTTGGGGCAGGCGTGTACGGACCCAAAACCAACCACAGAATCAGCATCCCCCTTGGACAATACGCTACGGTTTTCCAAGCCGAGGTACTTGCCATATTGGAATGCATAAAACTACAAAGTCGACTTGAGGTAAAAAACAGACAAATCCTCATCTGCTCTGACAGCAGAGCAGCACTGGACGCTCTGGCTAAAGCCACCACAGAATCTTCTGTGGTCTGGGACTGCATGCAGGAGCTCAACAAATTGGGAAAATCCAACAAAATCACCCTAATATGGATACCGGGTCACCAAGGCATACCCGGAAACGAAGAGGCCGACAGACTGGCAAAACTGGGCACACTGGATTGCCCAGTGGAGCCAGCTGTAGGGGTCCCCTTCGCTACAGGTAAGAAAATCATCAGGGACTGCTTGGAGCAGGAACATCGGGCTTCCTGGAAACAGAGTCAGGGATGTCGCCAGGCAAAAGCCATGATGGAGCAACCACTACAGAAGAAAACCAAGGCCCTACTTGACATGAGCAAGAAGAACCTTAGAACCACTATCGGTCTCCTCACCGGACACACGACCCTTAGAGCTCATCTATTCAACCTTGGCTTGACTGAGAGCAAGGATTGCCGAATATGTGGCGAGGAACCTGAAGACAGCATACACATTGTTGGCCGCTGTCCAGGGCTCGCCGCCAAAAGACACAGTTTACTGGGACGAGCCTTTCTCGAACCCAGCGATCTGCCCAACTTGAAGGTCAGTGACCTACTTAGTCTGGTAAGAAGTACCGGGCTACTAGCTGACAATTGACCTAACCACACAGTGGGTAGTTACAAAAGACCTTACAGATCTAGGTGACATCAAGGGCTGGAAACAAGCCCCCCACTCCATCTACTACTACTACTACTACTATCAAATTCACAATGCTCATTTAAACCTCCTATTTAATTTGTTCATTTGTTTAAGTTTAAAAACAGCCAAATCGTTTCAATCGTTTACATGGACGTTCATTTAATTTTAATATGCTGTCAGCGCCTAGTCGCGGTTGCGAACGCTGTCATGTATATTTCCATCGATTTTATGCCATAAACATGTTTCTCTCTGATCCCATCTAGTATTTTTTTAAGGATTAAGCAATATAAATTAGATCACTTTATTTTTATGGTATTATTCGATATTATATGGGTAAAAATGATTAAGATTAGTGTATCTCAGTGCATTAACGACTTTCCGTGTCATTTTATTTTGGCAGATTTTTCACTTAAAATTTTGAGATAACTCCACGCTCAGATCTTTATATGAAAACAAGGTACGAGTTGACTATTGAATAGCTGATATATTATTTCAATGCTAGGCGGAAATGTTGTGCTAGTTGCAAGCTTAAAGTACAGATGTGATGAATTTTATCAGCTCCACTGGACCACAGTCTGTTCTATGTACTGAAAAACAAGTAAGTACTTACTCTTGAACAACGAAAAAAATATTTTTTTTTACGATTATTTTGAAATGGGGGATATAAATTAATAGGTTTTTAGCTACAACAATAGCTGAACAATAAACAAATAGCGTAATATTGTAGATAAAAACAGTTGTATTAAAAAAGGTATTTATTTGTCTCCGTGGAACCTTATGATAGAGTTTCCCGAGGTGTCCCCTCATATTATTGATAGGATTAACTATAAAGTTTTGACACGCGAATTTCTTTAATAAACATGACTCAGGTAACTTTGACGCAACACAAAGGCTTATCGTAAGTGAGGGCTGTTTGTGCCGCCACATTCTATGCAATAACAAGGCAACCAAATGTGTAAATTAAATAAATGCCTTCTCGTTACGATTACTATTATCGTTATATGAGATAGGTTCTGCGCGTATTTCAGTAATTAAAGAGATAGCCCGGCTACGCACTCTTAAAATGTGTATATGTGTATGTTTAATATATTATACTGTGTAGTGCCCTGACTGTTGATACCTATAATGTAATTTAATATATGCAACGAATTACTGGTGCTGCACTTTAATTAGTTTCATTTAAAGCGTGGCAAGTATGGGCCATAAATTGATAAGAATTTAATCTCTGGGTTAAATTGCAGGGTCACGGGACCACGTGTTGTCTGTTACAGTAGGAGTCGCGCTAAAATCAATATTACCGCAGGGTGCAGGGGAAAGCGGCTGCAAACGACGCGGCGGGGTATACGCGAGAGTGAAGCCGCCGAGGGGGCAGAAGAGAGAAAGGGGAGGTTGGGAGGGGGGGGGGCAGGGCGCAGGGAGCGAACCCCTTGTTCCCAAAGCGGGAAGAGGGAGAGACCCGCGACTCGCGAGCAGGGGGCTCCACTCGCTTTTCAAAATCGCCAGAACAGCGCGAGAATCACGCCCCACCGATTTTTTCCACGGTTAGGAAGAAATTATTATTATTATTTGCAGGACGCGCGATTACGATCGCAAACGTTTTAGATTCGGTAATCTGAAATGAGCCAATGACGTCAGCGAAGAAACCTGGACCCTGAAATAAAACGTCTAGCTGTGAAATAATTTAAAAGTCCTGTTTAAGGGGTAGTTCTATATATATACAAAAAGGTAACGCAAATTACTATCGAATAAAAAAATACAGTTTCATGAAACTAATGACAGAGTGAAAATCTTTCATTCGTTTTTCAGAACCTCAACAAACTTCAGCAAAAAAAAACGTATTTTTTTAAAATGTACTCTTGCTGAATTTTAATGAAAAACTTGTAAATACTGATAGGGTTTCAATCATTTAAAATGTTCTTCGCCTTAAAACGCTATTGTCTTAGAGATTAAATGGCTACGTTTATGGACTAGGTTTTTTAATTGGATGGGAAAATAATTTCGGAAAAAATAATTTTGAACTTTTTCACCGATTTTTACAACCGACATTTTCAAAGTATTTAGGAATTTTAACAAAATGAGATTTTAATCAGAATGTACTTTAGAGCTTAACCTATATTATATACAACTTAAAGTTACATAACTCGTAATATTACAGCAATTGTGATCCTGCGAAATGATACACAATTGCGTGGATTCTTAACTCTATTTTTAATTATAAATATTTTACGGTTAAGCATAGAACTACGTTGATTTCTATTCCAGACGCTACTAATATCTACAACGAACGACTGAACCAAACATCATCGAAATAAATCTTGATAAAAAGAATTTATTATTTTACGTAATTTGCCCCTGCCAGCGTCCAGCTGTCGTCCTTCCAGGTGGCGGTCCATGAATACTTCTCGGGTGTTTACCCAAAATCTACCCATGTCGACCCGGTTCACAGAGAAAACGCATTTAAGGCAAAGCTCCGTAGGCAAAAGCGGCTACTTCGTCGCCAGTTACGTGAAGCCAAGAAAGCCGGGGATAAAGCCCTCTGCCACATTTTCTCGCGCGCGTACCGCTCTATACTAAAACTCATACAGAGCGTAGCAACGCAAAACGACAAGCGCAAGGCAGCATTTCTCAAATCCAAAGAGGAAGCCCGGTTCGACAAAAACCGTTTTAACTACAGCAAATCGGTTTTGTCTGCCGCCAAGGGAAAAATCCAAATCCCGGAAGAAATGGCCACGGAATACTCTTCGACCACGTATGAGGACCCAATGCGGCTCCATAATTACAGCCCTCCGCCGGGCATTACACCTCCGCCCCTGCCTACGGTAGCTTTTGCTTCTCAACCTCCATCTCTAGATGAGATTCTTAATCAAGTAAAGAGGAAGCCGTCGGGCTCTACTCCGGGTCCCGATGGTATTCCCTATTTAGTATACAAAAAATGCCCCTGCCTTCTGCAATATTTAGGATCCATCTTCCGAAATATATGGAATAGCGGTGGTCCCACAGAATTTTGGCCGAGCGACAGTCATCTTAATTCCGAAGGTCCCAGTTTGCACCGGACCAAAGGACGCTCGGCCCATTGCTCTCACAGACACTGTGGCCAAAATCTTTTTTAGCATAGTCCACACGAGGATGAGCGAATTCATGCACCGGAATGAGTACCTTGGAGTATCAGTTCAAAAAGGCTTCATGCGTGGCGTCTCGGGCTGCCTCGAGCACAATTCTCTCCTGGCTGCTGCCATCAAGGATGCGAGACAGCACGAACGCCAAATCAATGTATGCTGGCTCGACCTAGAGAATGCCTTTGGGTCAGTCCGACACAGTCTCCTCCACTTTGCACTCCGCTGGTACAACTTCCCACCAGTCGTGCGTGACATTGTAGCCTCCTACTACAACTGTCTTGACTTTCCATGTTAAAACGCAAGAATGGACTACCCGCTCTATACCATATTCAATTGGACTATTTCAGGGCTGTTGCCTCTCCCCGACGATTTTTAATATAGTTTTTAATATACTGCTGGAAAGCCTGACCCAGTTTGACAGGAAGTGGGGCTACCGTTTTAAAACAGACGGCCAATACACCTCGTCGTGCCTCGCTTTTGCCGACGACCTAACTTTCATCACCAGAAGCCCCAAGCAGCTTTCCCTGCTATTACAGAAAGTGGAGCTTTTCTGCGACTGGTCAGGCTGTATAAAAGTGAAGCCCTCCAAATGTTTTTGCCTTGGACTCGCCCGCATGGGCACAAAATTTACATCCTATGACCCCAAATTGGTCTATAAGGGCTCTAATATCTCCCTTATAGACCCAAACAATCATTTCAAATTCCTTGGCAGAAAAATCACCCATCAGGGGAAAGACGTCTCGGGCGATCATGTTATAGAGCATTTCAAAAGTTGCCTGGCGAAAATAGATGCCTTGCTAATTTCTGGCCCTCGTAAGGCCTGGATCTATGACAATTATCTAACGTCACATTTGTCATGGCCCTTTCTTATTTACGATTTTACCAAAACCCAACTGTCCCGTCTAGATGCGCTGGTGACAGCTAGTTTAAAATCCTGGCTGTCCTTAGCCAAACCAGCTGACCCCTCGACTCTCTTCAGGTCCAAACAAAATTTTGGGCTAGCGCTTAAACTGCCCTCTCTGCTCTACGCCAACTCCAGAATAACCAAAAATTCGATTCTGTGCAATTCCAAAGATCCGGCAATATCGAAGCACGTAATAAGTGGCCGTAGTGATTCAAATGATCTACAAGCCCGCGTAGACTTCGACAAAAAGTTCCTTACTGGAATGAGCCAGAATGGCACTGGTCTGGGGTATGGCAGTACAACCACGAGCGACGTGGACTTGAAGAAGTCTCTTTTGCGGGGAGATTACGACAGCAAGAGTATGGCTCATGCTATTGGCCTTCAATGCCAGAATGATTGGACAACAATTGGGGACTTTTGCATTCCGCCTCCAATGCACTGGAAGGTAATGCTCTATGACTGGACGCCAGAGATGCTGAAATTTTATTTGAATGCCTTTCAGCATACACTTCCAGATCCCAGTAACCTCGCTCGTTGGAGCTTTGCCGAGGATAGTTCTTGTCCCCTCTGTAGCAATACCCCTTGCACAGCTAGACACATTCTAGCTGGCTGCAAGGTGGCCTTAGATCAAGGACGGTACACTTACCGCCATGACAAAGTTCTCGCTGTTATTCGCGAGATAATTAGTCTCTCAGTGGCTCGTGCCAACAAGGGTTTGACAGTATCCTCCAAACCCCCAATACAGTTTGTGCGGGATGGCTCTAAAGGCAAAAAACATTTAACTACAAAACCTTTCTCAATAATCGAGAAAGCTACAGATTGGATTCTGGAGGTTGATTCGGTCTCTAAGCAGTATAAATTCCCTGAAAGTCTCGGATGCACAGCCCTCCGTCCAGATCTCTTTACTCTCTATCTCGGAAGGTGGCTCTTATTGTAGAATTAACTGTTCCATGGGAATCAAATATCCCAAAAGACCACGAGTACAAATTAAATAAATACCATGATCTTGCAAATGCCGTAACCCGGAACGGCTTCACTGTTCACCTTCACGCGGTGGAAGTTGGCGCTCGTGGCCTGCCAGCTAAATCTCTATTTCACCTCTTTAAAGATCTTGGCCTTTCCAGAAAAATAATCAACTCTTTCTTAGAAAAATTATCTAAAACTGCGATTTGCGCATCTCAAATTCTATGGCTTTGAAGGGGGAGTGAATGGGTGGTAAGGTGAACGCTCACATGTGGCAAGACAGCTGTCCTAAACCTACCACAGCCGGTTCGTAAGTCCGGAATCCACTGCTCACCCCCCAGAAGTGTAAAAAGAAATAGTATTATGATGGGCCCGACTTCGGTCGGTGAATTCCATGACAGCTCCGTTTGTATTTATATAAGTAACCGAAGGTACTATTCGAAAGTTTCGTATATTTAATTAATATTTTTGTTTTAATGTCAGCATTCTGAGAATATCCTTAAAAATGCCTTTAAATCTCTCTAAAACGTTATACATTTCCCGCCGCTCTGCATGTATCTATAGATAAAATAAAAAAGCATGGAAAAGTCAGGCGAAGTTTTTTTACAAAAATGAAGCGAGGGGAAAAACGACCGCATCGCCAGCGAGAAAGCGGCGCCATAAAGCGGTGGTTTAATGGTCGTCTTCTCGGAGACTGGATATAATCCGTTAACAAGTACCTAAACTCAGCTTTTATTCCCACAGTAATGTCGGCGAGCATGAAGCAAGGTGTTATGTTAGAATCGATGCTGCTTCATCAGACCGGATGAAAGAAACCGACCAACTCCAAACAAACGCGATATCATTTATCGCCAATCCTATATCCTTTTTAGACCTGAGAATTTCCAAATAAAGAAGTCATTGAGTCCTGAACTATTATTTGTATTAGATCCTGGTATTTTAGTCTAAGTGAATATCAATTTTGTGTTTGTGGGCAGGGTCTGAAAAGGATATAATAACGATAATCAGGGTATTCTTTAGGCACTTAAATTTCAGTTATCTTTGGACGTACCGTAAAGAAACAAGATGAATATAAATACGGATGATCACAAAGACGACAATAATCTAAAATCCATTAGCATTTATTAGCAAATTAATTTCGCGTCGTTCTCTTTCTAGCACAATGACAAATTTGGAGTGCACCAGAGATAAATATATTGTATGGGTTGTACGATTCTGCCGAATTATTAACATTGCCAATTAACATTTTCAGCGATTAAAACGTATGAAATGATTCACAGCTTCGACTCAAATTCAACGGTTGGCCACGTTAAGCCCCATCTCTAGGGTAAAGGTAGTGTTCCATTACGTTAAGAATTATATAAATGAAGTGTTACGGGGGAAAACGATGAATGTCTTTTTTTACGATACGTTACTTTTGTTCTGATGTAATAATTTAGGTAAAATGTATTTTTCTTTAGAAACTGTATTTGCTGTACAGAAACTGTATTTGCTGTATTTACTGTAAAGCCAAAATACATTTTTTTCTCACTCAAACAAACCCTGGCTAAAAGATCACATTTTAAGTTCGTAACATTAAAAAATGGAATTACCAAACATTTCTTGACATTGACATTGGGCCCGATTGCGTTTCTTTGTAAACTAAAACTAAAATTAGTCCAACCGAACGAGACAGAGCAATACGTTAGAGCGGAATATGAAACGTACGATCGTCGATAAATACTACCTGTCGAACTTATACTCGTCCGAATAAATTCGAATATATTTCGTGCGGTGTAAGATTTAACCTTGGCGGGAAGTTTTAATGCGAAAAAGTGACAACAGTATCTCACATTCCGCTCTAACGTATTGCCCTGTCTCGTTCACGCGGACTAATTTCCGATTTTAGTTCACGAAGAAACGCAATCGAGCCCATTGTAACACTTCAAATGAAATTAAGCATTACTATATTACCAATCTACTTGTAATATAGGTACCTACGAATAGATAACACATTAATTTACCACCCCTTTGGCGATATAATCACCTTACTGATGAGGTGACTCCTTAATGTCAGGCTATTGTTTGAGAATTCACCTTATTTGCAGTGTTTGAAGTGAGCGCATGAAGCCTTTGTTATAATATTAACTAATGAGGTTATCTCTTTTTAGTTGGGTGCATGATTTTGTTTTATTTATTTTCATGTAATTTTTGTTTCATGTATTGACTGCAAATAAAACCTATTATTATTGAAACCTAAACGTAGTATTATTTATCACCAAAAACTTACAAGAATATAGTAATGAATGGCTAATGTATGTAATGTTATTATATTCCTGAAATTTTACCCTTTAACCTATTTGACATTAAATTAAGTTGCCCCTCTTGCGAGTGTCTAAGTCACCTAATAAAATTTTGCATTCATAAAATTACATATCGAGTCGAGGCAAATCTAGAGACTGCTCCGGAATAAAGAGCGGGAGTAAGTAACCGTACGTAGCCAGTAAATATTTATGAACAATCTCCATGCATCATAAAACTTCCGCTAGCACGGTTAGTAAGTAATACAGAAAGCTTGCAAGTTGGCAAGGGGCTTTTATGGCACTGCTGAAGACTTACTAACTTTAACTTAGCAAACGACTTTCCACGTACGTCGGGAAGGGGGTATTTAGTGCAGATTAAAGTCGATGTCTTCACATCGTCAGTAAAGATATTTTTCAAGGCAGAGTTGAAGTATTTGAAGAGGCTATATTTTAATTTATCGACCTACCAACAGACGAGGAGGTAAAGTATTATGAACGCGCATTTTTTTTCCAAGATATATACATTTTGACCCCCCCCCCCCCGCCCCCCGAGACGATCAAGACCATTTACAGACTGAAGTGTATCTGGAAATCTGTGTGTGTGTATTCTTCCACGATTGCGCCCAAACGCTTCATAAGATTGGACTGAAGTTTGTCATGTAGGCATCATTTGGTCATGGTAAGAGTTGAATAGATTGAGTTTGAAATCGGTCCACCAGAGGGCGCGCTAGTCATATTTGAATCTCGAAAAGATAGACTTAAAACAAATGTGTATATTTGCTGTGTCGTGCGTTTAATATCGCGCGATGTACGTTAGAAATTTAAATCTTCATTGCGTCGTGTCGCTCGTATGAAATTCAAATGTTTAAAAGCGAATTTTATGACGAGGCCCGCTTACAATTTAATTTTTAAATTGGATAAGATGACGTCCTTGGCTAATTGCCGGGAAAAACTTGAGTTTTTTATTTTATTTTTGACAGCATTTTAGTTGAGTAGCAGTAATATTAAGGCTTGTACATGCGCCGACGACCTTGGGCGTTTAGGCATTTTTAGATGAAGCGTTTTACCTCTCACCGCACTAGCCCCGGGATCCGCGCGTGCCGCTGCACAGTGGGTCTCGGACGTCGAAATGACAATCGGTAGAACTGTGCTATGGATATCGGTATATTGGTACCCAAATTCAGTAAATGACAAAAAACAACATTGATCATTTTTTAACATTTTGAACTTCTTTATTATTGTAAAATAATAGGAACTTACGAAATATGCTATACATTAAAAAACTAATACCTGCGAGTATTTTTTTACAATATTTTATATTGTTTGAAAAACTACGTCAAATAATGAAATCGAAATATCAATAACGATAAATTATGTACATATTAATTTCTCATTATTTTATTAATTTGTTTAACAAAAAGATATCTAAAATAAAATTCGCAAACTTAAGTCTATTTAATTTTTACATTCCTTAGGTCGTAAATGATTTTCCGCAGAAATATTTTCGAGGTCAAACCATCATACGTGATCCCCGCGTACTTTCCGGAAAAGTTTTACCATATCGCAGTATAATGCGATATTAAAATCATTTTTTTCAGTATGCGTCGGTTTGTTTTGGCAAATCCGGGCGATTGCTCTTAAAAACCGAGGGTTTCTAACTTAAAAACCTAAAATCGGTGAAGAAAGTCGTGGAAAAATCGTCACATTTCGGTATTTCCCGTCATTTTATACTAAAAAAAGGAAACTTATGTTATTAGCAGCAGACATTCGTCTATTGAGTAAATTATTCGAAATTTCTTAAAAACTAATTTCCTCTGTAGTGTTCTTCGTTTAAACTTCTTCATCGTCGTTTATGTCACCAAACTCTGCAATAGAGACAATTGGGCAATAAGTAGCGAAACTAAAAATGATTTCCTTCTCTTCTTCGTTTATTTTTATTTTTCTTACTTTTTTATCGGCCATTTCAGTGTGCTTCCTTGTTATGGTTTTTTACTTCATCTTTCTACTTGTCTAGTTTTTGTGTACATGTAGAAATGGTCGTATTCTTCTTTTTTTTTACATTATATTAATAATATATCGCTTTGGTTGCTTTCTTTTTTGTTCTTTTTTATGGCTTCTTCAATGTAAGTTGGATCTCTAATTCGCCTAAGTTGAATCCCTAGATGTCGTGTTTCGTTTTTAAACTGTGCTTGGGCGCAGATAGAATAATACACATAGTAAAGAATTTTACCCCCTTTTGCCAGAATGGCGGCTGCTCCAAAATTGTAATAATATTATAAACTTATTAAAAGCATGGTTATAAAAAGCAGGTGCGAAGTAAATGATGCAGCAGTGGACACCATTGGACTGTTGATGATAATATGGAATATGGAGTCCTATATTTTGCAGTAGACTCCACTGGGCTGAAAATTATAATATAATAGAGGCCAATGCCAAGCAGTGGACGTCACTGGGCTGGTGATGATAATACATTATAGTGTAGTAAAATTTTATGAAAAACGAACTTCTAGAAGCAAATCATGTAACTTTTGGGCAACCGGTATTTTTTACCTATTTCAACCATGCTGAATCCGAAAATGCCAGTTGCCCAAGCGAAATCCTGACTGGAAGTAAGATATCCAAGATGGCCGCCAATATGGCGTCGAAACCCGAAATCGGTGTTTTTTCATCAATTAATCAAAGGGGTTTGACATAGGAACGCGTCCAAAATGTCTAGATATATGTTTTTGAGCATGGGGAATTTAAAAACACAACGTGGAAAAACATTGGTCTGATATTTCAAGATGGTGGCCAAGATGGCGCCAGCCATATATTACCCTATTTTATCGTACAAACGAGCGTGACGCGTCTCGATATAGGTATGTTTTTAAACATAAGGATTCAAAAAAAATAACTTTTAACAACGTTGGGCTAAACGATGTATCAAAACAACAACTTAAAGAAACTAAAAAAGATTACTATGTGTCTCCAGAATTAAGACAGGTAGTACATAGTTTTAGGGTTATAGGGTTTGCAGGGAGTACATAGTTTTATGCAAGGGACGTTTCCTTTACTGTAGCTGTTCTTTAATCTTTTTCTTAATTGACAGGTATGTTTTTGAGAGAATACCCACCTTCCCAAGCCATATTTTCCATTGTTTGAAGATTGCGACTGGGCCATTGCCGGACAGAAAGCTGTTCCAAGTTTCCTGACGCTAAATCTTATTCTTAAGGCGTGCCCAGAAGTTATTGTTTGCCATTGTAACGAGTTTTGTAACTCACAGAACTGCAGTTGCAGGAAAGAAAACGTTCCTTCTATAGAACTCTGCACTCCCTGCAAACGTACCTGTCTTAATTTTGGAGACACACAGTAATCTTCTTTAGTTTCTGTAAGTTGTTGTTGCCAAAAAGTCGCTTGTTTGTTCCATTTTCAAAAATATTTGAATTAAAGTTTAGCCCAACGTTTTTCTAAAGTTATTTTTTGAAATCCTTATTTTAAAAACATATATCGAGACGCGTCACGCACATTTGTACGACAAAATAGGGCAATATGTGGCTGGCGTCATCTTGGTTGCCATCTTGAAATACCAGACCAATGTTTTTTTACAGTGTATTTTTTAAATTCCCCGTGCTTAAAAATATACATCTAGATATTTTGGACACGTTCCTACGTCAAAGGGGGGCTCTGCAGCGCTAATTTCAGGTTTCGACGCCATATTGGCGGCCATATTGGATATCTCACTTCCGGTCATAACTTCGCTTGGGCAACCGGCATTTTCGGGTTCAGCATGGTTTAAATAAGGGAATATACCGGTTGCCTCTAAAAGTATAAAGGGGAGCTCATTTTCGATATTTTGACTAGACTATTAGAAACATATTTATATCCAGCAGCAGCAACAAAATCAAAATTATCAAAATCAGGTAAGTATTTTTATACTTTAGAGATTTTTTTTTAATATAACGCCCACTGGTGGCCTATATCCGTAATGCGTTCGTAAAATATGTCTAAAATCTTGTTGGTGCGAAACCCAAATAAAAATTTAAATACACACCTCTATGGAATATACAGAGCCGGCTATAATAAGTCGATTTTCTTTTCCCCATTTTTACTGAAATAAAGAATTGCATATTAAAAACATGTTATCTGTAAATAATCACAATATTACGATGAGCTTAAACATTTTACCAGTTCAATCAACGACAGATATCATAATAAATATTCAACGTTCTCACCTAAGGATGAATAAATTCCCTGTATCCACTGTGCGGCGCACGCAAGTCATCGTCTTATTCACACGTCACATCGTTCGCGAACAGGGCGTGGCTCGACGCGGAGAGCGACGTGGACGCACCTCGAACGCCCGCGGGCGAATGAAGCGAAATTCGTTCTCCGTTCCAGTTATATTTGGCATCGCCTTTCCATACTAAAAATGTATGGCGCATATTTTCGTGATTTTTGATGAATTTTAGCAATATTTTGGTGTCATTATTCAAAAATCTAAAGTGCACATCTATTAACTAGTTTAATAATCTTGCGTTTTAGTAATGTTCACAAAATTCTGTTGTGTATTACTGTGCAAATTTGTTATAATACCAAAGGCTGTTTTAATGGTTTTCCTCAAGGTATTTACAAAGAAAATAAGCAAAATGGCCAATTTCAAACTTGCACAGATTGTAATGCAGTTATTTGAGAAGCCACTTGTGTGTTTTTTTTTATCATTAATGATCTAGGACTCGCAGCATGAGTAAAATAGAAAGGCTCGTTTTGGGTCAAAACACACGGCGCCGCCTTAACGAAGTTTGAGGCATCATGTCATTTGTGTGTTTTACAACGCATCAACGTGTGTTTTACAACGCATACTTTCTACTTCTATCGTATTATCTTCAACTCGTCTCATAAAACAGTCTCGCATCACTTCATGCTTGCATACAGGTCAGTCTGTCGCCAGCAGACCGAAGTGCGTACGTTTTCGTTCAAATAATGGTCTAATTGGTAATCGCGAACAAAGAACTCTCGAGCGGACTGAGCGCCCCGCCGAGTGGAGTGAAACCATTTAATTAGATGCCCCCGCAGGAGAGCGACGCGCCATGAATAACATCGAGGCGAATGTATTTACCGCAAACAAAACTGCGCTCCGGTCGTCTCGACGCCCGACGCCGACGCCGTGACGTCATCAAATGTAACGGGCGGTAAGGATAATTGTATCATCTGACGCGAAGAGCGGACTGCGGAAACGACTATGGCCTCTGTGCCAGAATGACAAGAACCTATTACCTATTCTTTACTGATTTTAAAACGCCCGAATTGCAAAAAAAAAAATAGGCAAAAAGGGATCGTTTTAACCCTTCTGTCTCCCGTGAGGTGAGCGCAGAAGACTTAGGACAAAACAGTCCACCGTCTAGCTCCGCCACATGCCCGTAAGAGGCCAACGCCTTAACCGCGAGATAACCAGGTATGTTACCCAGCGGGCCGACACTCACGCCCTTACTACCGGTCTCCTGACTTGTTACGAGTTCGAGGTCGCTTGCGCGGTCCTCTCCCTTACGAAGCGGTGAAACGGTGTATACCGAATCAATCGCGGACCACGGCATCATTTACCAGGCTGTTCACCCGGGATCTGGTAGCCGATAGTCGTTTCAAGAGCAGTCGCCGTAAGGTCAGTAACCACCGCTGCTCTATAGGAAACAGACTCCCTCGACTGTTAGTCAGAATGCACAATCGATTGGCTTACGCCGCACGGTGCGCAGACCGTCCAGGAGCACCAGAAGATTGACTCCTAGGGGAAACTAGCACTAATGCCAGAGTCCTATCCGGGCTCGCGATTCATGCGCGGAGGCCGCCGGATGGGTGTTGACCCGTGAGTGTGACCGACCCTGAACAAATGGGTCTTCGTGGCCCAGTAAGGGCTCATTAGCTCCCAAAAGTGCAATCATACTAATGTATAGATAACCCTGTTAGTGCAAGCATACTAATTTATAGATAACGGTGGCTTATTCAATGAAGGCGATTTTTCTCGCATACAATTACATAATTGCATAAATACGGAGATCGGCCGCCTGCAATTTGTCGCAACGGAAAAAACACCGATCGGTGGTATTAGCAATATGTCAAGATCTCTAGCGAAGGGGATAACAACAAAACCTATTTTATAAGCTGATAACTTGCAAATCTGCACTCGTTCTAGACCTAGTAATGTTTTCTATGTTACTACCATTATCGATACAAATTTAGATGTGTGGAATAATTATATAACCGTCTATCCGTCAAAATTCAGTCTATCATTGGCGGACATAAACTATTATCGTCGATAAACCCAACCACTTGGCCGTCCTTCCAAATCGATGATAGCGTCATACAGTATTCTAGAGCTGTCAAAAATTAGGCATTACTCAACGAAGAACGTCTTTATTGCCAAGTAAAAACACAGCTTCCATAGCCTTCGACATTTACAAAAAAACCTAGTAGCTAGGGCGACACAACATCAAGCGCAATTCCTGTTATTGTCCATCTTAGACTATAACGTCGTCTGTTAATTATATGTTCATGAATGTATTCTAGATGAACTCGAAAGCTTAGAAAATATCTGCATTAGATATGTCGTTGGCCTACGAACCAACAAAATACCGTAACAAACTGCAAACGCATAAATTTCCATATATTACCTCTTGTCCATCACGTCTATTATAATCCCATTTCACCTATGTAGCTTAAGCAACTCATTACTCCCTTACAGAATCACGATGTTTCACTCAGATCTATTCAGGAGCATACTCTGTCAATCGTATTCAATTACTATCCATGACAGAAATACACCGCTGGTGTATTTCTGTATGGATAGTAATATAGGCGACGACAGAAAATACACCGCTGCTAAGAATAGTCACATAAATGTATTATTACTTGTAAAACAAATGAGTGACGCTGCAGTCGCATGGCGATTGCTTATATGGAGGGCGCGGCATACCGATTATTAAATATATATCTAATTATTATTGTGCACGGATGATGAGGAAAATCATTCTTAGACACATGCTTTGAAAATTAACATAATAATATGTCAACCAGGAGGAAACTAATACCAAACAGTAGGTATAATCGCAATAACATAACAATTCACCACAAAAAAGTAGTTATCATGGCTAATATAAACAATGACCGATAGATTAAATTATTGATCCGTGTCCATAATTTTATTTCTATAGCTAGCTACCAATTGGAAGTTCCCCGACTTCACTCTAATTGCAATGCATAGCTAAATGCCTAGCTTTGAGAAATCGCGCTGTCCCTTTCTGGGGACAGCTACATTCCCGCGTCAGAAGCGCTACGTCGCTATTCACATTCATCTGGATTGTCATTAAAGAAATACCTCTCTCAACAAACCTAGATCTTGACCCTTAGCTATCCTAATCTGTATTCCTTTTCGTACCAAAGGCATTATTGCTTTTTATCGATTTTACTATATTTATGGCTACCCCACCTTAAAACCTTCATGTGTATCTGCAATGGTTGCCTGGTA
Organism: Micropterix aruncella; assembly: GCA_944548615.1. Classification (NCBI taxonomy): domain Eukaryota; kingdom Metazoa; phylum Arthropoda; class Insecta; order Lepidoptera; family Micropterigidae; genus Micropterix; species Micropterix aruncella. Next base: position 12,987,134 of record OX155958.1, read on the forward strand.
AGATATCGTTGTGTAATTATATAACCGCCAATTGTGTAATGAGGATTCTATTCATCCATTCAAGATCCGGCAAAACGTTTGTGTCTTCGAAAATCCTCGAAACGTCCTCACCGACCAATTACTTTCGGCCATATATCGTTGAGAAGTTCTTTTCATGACTGACATTGAAAAAAAATTAACAAATAAAACAAAATCCTAAGTGATTATATCTAAAAAAATTGTTTATCGCCAAAAGTCATTTCGTGCTACAAAAAGCACGAATTAGTCTACTCAATTCAGACATGACATTTTAAATTATTAGCAAGAGTGACTATCTAACGTGCTACTTTCATAATGAAATATGTTTTCAACCATATTTCGTTATTACTTTTGTGAGATGACAGATCTGAATAAAATATCCATTCACTCTATTGACAGTATTATACTGTGCTTTAGTCGATGGTTGTAGTCGCCATGTTGAGATAATATCTTTCCCGGTCTGAATCACAATTCTAGGGTTGTGCTTTAAGGACAATAAGTGAACACTAAAACTTTATTTTTAAAACGTCAGGACTTACGATGTCATAACAGTAAAACATAGTTATTACGTCTTAGTGCCAGAATAACAAATTAATCGTCATAAATAAAAACAGACAGTGCAACCATAATATTCCAATTGTTACTTTGGCGGTTCCTCTAAAAAAAAAGAAACATGACGGCGTGACGTGGCTCTGCAACCCGATCGGTGATAAGCTACTATTTTTCAAATAATGACTCAGGTTTTTCTTATAGCTGTACCTTTTTTTCTACAATGATTTGAGACTGACGCCATAGTAAGAAATGACAGTCATAATAAGAACTTTTCAACGACATATGACTGGTCGTTATTGGTAGAAAATTAGGTCGCCAGATGTATTTTTTGTCGCCGTTCGTCTAAAAAATTCGCTAAACTAGCGACAAAGTCGCAAACTAAGCAACTAAGCTATCTTCCGCCCATGCAAAGATGAGTACACAAGTCAGCCGAAAGCGATGCGCTACTATGGCGAAAGACCAAACAAGACAACTTCCCATCGCCCTCCGTGTCGTCGCGTCTCCCGCCGGCCAGTCCAGTCACTTCTGCCCCCCCCCCCCTTCCCCCCTTCACTCCTTCAACACGCCCGCGCCGTATCGTCAGTCAAATCAGCTGATTCGATGTCACTGACTTTCTACCGAGAATGCCGGGCGACGACAGAAAATACACCGCTGCTAAGAATAGTCACATAAATGTATTATTACTAGTAAAACAAATGAGTGACGCTGCAGTTGCATGGCGATTGCTTATATGGAGGGCGCGGCATACCGATTATTAAATATATATCTAATATTATTGTGCACGGATGATGAGGAAAATCATTCTTAGACACATGCTTTGAAAATTAACATAATAATATGTCAACCAGGAGGAAACTAATACCAACAGTAGATATAATCGCAATAACACAACAATTCACCACAAAAAAGTAGTTATCATGGCTAATATAAACAATGACCGATAGATTAAATTATTGATCTGTGTCCATAATTTTATTTCTATAGCTAGCTACCAATTGGGAAGTTGCCCGGCTTCACTCTAATTACAATGCATAACTAAATGTCTAGCTTTGAGAAATCGCGCTGTCATCGTCTTTTTATGAAGATAAAAACAAGCTGCGAGTTTGCATTATTTTTAGGATGCTTTTTAAATTTAAACTTTCAATCTTTCTTGTGTATTTACGACGTGTATTGTGAGTGATATTTCCCCCCCCCCCGACTAGCTAAACAATAATAAAATGCTGACACCGAGCAATTAGAACATAAGAACTGTTCAATGAGAACGTGTTTTAAACATAAAATCGAAAATTCCATATAAATAGGACGAAGGAGCGCCAATATGCAGACGGATAAAATATCAATCAATAGTTCGTTTAAATTCTTAGTTTTTTACGATTTTCGCTTACTACACGGACATTACAATGAGTACTTAATCTAATGAGTACTTAATGATAAACTGAGTATTTAGTGATGCCATTATAAACAAAGTTGAATGTAGTACAGTTAGTTCATTTACATTCATTAATGTATGTACTTTGGAGACGAAATAACAATGAATTCCAGGTTTAGCTAGGAGCCAGGGACAAAAAAGTGCAAGAGTTTTGTAAAAGCTGATACTTTCAGATCAGACAGTATTCTGACCATAGAATGCCGGGGTACAGTCAGCAGGCCAGATTCCGGGACACCTGGCGATGGCGTACCTACTAGGAAAGCTGTAATTTTAATTAGTACCCCAAAGTGTTTTGGATAAATTGAAAATTCATCAGTTGACAGTGGAGCAATAAAGAATTTGAAATAGATGGTCAGACTGCTTAACAATTCAACGCGTGGCGTCAGCATTACTCCATGCATGTCACAAAAACGAAGTCCCTGTTAATACGTCGGTTTATCAGCACCTCATGTGCGAGTGTGGCCCGCTGATGCGTAAAAGATACACCCACTGGTCATTACCTCCAACCTGATGAGGTAAAACAATCTGGCGCCAAAAGCCTGTTGCGGTTCTTAAATGACACGAGGCTTAGCGCAGAACTATAGTAGGTGGCGAACACAATAGATCAGCAATGGTAGCAGTGTTACAAGGCTCATAAAGACCTTAGAAAGGCCCCACTCAAGAAATAAATTTTAAAAAATACTACGCCGGTACGTATTGGTCGGAATATGGACTTCATTTTTGTGACATGTATGGAGTAATGCTGACGCTACGCCTTCTATTATTAAGCAGTCTGACCATTTGTTCCAAGTTCTTTATTGCATCCACTGTCTAGGATACTAATTAAAATTGCACCTGTCCTAGTACGTCAGCGCCAGGTGTCCCGGAGTCTGGCCGGCTGACTTATGACTACCCCAGCATTCTATGATCAAAATACTGTCTGATCTGAAAGTATCAACTTTTACAAAACTCTCCATTTTTTTGTCGCTGCCTCTTGGCCTAGTCGCTTCTGTTTTATGAGGTAGGAGAGGGCAAAACGTCCCAAAATCGCTGAGCTAAATAGAAGGCGATTATCAGACAGATCATATTGAAGAATCTCAATAGGTGTTGGTTTTTAAGTACTCATTTAAGGTCTGAAGGATGTTAGTATAAGTGCATCTTTTCATTAGCAGCGTAGGTTAGGATATTCTAGCCGCCCAATATATCTGACGCCAAGTTAGGTGTATTGGATCCAGATGATTGTGGATGCAATTTCGGTGAAATTTTAACATGTCAAGATGACTGCATTGTGTTTATTGAACGGACACTTGACATTTTCCTGAGCCGTGTATTGCAGATTTAGATAAGCATCGTTTGATAGTTACATTTACATTTTAAGATTTATACACTTTTGATATTTTCCATCTCTCTCCGCCCCGAGGCGTAAAAGAGGGCGTCTCGCTGACACGCGCCTCGCGCTAATGCTAGAAAATGTAAGTTTTATTTTTTTTAAGGGAAGTTGGTTCAAAATATCTAAAATCTAATTCCTAATAAAACTACGTAACAAATAGCTACTGTTTCTATGTTTTTCGTCCAAGGAATGCTATTTCCAAGTAACATCGACTTTAAAGACAATTATAGGCTTTACTTTTTTATACAGTATGTTTGGCAGAAAAACCGTATTTTTTTCGAGGGATTGGGGAGGTGATGTGCTAGCTTTCATCCATAGACCCTACGTTCTAATTTTCACCGCTTTTTTTTATCAATATTTTTTAGTGTTACCCGAAATTTTGTGGGTAAGAAGTCATATTTTTTTTGCTTGTGGTAGTAATAGAACGAAATAACTTTTGTTGTATTCTGCAATGTATTGCTATTCTAAATTAATAATTATTTGACGCAAATAGTTTCAAGAAATTGACTTATGAGCTTCCAAAGTCTTAAAAATGTGTAGATGTATGAAAATTGTCAAATGTATGAAAATTGACACCCACTCTAATTATGAAACCGATTAAAGAAAATGCAGTCAACTCATACATTAACAATGCATTGCAAAATACAATAAGTTATTTTGTGCTATTACTATAACAAAAATGAAAGTTATGACGACTTAATCGCATAATTTCGGGTAATATAAAAAAAAAATACCGTTGTTTCTAGGACATATGAACTATGGGTAAAAGCTAGCAAATGACCCCCCCCCCCCAAACCCTCGAAAAATTGCGTCGGTTTATCTGCCAAACATACTGTATATTTTCATAATAAAGAAAAGAAAATAAGGAAAACTGACTCGGTATGTAAATCGGCAAGAATTTGAAGATTTAAAATCAGTTTTTCAATTACCGAAATATGAAACTACTATTATTACCGCAATATCAGTGAATATTATCGGCTCATCGTGGTAGTCGCCTTAACTTACGAGAAACGCTCAACAAACAAATAAAAGTCAAGTAGGTACAGCGTTTTATTTCCTTTTTCTATTTATTTGTTTTTTTAAAACTAAGGTTTAAGATTTTCCTGCAATGTGCAAAAAATTAATTTTAAGTCATACTTTGACTCTGAAGCCTGAATTTCTTCTACTCTCAAAAGTATTAACATTAAAATCATCACTGTTCAACACTAAATTGGAATATAAATCATTTATATAACACATATTGGACATTTCGGATACATTTTTGCATGATGCCGACAAAAAAAGTCGTCAGTCTGGCTTTTGATGCACTTTATTATGAATATTTTTGATAATGTGGCTGGTGATTGATCCAAAGTTTAAATTCTCTGAGAATGACACCGCCGCCTTTCAGGCAGAAATGTACCTCATTGAAGCTTGGTTGGAAATGTAAGTATAGGTAAATATCCTAAAGCAACTAGCAAAAGAGAACTTAGAAACTCTGCTGAAGAGCTGCGAAATAACGAAAATGCTGACAATCTGCAAAGGATTCTGCAAATAAAATTTTAAAAATTGTGTAAAACCTGAAAAGAAGCAGGTTACATCATAAGACACAAACTCCGATTTTTCAAAAAATCTCACTGGAATACAACGAAACTGATTCCAACTGTCAGCCCTGCACTTAAAAAATACGATAAACACTCATAGATAATGTAAAAAAAACAACGCAGCGAATTTCTGAAATTTAATCTTCTAAAATTGACTACAATAGATTGATGATTGAGCATGCATATTACGCTGTCTGCTGCTCGTCAGTTAAGTACTTTTTTATCGGCCCCAATTTGAATATGAAAAGACGTGCTTGCCATTATGCTTCATTCCTGATTTGTAAGTATGTCAGAATAAACAAATAGCCATTCTGGCGTTTGCATAATCGACAGATATGTCGAAAACAACGACTCGGTTAAACTTTCCCATTCATGTGTCTTGTTTAACTCCAGCAAGCCGGCATTGTCTTGAAATTTCAAACCATGAAATATATTTTTCTGTGCACTGTCAATGACACCTACGTGGTATCTACTTTATCAACAAGTAAACATATTTTTAAAAAAAACACGACTGCCGTTACAGAAAGCGAACTACTGTAATTATAATTATTTTTATTACGGGTTATTTATTTTTTAAAAATGGTTTATGTATGTATCTATATAGATACATGTATATTTCCGGAATGCACTTAATCAGACCTTTCATTTGACACTAAACAAGATATTTCGACATTTAGACATTTAGACAACTACATACTTGATACTTGGACAGTTGGGGTACCCTGTGACACTGGGGATGACATAACGATTCTAACATTACCACACACTTCTAAATCGGTACAAGCGTTTAGCAGTTATAGTGGAATAAAAATACGGAAAGCATACATTTGTCATGTGAACGCTGAACACATTACACTCCTTTTTTGTTGGGCAGTCGTGTAAAAAGGATTTATTTTATTTAATTGGCATTTATTTTGAAACTACACGTCAAAACTGTTCGTTCCATGAACTGCAAAAAATCGGTGTATTCTTGCGATTTCTTTTGTTTACAATGATAAAATCATGATTTACGACATCACAGCTGATTTTAGACCGTTAGTGTTTATAATATCCGCAGATAATCATACCGATGTGAGAAAGGACCGGGCGGCGTGAGCTGGTTACGTACTCTAGCATTGACATATCAACAAAACAATGGATGAACGGCTCTGTCTGTATTCAATATCTGATTGGAGTTAATTTGAGCGCTTCCAGGTGGAATGAATGGTTCGTTTGGGTACTTACCTCTAGGTCCTCGTAGGTGCGAAAGGCCATTATGGCGAAGCCGTCGATGATGTCTTCCTCGCCGAGCGGCTCCTTGGACTTTTTCCTCCTGGCCGAAGGACGCGGCGGCTTCTCCCGCGCCGGCGACTCGTCCTCGCCACTGTCGCCATCCTTCGCCTTACTTTCCCTCTGGGCTTGCATACGCTGGGCACGCTCCCGTCTCCTGTTCCTTTGATTCCGCTGTTTCACTTTGTTTTCCATCGTTCGCACATTATCCGCCGGGACACCACCGCCGCCCCTCACTGCACACACGATCGCATCCTCGCCACAGTGTTACACTTCATCGCGCGAATCAAACGTAAACCCGCACCTGGAGAAAGACACTAGTTGTTTCCAATGGCGGAACGTACACGGTTGCCGCATTGGAAGTAAAATGGCCGCGCAGCGCTCGCCTGGGCGCTCTCCGGCCTCGGGGCCGACGGAATCACGACATTGCACTAATCCCGCATAACTACACGCCTAAACTAAACGCACTTTATTCTAAAATACCGATAAAAACACTCAATACATTATCGCAACCGTACGCGGCCAGTCAATACAACGAAAGATGTCGGACGAGACGACTCGAGCGCCGCGCTGCGGCCGTACTGACAAACTAAACCCGGTGTTGCCAGAGAGACAGTAAAGATGGGGTTCATTAGACTTAAAAACTTACCTGATGGGATGTTTTCTCTTTCTAACGCTTTGTCCTCACATTGGCCAAATGGTTAAAAAGTAATAAATCGTCGTGAATTTAGGGTGTTTAGGGATTTCGTGTATTCTGAAAGTAAATTTTCAGCTCTACTGCCCTGCATGCAAAATCCGTTGTTATAATGTTTAAGTCTCTCTAGGACAATCGATTGACTATTTCAATCGACTAATCAATCACGATTGATTTAGTCGCGACTAACGGTAATCACGATTGAAGTAATCGCGACTAACTCAATTAATCGTTAATCGTCAATCGCGACTAATTTGCTCTTCAGATGCCACCCGACAATTCATTCTCGTCGGTCGGACGGTATGCCGGTCGGGCGGTCGGTCGGTCGGCCGGTCGGACCGACCGGATCGACAGGAGAAAACACAAAACTGAAGTTGACCGCTGTCGAGAATATCAATCGCAAACGTTTAATCGTCAATCGTGACTATTCGTGACTAACGATTGACGACTAATCAATCGTTAGTCGCCGATTGACGATTAACCAAATCAATCGTAAGTCGTCAATCGCGATTAACGTATTCAATCGTCAATCGTCAATCGTTAGTCGACTAAATTTTTCCCAACAGTGCTTTAGGAAATGCCACACAGCTCCGCTTTTTTTCTTTTTCTTTTAATTGCCTTTTATTATTGACATTGAAAATCAGCTTTGAAATATTAGTCAGTCGTGACGTTCTTGAAATGTAATTTCAAAATGAATAAATGTTTTTGTTGTTCCTGCAGTTGACACGGTTTTTTTTATGCGCAGAGACCCGATATCTTGGCCAATGCGTGTTTGTCTAAAGTGAGCCTAAGTACCTATAATGGGCCAAATATCTACCATTGGACGATTGCCGATTTGATCCAATTCATGAATTGTTTGGAATGCAAAATTTGAATAGATACACAAATGTAACAAATAGTCGCTTATTCAACAATAAGCGCTTGATTCGAAATAAACCCTTAGATAAAAACTATGGAAACGGAAAGAAAGCAATAAGTTATAAGCAAATTGCATCTACCGAAACTCACTCTGAAGTACTCAATATGGTCTTAATAAATCAATCTCACTTTTCTATAATATGCACATAATGCATATTATAAATAAATATGCACATAATGTTTAAATTTCTCATGTCTTTTATATGATATATATCTGCCATATCTTGTTCTAAGCTAGAAATCCATCAATATCAACGACGATTATAACCACGGAATAAATAATTTAGCGAAAGTGCCTTGCAAGCTTGTATGAGAGCCGTGTTCATACTGTAAGTGTATAACATTGCATACGATGATGCATAATAAATTGCAAAAATGAAGCAAGGTTCAGCATTCGATTCCATATAAAATTTGAAAAGGCCATATCTAAAAAATATGCAACAAATTATTTGAAAATGGAGGTCTATAAATTCCTCACCAAAAATAATAAAGTTTCCATGGCCACTAGTCAACTTTTTTGGTTGCCATGGTAACCTGCCATGGAACAATCCTTTAAGTAATTGGGGCTAGGTGTGTTGAAAACTGTCACACATTTTGCTTAGCATTTTATGCATGGTGGGATATAACACCTCGAAAAGTTGAAGTTATTCTTAATCATACAGTTTCATATTTTGTTTAAAGTTAATCATTCAGTTGGCGACGCTTGTCTAAGTAAATTAACAGTAAAAGCGTAAATAAGTCAACAAAAAAAAACAAATCGGAATGCAATAGCAAGTTATGTGTGCTACTCTGTGATTAAGGTTGGCGCATTGTGTGATACAGTGGTATTTTGTCGTTTATAACGGTTTGTGTTGTTTCTTCACTTAAAATTTATTATGAGTAAATAAATTGTTTTATAATAAAAAAAACTGTGGAACTAAGTTTATAATAAAAAAAAACTGTGGAAAGAACTAAGAACTAAGTAAGTTCGTGTGCCTCAAAGAGTTAAATAAATAATATCACCACTACGTCTTATTATAACTAAAATTATCTTGCGTGGGTACCTTATCAATCAACAATTCAATAATCCATTAGCCAGTATGTAATCTCCGCCATTTTATTTACAATATTGCAAATAGTTTTTTTGAGTGATTGTAAATGTATGGCAACGCCGTAAAGCAGGCTTGCCAAGCGACCGAACGGCATTCCACTATGGATCGGGCGTCGCCGACTTCGCCCGCCATGGCTGCCACTCGTCGCGCCGCGGATTGTTTAGTAACGCAAAACTCGCCGCCCGTGAGTGCCGCGCGCGATTCACTCCGCTTTTATTCTTTTCTATCGCGCTATTTTGACGTTTACCAAGTGAGTAGAAACCTCTTGTTTTTTTTACTGTTTATATTTATTGTGCTGCGATATTTATATTTATTGTCAAAATTTGGGATGTTATTCAAAATTACCTGATAGTCATTTTATGTTAAATAAATGTAAACGTATTTATTAAACGATGTTAAATAAATGCGTTTGGAAGTACGAGCATCGGTGGTTCAGTGGTAGAATGCTCGCCTGCCACGCGGGCGGCCCGGGTTCGATTCCCGGCCGATGCAATTTTTGTTTTGGTAGGTATTTCTTAAAACAAAGTGCAATCCCTCAAGAATTTTTTTTCCAAATTCAGTCGCAATTTTGTCCTCTATAGGTACTTAAAATATTCCATACAAAAATAGAAACGTTAGGTAATTAACGTTTTCCGAGTTCTGAAACGAGTTTCATGATTTATTACACCTTGTCAACAAGACAATTTGGATTTAGCTAGAACAATAACAACATTTTTATTTAGATTGTTCTATTTTGGTGTCATTCATTAAAACGGAACAACAAAATCTAAATGTTTTACACGACCTGGCGACCAACCGACCAGAAGGCAAAGTATTTATTGTGAACGCGCTAAAGTTTTTTTTCGAGATGAAGACGGATTATATATACATTTTGAGACCCCCCGAGACGATTAGGACCATTTTTTAGACTGGTCTGTGTGTCAGTGTGTATGTGTTTGTGTGTTTATTCCTCCACCATAGCGCCCAAACGCTTCATCCGATTGAGCTGATTTTTTTTCATGCCGGCATCATTCGGTCATTATAAGAGTTTGTGTACAGATTGTGGCTGAAATCGTTTCACCAAAGAGCGCGCTACTCGTACTTCAGTCTCAAATATTGGACTAAGAGACTTAAAATTCGATACACAGGTGCCTTGTTGACCCGAAATCACATTGTGACATTTTGGTTGGAATCTCTCATACAGAAGTGACACAAATGATACCTATATAATTTGGAGTTATGTGGCAGTAGGTATGTACCTACTCCCACATAACTCCACCATTCCTCAGTGATTTAAAATAAAATATCAATAAAAAAATGGAAAATAATGCTATTAAAATCATAGTATAGAATTTATTGGACAAAACATACTTATTTTATATTTTAAAAAACTCTAAATAGTACATTAATATAAATAGGATAGAAAACGAATTTACCGCGTGAAATTTGTAGCACCCGACGTTTCGGTGACGTTGCAGCCGCCGTTGTCCAGGGTAGACAGTCTACCCTGGACAACGGCGGTTGCAACGTCACCGAAACGTCGGGTGCTACAAATTTCACGCGGTAAATTCGTTTTCTATCCTATTTATAATGTCAAACAACCGCGATAGTCTTCGATTTTATAGTACATTAATAAATAAGCTGAAACAATAATAAGGCTAAAAAGAACTTTAATTACAATAAGCAAAAACAAACAAAATATGGCACAATGGCCTTATTCTGAAACGTCAACCAATAGCTTAGTTGATCATAAATTTACCAGTCATCGCTCACTATTTTTCATTTTGTTTTGCCAGCTTTTACTTCTTTATTGCAGTCCTATACCAGCAGAGCTTTCAAAAGTTCCAACACAGCGTTTTCCTTCGAGATATACTTGCGCAAAAACTACCCATCGAACAAGTCGACAATTTGTATACAGCGAGACCTTTTTATATGTACCTATTTAAATTCTACAGTAAGTTTGCAATCGTAGAATATAAATATATACGCTGTCATCATTGGTATTTTTCTAAAAGGGTGTTAAAACATGAATCTTCATACATTATCACATACTAGATTTAAATTGCAGTCACATCCGTACAACCGAGTCAAATAAAACATATAGGTATTATACACATTTTTTTTATCGGCAATAAAGCCGACATAAATAATACTGGAATACTGCACAGGCTATCATAAAACACTTTTCATCTTGAGCGACAATTCCAAAATGTGTTATGATAAAAATGCAGCGTAATTACCCAACTCTCCAGGTGCTAGCACCCATTAAAAACGCAATAAAAGTAAGAATATTAATTACTTGAAGAAGACCTTTTATTGCTATTGAACAATTAATGATTTCTAGCAGGATTCGACATGTGAAATTTTGATTTTAGCCGAAATCCAATTTCCATATGCCATATAGATAATTTCCATTTTCTTGTGGAATTTTAGACAAAACAGATTACATAAATATGTATATCTACTAGGCCTTGTTGCCGATCAGAGTGGTCAGAGATATTCAGGAGCGATCATAATTTTTCGAAAATAAATAATTTCCTTTTGATGTTCTCGTTTTTAAAACATATTTCTGTGAGGTCGTCATTTTTGATCAAGTTGCCTACGATTGAAAAAAAAACATGAAAACTAAGTGGCAGGCAGAAACAGGCCAATGGTATCAAACATGAAAGTTAATTTATGTAGCAACAAGAAAATATTATTAAAACTGCGAGGAGTATTTTTGGAGTTATTTTTAAAGCTCTGTCAAAGTTCGAAAATATATTATTTTGATATAAAATCTAGACGAACATTTTTGGACAGGTAGAGGTGGAGGAGGCAAAGCATGTATCGCCATAATTCAAATAGCACTATCGCCATAATTCAAATAGCACATACCTTCCACGATAGCTTGTTCGTAAATATTTGTTACTTTCGGCTAAATGAGACGTTTTACCCGAGTGACAAAATGCAACTATATAGCATATGATTTTTTAGGAGCTCTCTAGACGATCAAGCATGCTTTTGAAGCATCGCGTCGCGGGCTGGGAAGGGATCGTAACCCGCAGGAAATATGCATTTTTTTTTAAATTAACGAAAAATGCCGAATTTTGTAGTTCTATACCAGGTCACGTCATTCATCAGTCAATTACGTCTAATAAACCATTTTTGGTAAATATTACAAAAAAATATTTGAATATTTCCTGCGGTTTACGATCCCCGCGACGCGAAGCTTATCAAGCATGCTTGATCGTCTAGAGAGCCCCTTATAGCATATGATTATTGCAGGGCGTGAGAAAGTCGCTAATTGAAAGGTCATAACTGGCAAGCAATAAACTTTCAGGTAATAATAACGCGTCCTAATGAGTTTTTGCTTATCCTGTTTATAATAACGGCAACTCAAATCGCCAGTCGTATTTTTAGATTTTTGTCCAATGTCGCGGCATTGTGCGTCGTTATATCAAATAATGTTAAAAAACACTTAATTCGTAATGATAAAGGCCAGTTTGTTTTTTTTTACTTAAATAGCCGCAAAATAATTAGAATTCGATGTCTCTATTGGAAACAATTTACTTTTGTTTCCAAAAAAGAAAAACATCACAAAATAATACATTTATTACGAAGCGTTTTAATTTGTCATATTTTGTAAAACCATCTTCGTACGCAGAGTCGCTGCGGCTTCATGAGATGATGACGTTGGAAAAGCGCGGCTGATCGATGGAGCATATCTGCATACGTTAATTAATGTTGATGCCGGTCAAATCTTATAGAGCAATATTTTTTGGTCCCTCCTCGGCCAGCTCGCTTGCAACGTTCCTTCCAACTGCCTATTAGGCCAGCGCCACACTTGTCCCACGTACGCTTGCGTGGGATAAGTCGGTCTACTTTCATGCAAATTCAAAAGGGCCATACGTCATAATGCGATGCGAGCGTTGCGTACCTAGGATAAGTGTGCCGTCACACTTATCAATTCTAACTATGCTCAAAATGCATTTCTTTATAATTACAATTCCGTATTTATGTATATTGATATATTTTCCACACACCCAGACTCATTTAAAAATCCTAAAGTAAATATACTACAATTTACTTGAGTAATCAGTTTATTGCGTAATTATGTAATTATAATTCTCCTCATATCATATCGGGTTTACATTTTTTTAAAATTTCGTTCTTATAACGTGTTACATAAAATAATTATTTAATTATATTTTTTATCTTTCTATTTATTTAATAATTCATTTATTACCCTTTTAATTTATTTGTCTATATATTTTTTTTTACTTTCCTTACTTTATACAGGTGAGTTTTTAATTAGTGACGTCTCTGTAGTGGTTGAATAAGTACGACGAAGTAAGCAAGTTTTGTTTTTTTTTTTTGAAAAAACAAAAAGATTTTTTTTGTCAAATTTGAACATTTTATCTATTATAAAATCAAAGACTATCGCGGTTGTTTGGCATTATAAATAGGATAGAAAACGATTTTACCGCGTGCAATTTTTAGCACCCGACGTTTCGGTGACGTTGCAGCCGCCATTGTACCCTGGACAACGTCTACCCTGGACAACTGCGGCTGCAACGTCACCGAAACGTCGGGTGCTACAAAATTCACGCGGTATATTCGTTTTCTATCCTTTTTATTTTTTTGACTTTTGAAAAAAAAAATGAGAAGCGTTGAGCGCGCTGCGCCATCTAGCGATTGGTAAAATATCGCTAATAAACAATATTACCTAATGATATTTTACCTACCGCTAGATATCGCATCGTGCTCATAGCTTTTTATACTATAATTGAAAAAACAACAAAAAAAAACTTCTTGTTTTTTCCAAAAATGTATAGGTAAGTATCAAAAGTTGTTTAGTTCGTCGTACTGATTCACCCACTACAAGATGTCACTAATTAAAAACTCATCCTGTAATTACTATTTTATATTTTGGACTAGTGGGTAAGTAACATAGAATTCAATTCAACAATAATTTTGAAAAAAAAAACAATTTAATTTTAAAAAATGTTTTTTTAATTGTTCTGTTTATATATCTTTTCTTTTAAACCGCATTGCGCATTATACAGGTCGAGTTTTTTTATTAGTGACATTCTTGTAATTGGTGAATCAGTACGAGTAATTAGGCAACATTTAATAAATCAAAAAAAAATTTTTTTTCTTAAAATTGAAAAAAAAATACTCTGGAAAAAAATTGTTTTATAAGAAAAGCGACAAATGCACTGCTATATCTAGCGCTAGGTAAAATATCGCAAAAAAACTAATATTCGCGATATTTTACCTACCGCTAAATGGCGCAGCGCGCTCAGCACTTGTCAAACTTTTATTTACCAGTCAATTTGTTCAAATTTACCTTTACATTTTTTTTGTTTTTTCATTTTTTTTAATTAAAAGTGGTTTAGGGGAAGGTCCCCTAGTCGCGACGCGACTTGTCGAGATATAATTAGTGGCCGACGCTAGGTACCGTCCGGCGTTAGGGGACTTCCTCCTACTTGCTCGTACCTACTGTTTCACCCACTAACAAGGATGACACTAATAAAAAACTCGGTGTATAATCGGTCAATAGTGAAAACACATAAATAGTTTGTTTGATCAATTTTGGTTTGATAAATATGTTTTTTGTACTGCCTGTTTCCTGAATAAAATAGAAGAAAAAATTAAAATTATGTAATTCAATTTAAGTGGATAAATAAATACATAGTGGCCGTATAAATCCATGAAGTGGTTACCGATAGGTCTTTATACATCTACTTAATCTAATGGGTACGACTAGACATCTAATAAGTACTACTTATCTAATAAGTACTATTTAGACATTTTTGGAGATCGTACACATTTCATTTAAATCTGTTTACGTTATATACTTAACTTTTGTGCTTTTTAGATGGTAAACTTTACAACGTCTTCCCGAAATATAGGATTTGAGTAAAATTGGTATAATGAAATTAAAAGGCCTTAGGATTGGCCACAGTTCGATTTCTCGCTTCGTTTTCGATTTCTACACATACCTTCGACTATATAGGTACGTTGATTATCGATTTCGTTGCTTATACTTTTCCCACAATTCGTTTCCCCTTGTGGTTGGTTTTTAGGGTTCCTTTATATACTAAAGAATGCATTGTGCGCTTTTGTACAAAAGAAAAAATATAAACGTAACGGTATTTTCGCTTTAAACCCTCGCACATTCAAAAACGTGTCGGGTTGTGGCTCGGTCTCAATTTGAAAGCTAGAGTTGCTGTATTACATTATTATATTTAGTTTTTTCTATCTAATAATGTTAGGTGAAAGTAAAATCTCGTCTCAGACATTTTAGGCGGCAACATTTAAAGTTCTAGGTTCTCCCGCTCTCCCACAGAAATCTTAATAAATATGATGTGTGTAATATAACGCACTAAACTTGTATAATGCACTTTATTATATAAGTGTGTACTGTACGATGACAATTAAAAATTAGGTTATCAAGCGGTCGTCTATAGCATATCGCTATAGCGATAAATCCGCCATTTGTGCATACCTACATTTTTTTTTATACCTGTATAATAATTATTAGGTAATGTTATTATTTTAGCACAATATAGTTTTTTTATAATTCGGATAAACCAAGTACCAAGTAATGGAAATTCAGAATTGCATAAATTCCAAGATTGAGTAACTATGGAGAAACTTATCTTGGCTCGCCTCTTAATTTTTCCTTCATTTTCTTTCCTTTTTTAGAATCATTAATTTGGAAACTGAAATACCAATCACTTTCAAAATATGTCTGAAAGGTTTAAATTTGCTAAAACCAGGTTTCGCTATGCTGAAACCACAAATTCTTCGTGTATTTTGCTTGTTCTCCAGTGCACCTCTATCTTTCCCGCTATTTTAGATTTTGGGAAGATTACCCTTGCAAAACGGGCATTACTTCGATATATTAGCTAGATATGTGACAGAGAGACTCGTAAAACATGTGACAGAGAGATCAATAAATTGAACAGTATGCGAGAGAATAGCACGCCAGTATTCATCGCGGCAGCTCTCACACCGGAAACGGTCGACTGTCTGCCAGTGGACTGCGACCAAACTACTATTGGCCGGCTTTCAGTAGTGGTTTTGAAGTGGTCATTTTCGAGCGCGAAAGGCCCATCTAGGGGGTCATATATCGATGGGCCTATAGGGATAGGCCTATAGGGCCAAATGAAATGAAATTAGGAATACGTATGAATTGCTCTATGTTAAAAGGGCATAATCGAACCGTACCCGCTGTTGAGAAAGGGAATTTTAAAAAATCAAATGAAAAATATACATATACACCGTGTCCCTGATTTAAGAGCAAAAACTGAAGCAGTAGACTGATGTACCCATATATATCATACAATCAAGATTTTTTTCTACTTTTTCCTGAAAAATATCGGAAGGATTTAAATTACAGGATATTATTCTACACGAAAAACTCACTTGAAAATCATCTATTTTTTTTTCGATTTACGTCTTCGTTATTGAGGAAAAAATATTTATGTTCAATCCTCGCATATTCAGTATTAGTAACAAAGACTTAGACTGAAAAAAAACTGTAGATAATTTTCAACTAATTTTTCGCTTACCCATAAATATCTCCTTCTTCAAAAAAAAAAAAACGAAATCGAAGGAAAAACTTTTTCTTTTCTTGATTGGTTTTTTTCTTGAGTTTCAGTTTTTGTTTTCGTATATGGGCCATCAAGCAACGAAATGGCCTGCATACCCTTAACTTTCTAATCGTTCCTCCGTGTCGGAATAAGAATTATAATATATAATATTTTTTTGGCAAATGCGTGATGATTATAGTTATCAAGTCGAATTTCAGATTAATAAGTTCACTTCATATTTTATATGAATGAACTGACAATGGGCTAAAATGTGTGGAAACGGGGCTCACCCCAAATAGAAATGAGATGGTATATTATTTACCTACCATTAGAATGTGTTTTATATAGAACAATATCAATTGAATGGATTATCTGAATTATGATCAATTTTATTTATGTGCCTGGACATTTTGACCCTTTTATTTACGTAATATATTATTATGATTATTTTAAATTGCCTCCAATAATCAATCGTATTTTGTATTTATTTAGGACCATAAAATTTTATATTTCATGGCAAATCAATTTCATGACAACTCAAACTGTAGTTTTAAATATCTAATTTGACTGAGGTGGTGAGACTCTTAAGAAACATTTAGTATCGATTTTTAAAGTTATTTTAATCATTAAGCGGCTATCCAAAGTATTCATTGAGAATTTCATTGAGTATCATTACGAGTTCCTACGAGCTTCCTAAAGTATTTTTTATGTTCAACTTTCGGATATTCAGTTTTATCGATAACACAGTTTTATTGGTAACACATCTACACTCTCAATAAAAGGGATCTCAGTTTTCCCAGTAACTCTCTTAACAAAGGCTTGAATCAAAGACGTTGTGGACGATTTACGCCTTAGTTTTTCGCGTAGAATAAAATTATAATATCAAAAACATTGTTGTTTTTTCAATAAAAAGGTTTTAAAAATGTTTTTTTTTTTAAATTATCAATGAGTACACCACGAGTCTACTGAGTACAGGAGTGAGTATACGAGTCCACGTGTACAAGAGTTTTTGCTTTTAAATCGGGGAAATTGATGATATTTCATATTCGAGGCTTCGCATAATATGGAATAAGCATCGTAGGTATTAAAGCTTCAGGAGCGACCACACTGAATCACGGCCGATAAATAGGTCGGTTAGGATTAAAAATAGTTCTTCACCTTTACATATATTGAAGGCCTCAAGCTGAAATGTAAGCGACTTTTTAGGGCAAATCAAAATCAATCAATATTTCTATTACTCTACAACAAACTGAAAGGGCGTAACATTATAATTTAATGAATTAGATGTATATAAATTTATAAAAAGGTAATTGTATTTGGTATTATTACCAAATGGTTGAAAAGACTTTCCTTTTCTAGTCCAGTCAAATTGCATTTTTGTAGATACGAACTTTCACCTTGAGGCCCTCGATATGTTGATTCAACTGTATTACGTATTATACCAACCCATGTTAAAATAATAATTGATTGGTGTCTGCGTGGGGCTTTCGCTGTTCTGTGTTTAAAAGTATAAATTAATATTGGAATCCCAAATTTAAAAAATGTTTTTAACTGAAAAGAATAGCTACGTTTGTTTCTGTATTCAAGTCTGTTTAATAATACCTAATTTTCAAGCGTAAGTTCTCAATATTGTTAAGCAATAAATACAAGAGTGGAATCCGATTTTTTAATTTCCCCACCTACCTACACATATTTTAATTGCTCAGTATAATATTTATTTATAAGTTGTATTATTTAGTTATATTCAAATATATCTTAAAAAACTGAATGAAAACTGTTGTAATTTAGCTGTGGTATCGCATTTTTACTGCCTCTCGACATCGTTCGCTGCTATTTTACGAAAACGATAAATATTAAATAGTATGAATATTCATGCAACCCCCGGCTTTGTTGGAAAATGTCAACTCGGGCGTTCAAACATGTTAAGCTGAATTGATACGCCCCAGTTGCTATCTAATAACTATTAGCATAACCGATCGTCTTCCGCTCGACTGTACGCAGACGACGGTCGGCCTTTGCGTCGCTTCTGTATCTGTTCTAATCAGTGTATTTCTACCTTCCAGAATGGCGGTCCAGTCTCTTCAAATCTACAATAAAATCATTATAGTTTCCTGCGTCATCGCCATTCAACTGTCCGCCTACGCACTCTTTGTGAAAATGTCGGCTGAAGCGAACAAAGACTACGTCGCGATGTGCGACATTTCTGAGCAAATGAGCTGCAGCAAAGTTTTTACGTCCAAGTGAGTAAAGTTTTGTTGCAAACGAATTAATGACATAATATTAAATTAACACTTGTCCATACGAGTACTTTTGATAGCAGAGCAAAAACTTTTTTTACAGACAAAACGTTTTTAGAATACCTGGCAATCTTGTGTACAAAATAGGTAGGTGTCGTATATAACCTATAGGTACAAGAGAGCCTATAGGTAATCAGATCTTTTCAGTCGGATATAGACAACGTTTTAACTTTATGAGGTTTGAAGTTAGAGTATAAAGGAGGATGTGCAAAAATGACCAATAACGACAAGAGATACACACATTTATATATTATATAATTACACACTTTATATTTTATATTTATATTAACATTAAAATTTAAAAGAATGAATGAGCGATCGGAATGAATGAGAAAAAAAGTGGTCGCTATGATTAAAGTGAAGTCTTAAATACTATCACCCCAGAACAGATATACAATCTAGTGGGGTGATAAAATCCACACAAATGTAATTTTATCTGCTTCGCAAAATCAATTTTATTGTATTGGGTAATTTTATAAAATAAAAAATAAAAATATGTCGTCAAAAAGCTCTTTTTCTGATTGTTTTTTGTTACTAATGTTTTTAACTTATTTTTGTTATTTATGTTATTTCATTTTATTAGGGATTTATGTTATTTTATTTTATTTAATTGTTACATTTGAATTGTTTATTTCATGTCTGTATCTTCTATACCCTAAACGGGGTTTTTGAAAATAAATATGATTTGATTTGATACTATGTCAGTCTAAAATCATTGTAGGAAAAAAGTTACCGCCTATACCAAATCCTGTGTCATTATATTTTAAAAAATCGTCGCTTATCACCGGCTGGGTATGCTTAGCCACGCCACGCCGCCATGTTTCGCATCGCCATATTTTTTTTTTGAGAGGAACCGCCAAAATAACAATTATTATGCAATATGGTTGCATTATCAGTTTTAATATATAACGATTAGTTTGTTATTCGGATACTAAGTCGTTAAAACGATGTCTTACTGTAATAAGCGATTTTTTAAAAAATACAATGACAGGTTTTTGTTTTAACTGTAAGTTTTCCACCAAAATGATTTGAAACTGAGCGCCATCATATCAAATGACAGTCACGAAAAGAGCTTTACAACGACATATGTCCGGTCGTTATTGGTCGGTGGGGACGTTTTGTCGCATCCTACTTTACTGAAATATGGTGTTTTAAAAATATCTCTAAATTGGTCAATAAAACGCATACTTAGAAGTAAATTTATCCAAAACTGTCACGTTATAATTAGGTTTTTCAAATTAGCCATTGATACATTTTTTAAATTTGCTATTAGAATCGAGAGAAAGCCAGAGGTATCGTTGTCCAGGATTAGTGGTATTATAGAAATAACTTCGTATTTCTACATATTGATATATGTAGTAGGTACTATAGAAATGGACTAAGGTTGATATAATTATTATTTATCTATGACTATGCATGACAACACTGTATTCATAACTAAATTTGGGTGATTGTGGGTTTAAAAATACTTGATTCAAATATCGATAGAAACCAGCCATTTTGAATGTCTCGTAATAGTGGCTTGATCTAGAAACCCGTCCTCGACATCTACCATTATCTTCATCACCCATAACTACAAAAGCTTCAGCTTGTCACTCATTGGACAGCGGTAATAAAGATTTGGAGAGTATGCTGCAAGTATTTAGTATCATTGAAAGCGTGTCCAATTCATGAAAGAGGCATTAACGTTTTAATCAAAGTTATTCTCAGCACCCTGTAGTTAATCTTTCCTTTGATCGACCTTTCAGAGCCATAAAAGAAAATATAGAAGACGAACGCTGTAACGAGGCAGACTTTCGCCGTAGACGATAACATTATGCAGTGGCATTTTTGCCTTCTCAGACTTAGAATCTATAATATTAACATAGCGAACATTCCTAAAGGACGATTTTGCACCGCTCATATCACACGTAATATCATAGGGAGCAAACATTCGGTCATTTTTTTAAAAATAATTTATTTTTCAAAGAACCACATCATTACTATGAAAAAATACCATCGTTACTATTGAAGATTATGTAATGTTCAATATTATGATAATGTGTGTTTTTTTCTTGTCCATCTAATTAAAATAGTAAATTAAACAATTCCACATTATGATTGTGTTTATTTTAACTTAAACCTGTATCTTACTATTGTAGGAAGATAAAGAGAGATAGGAATATCACAGATAATCTTATTATTTTTGAAATCGTGGTTTTTCCCACTTCTCAGAAATTTATAATATTTTAAAAGAACTATTAAACGCAAAATTACAAATTATGATATTTAGATATTTTTATGGTATTTTAATGATAGAGATTCATGAAAAAGTTCGAGAAGTCTTCGGACATACATCCAAAAATAAAAAGGTTATCCCACTTTCGTTCCCTTTACCCTGTCAATTGAATTGTAGTTTATTATGAAGTTTAATAATTCTTTTATAATTTCTAATCTGTTCTAATTATTTTCAAATAAACTCAAAATTATTTTAGAATCACATGTTTATATCGGAAAATGTTTTTTAGGTGAAAAGAAAAATAGGCGAGTTGAAATTGTGACCTTGCTACGCTCGTTCAATAAAACTCGGATGGATCTTTTTCACACAAGGTCCACGCAATAAATTATCAGACCATCTTGTTGAGTTCCTCTCGACATTTGCTTATTTGACCCTGTCTCGTTTCAGAATCACATTTACGTAATTGAGCCTAAAAACGTGTGCATCCGATATTTTTTTTTTGGTAGTAGTCTTTATTCATAAAAAAAGATACAAATTACATAAATATCACAGTTCCTCACTAAGGCTAGTGCCTTTTCAGTTGGTAAATTTGCTTATTTGATATTTGCTTATTTGACCCTAGTCTCGTTTCAGAATCACATCTACGTATTTGAGCCTAAAAACGTGTGCATCCGATTTTATGCGATAATTAATATATTACGTAACTAATTTGATAACAGCTACTTGTTGGCCTTCATAATAATGATGTAGTATTGTTTTCCTTGAATATTATAAAAATATCATTTTTATATTTTACTTTTACTGCTAAACGCCTACAGCTAGAAACACAGAATCACTATTGTTAAATATAATATTTTATTTTCTTTGTACCGATTTTATTTTATTTGCTCCGATTCAATTTATGAATATTATACAATGTATATATCGCTTTGCACGTCATACGATATAATAAAAACTATCTTAATCCAGTATTTTAATAAAAATATTTAAACATTTCAGATATGGCAGAGGATTGGGCTTTTTTGGTGAGAATTCTCCGTTCTACCTTCCAAACGGATTTAACGGCGTGTTCTTCTACTCAATCTTCCTGCTGTTGGGTAGATATTACTCCTTAAAATATTTCAATTGCATTTGATAATTAATTAAATTATTTAACAAATAAAATGTTATATATTGCAGGTCTATCCGACAATGCCAAGATTGTCAAGCTGCAGTACTACGTTGCTCTGGCAGCCATCTTCTTGTCTTTCTATTTGGCATACATTCTTTTCTACGTTCTTAACGATTTTTGCATTGTTTGCACTTCGATTTACGTACTCAACGTCATAAATTTGATTTTCACCTATGTTAAAGTACAAAAGACAAAAACTACCGCTGAAGTGAAAACTGTCAAGAAAAAGAATAAGTAATTGTGAAATCTCATTAAAATTGACTAAATCATTCCAATCGTTTGTAGTACCTACCTTTGTATCGATGTTAAATCCTGGTCAAATGTTTTTATATTTTACTTTGAATAGTCATAAGAGTACAAATTTATACAACGTTCTGTAGACTTTAAAATAATATCGAATATATTTTTTTATTTATAAGACATTGTTATAACTGATTAAATAAGAATTTGTCTAATACTGTGAATTATTGTGGTTAAAAATGTTAATTTGATTTAAATGCAACATTATTAAAGAATTTCAGAAAGACTTGACTGATCAATGTACCTATCATATATAGGTGGTTGATATAGCATTAGATTATTTAATCAGATAGTGGTGACCATAATTGCATAACTAATGTTTTAAAACAAATATAAAGATCTGAAATATAATGAAATTCTTAGGATCAAAATCAGTAATAATCAAGAAATTTTCGAATATTTTCGAAGTCATTTTTATCCATTTTCGTAAATCTGTACGAAAATATTCAACAATTTTTAACTCTAAATTTAAATGATTAGTTTTTACTAAAACTCTAAATGTTTAGTTTTTACATACAAAATGTATGAACAGTAATGTTAATATATAAAACTTGAAAGATCTATTGTTCTATATTTTGCGGGAATAATATATTTTTAAAGAATGCTCACAGAATGTTTAAAGGAAGATTGTATTGTTTGTAGTTGGTGTTACTGGACGTTTGCGTGTTGTTGCCGATACTGTTATGCAGGGTGGACTGATGCTGTCAGTTCCGTGACATTAGGACAGCGGACGACGGCAACGGTATTTGTAACATTGTCAAAGCTGATGGCGCTACCAGCTCCATGCAGTAAAATCCGTGTTTAAATATTTCATAGTTGTTAAAAAACCGTGATATTCTTTGTGTTAAATGATTATCGCCTCTCCTCTGAAGTCTAAAGCTCCTGATCACCGAATTGGACCGATGAGAAAGATTGGTCAAAATTTACAGAACTGTTGTGACTATGGCAGTTGAACTGTTGTGACTTTGACTGTTGTAACCAACATTGCTGCCATAAAATAAAAGCACAGACTACCTGAGTACGTAAAATCTCTTGAGTGGATATTGAGTACAAGAGCGGCTAAATTTGCTCACCTGCACATGCAAACTGCGAATTGTTCTAATTTTCCTAAAGCGTATAGATTTTTGTTTGCAAAACAAAGAAAGTATAGATTTGTTGAATTTTTATCAACTCCACTAGACCACAGCCTGTTGAGGAGTGATACCAGTATTATAATATATTATATAGTATACCTATATTAATACAATTTCGTTAAAATGATTGACAATATAATATATAATTTAATAATATATTCCTATATTTCTGATTAAAAATTCAATAAATAAACTTAAAAATAAATACATATATTTCCTACGTAGGTACGTAAGACATAGGTACTTAGCTATTTCACAATAAACATAACATACATCATTATATAAAATACTCAAAAATAAATTAATGTAAAACATTTTTTATATATTAAGACACAATTTCCATTAGCTCCTTTTGCATATCTTTAGTTTTTGATCGCAACCATTTGATAACTTCAGCCTTGACAACGGTACCTACTGGTTCTCGGCTTTTGCTTATCGGTGAACATTGCTAGGAATGCATTGTACATCCAAGGGGCCAGAAACAGATAATGTCTGGGCAAACCTTACGTTCGTCCGAATTTCTATAGCTGCCTAATAGCAAGCACCTCTATTTATATGATCAGGGAGCACCTCGAAGTCTTTGAGCAGTCAATCGGATAGATAGTGAACCGAACCTCTGTTTATAAACTTAGACTTGCTTTATAACAAGAGTTATAACTCTCGCTGTGCAGTTTGGCTGTAACGCCTCAGCCGATATTGCCTTACATCATCATTGACTGTACTAAAACACAATTTATGAATCTTAGAGTCTTGATATGAAGCTGATACTCCTAAAAATATTTATCGGTATACAGACTTTTTAAATATGTATTTGCCACCACACGGAGATGTTTATCAACGTAAACTCCTTAGTTTGTATCAAGCATTTTTTTAAGTTGCTTATATCTAGATTCTTACATTTTAATGACGATGAAAAACTACGGAGGCTACGGAGGAAACTAGTGGTAGATAAATAGTGGTAGATAAATACTTAAACTTTATATTATTAAATTTAATAATTTTGAAATCAAATACATTGATGTGCATGTGTAAATCAGTGCTTATATATAAGTATGTAGATTTCTATATCATTTTGTCAATGTTTTTCGTTTTCCTAACCAGGCTGGACACAACGAACGAACGAATGGTATTCATATGAATTGCATGTACTTATCAAACATGTAGCAAAAAGTCCCCATCCCAATGTCATTTAGTTGAAAAAGTTTCAGTAAAAAAATATTATTCTGTTTTTTTGCATATTTATCGCTAATTTATTTATTTTTCTCATTGTATTAATTTATCTCAAGTATTCATTTATTTTTGCCATCGTTAAATTACTGGCGAGCTGGATATAAAAAAAACATCTCGATATTGAAATAATGTATTGATTGCAGATAGACCACAAGATAGACATATCAGATTGAGAGATATATCGTTATGATAGATCGATTGCCTGACAGGACAAAAAATAGAGTGGATGCTGAGGGTAAATTGTTATGTTTTAAATGATAGCGCATTATGAAATTAATTCGTTGACGAAGAAGTGAGTTCAGTCGGCATGAATATTTTTATAACGGAATAAAGTTATATATAATAAGCAAAAGGTTAAGGTTTTGCCATTCGCTTCCTGCTATTTTTGTAACCAAAATCAATGTTTTGTTAGTTCTTAAATAAATAAATAATATCTCACATAAAAAACGCTGAAAATTTTGTGGGATTTGTATTTAGCCATCTTAGTAAGCATTTTTAGTTTTAGAAGGTAGAATGTACCTATGTCTTATGCAATCGACTAGCATAGTTAATTATCACATAAACTGGTATTTTTAAGGTGTGGGTGGGTAAGTCTATTAAACCGGCGTGCAATGTGGGCCATTTGAGAAACCCCCATATTTGCTAATCGGATAGTTACTAGTTTTTCTCGTTTCTGCAGTGATATTTAATTTTTCATTTATTATGATGGTGCCCGTATTACTTTCTTTCAAACGAAGCAGACTGAAATTCGGCTAAGGAGTGTAAAATGTTTATTTATTTTCATGAAGAACAACATGGAGATACAAAATATGTACAATGTGTGGTACAGCCTAAGTTGCAGATACAACAACAAGTGCAGACGAAGAGAATATATCAAAAAATAGAGGAGCGACGCCCCCAGTATTCATAATGATTTTCGAGACGCCTCGCTATATAAGTGTGCGTTTGAGAGCAGATAAATGTAGTTTATCCTATTTTTAATTATATTGTTGGAACGTTGTACCTCGAGCAGAATTTTAGAATAGGGAAGAACTAGGCCTAAAGATTTTAGGTGGTGATAGCTTTGGTTATGTTGCCTACCTAATTAACAAAACATGTATTAAGCAATATCTCATAGTTTTCGCTAGTTTTACTAGATTTGCGAAAAAATCATCTTTTGACTCTTGAAATAAAACCTTAACTTTATCCATGAAAATATTTTAGTTACACTATTCGCAATTACCGTTGATTCTAAAAAAAAATAACAAAAATTCAGTATTGTTCATTTTTTAAAATTATTATTGGTATAAAACAATAAATAATTTAAACATTTGATTTTGATGAACACATGTTTTGTTATTAAGGTAGATCTTGACCAAAGCTGTCACCACCTAAAGTCTGTCGGTCCAGTTCTGGGACAGGTGAGTTTTAACTAACCGGCATCCTTGAAAAGAAGCGGTGAGTCAGTACGAGCAAGTAAGCAACTTTTGATATTATACAGTTGTTCAAAAAAAAAAAATATATGAAAAAAAAAATTATATATTTCAAAATTTAAAGTTTGACAAGTTTGACAATCGCCAATAAACAATAATAGCATTATTTTACCTACCGCTAGATGGCGTATCGTGCTCAACGCTTTTTATGGTATTTTTCAGAAAATTATTTTTTTCAAACTTTTAAAAAGAAAAAAATATTTTTTATTCTCTCATTTTTTTTAATCAAAAGCAGCTTTATTGCTCGTACTGATTCACCCCCTTCAAGGATGCCGGTAAATTAAAACTCAGCCTGTATAAGAAGCGGAATGTTTCGATGGGTTTAATTCACATGTCTATAGGTACTAGCTAAGCTGTTCCACGTCGCTGCGTTAAAATATCTAATTGCCTTCTTTAAGCCCCGTATTCACGGTAAACTTTTGTTTATTTAAATTTATTTTTTATTTTATTTTATTCGGCAAACAGACAGTACAAAAACATATTTACTAAATCAAAATATACCAGACATAAACCATTTATATGTTTCCACTAATTAAACGGTCATATAATACGTTATTCTACATAAAAGAAAAGTTTAAAATACACAAGCATTCTTTAAAGTGAAATTATTACGGTTTTTAAATATTCTGAAATTAATTGCTAAGTTACTAAACAGTCCAAAGTATTAAAAGAGTATATATAAAGTAAATAGAGCAGAAAAAAAACAGTAAATAGATTCGTATACTTGTATATCAATATGGTAATAAATGAATTAATTATTAAATAGATAGTAATAAGAACATAAAATATATAATTATGTAATGACACATTTAATGAAAACGAAAAATAGAAAAAAGGGATAAGTTATGTACATACAAAGATAAGAGCAGATTGTCATAATAAACAGATTACTTAATTAAATTGTAATATATTCATAACTAGATTTTTAAATGTGTCTGGGGTTGTGGCAAATATATCAACATCCATAAACACCGAGTTGTAATGATGACAAACTCTATAAAGAAAAGCATTTTGTCCATAATTAGAATTGACAATTGGCAGTTGAAAGGAACGCTTCCAACCAGAAATAAGGACCAAACCCTGGCTCCAGAACCTACCTTTCACCCGTAAGGAAATCTTCACCCTCTGCAGGATGCGCATCGGTCATTGCTGCACTCCCGCTCACCTCAACCGAATACATGTCCTCCCTTCTCCTCAGTGCGACTGCGGTCATGCGCTTTGCACTCTGGACCATCTCTTCTTTAATTGTCCCATTGTTAATAACTATCCTAACTTCATTTCGGACCTCTTAAATATCAAAATTCAGCTCCCTATTAGTATAGACTTTTTATTATCTCTCAACTCCCCCAATGTCTACAAAATCATCTGTAAATTTATTAAACTTAACAGTATATCCCTTTAATAATAATTAATGAATGTTCCTCCCTAGAGTTTTTGTGTTAAACGTATATATGTATTTCACTATATCTTAAATTATTATTCGATTTTGTGTTCCCAACGGAGTGATGTCTTACTTATTCAGTGACGTCCACTAACATAAATAAGTTTCCTCCTGTTTCAACGGCACACTTGGCAGAAATCACCCTCTTTGGGTGGAGCCATCAAACCAAAAGAAGAAGAAGAAGAAGAAAGGAACGCTGAGAGCGAGCTGGTCGATCAACAAAGTTTATCAACAAAGTTGAATTAACGTGTTGCTGAGTTGCTGAAACATGTTTTCGCAACATTGCGTGTTGCTGAGTATACCACTGCGTGTTGAAAAGTTGCCGCTCGGCTTAAGCTTTGTGTTACTGGCATTTGTGGATATTGACCTTTGCATTAGCCTTTCTTCATACTTCAAAAGAAAAAGAAAATAGAATGAAAAAAAGAGAAACCAGAGAAAGCCCTTATAAAGGGTTTTCCCTGCTGCTGCAGCACGGGCCGCCGCTCATGGCCCATACACGCGATGACTTATCGTGCAGGAACATTTCGGTAGACAATTCGGCGGTATCGTTGATCACACTTGACCGTCTTTGTTGCTGAGATTATCCAGTATTAAAAAAAACGCGTTTATTATGTATGTCGCAGTATTCACGTAGGACGTCCGCGAAGCGCGCAACCCTGCGAAGAGTGTCAATGACATTTGGGCATTTCATTGAAATTCTTGTCAGATTTCTTTACGTGCCGGTGTCGGACACCCGCGGCGTGGGCGACGATGGCCGGATCCCACAGATATGGCTTATTATGCGACGCGTTTTAAAAATAGCGCGCTGGTCATTTCTGATGAAAACGATAAAATCAAGCCTTGCGGTTTAAAGGTCAATCAATGCCCGGCCAATTAGTGGAGATTATACAGCCGCATAACCTGTATGAAAGATGAGAAGTTATAGCGACGACGTTTGATTTGAGGAACTTAAAAAAAGCTGCGTTTAATTGGACGCAGGGTTCAAAAAAATGGGGATATTTATATTAATATACAAATATCGGATATATACAGAAAGTGAACGTTATTAAGTATGTATATCGAAATAACTGTAATTATAGGTTACAATGCGGCAACGTAGTGGCTCTGTTGGTAAGAAAGTAAGAAAACTGTTGTATACATTTAAAGAACTGGGGAAATTTCTGGACTTTGACATCGGACATCTCGACATCGCTAAAAATGGTTTATTATGTCAATTATGCTATGCAATCTATGCTGCGGCTCGTCCTATGATGGCATACATCATAGGACGAGCCGCAGCTAATACTTATACAGGTGAGTTTTAAATTAGTGACATCCTTGAAGTGGGTGAATGTATGAGCAAATAAGCAACTTTTAATATATTTTTTTGTAAAAAAATGGTTTTTTTTTTTTTTTGTTATGTGGAAAAATATGACTGATAAATAAAACAAGTGTTGAACTCGCTGCGCCAGCTAGCAATAGATAAAATATCGCGAATAAACAACATTCGCGATTTTTTTCCTACCGCAAAGCGCGATGGCGCAACGCGCTCAACTCTTTTTTATACTATTTTTCAAAAAAATAAATTAAAAAAAAATAAGATTTTCGGAGAAAGAATAATGTGTATCCTATTTTTTTTATTCAAAAGTTGCTTATTGGCTCGTACTGACGTTGCATGGTACGCGTGTGACAGCATTGAGTGTGATAAGTATGTTTATAAGTCATCTGTTTTGATGGAAATTCAAGGGTCTAGATGACAAAATGCGTTTCATACGTTACGTACGTCGGCTCACTCTGTTTCTACCTTAAAGAGTGAGGGCAGTGTAGTTTGTATCAGTGGCGTAACTAAGCCGGTACAGCCGGTGCAGTGCACCGGTGCCCACAGTAGTTTGAAGGGCCCAAAATGTAACTTCAGCCTACGATCGACGTTCTATCCAACTTGCTAGGAAGCT
Source organism: Micropterix aruncella (assembly GCA_944548615.1). Lineage (NCBI taxonomy): Eukaryota > Metazoa > Arthropoda > Insecta > Lepidoptera > Micropterigidae > Micropterix > Micropterix aruncella. The sequence continues at coordinate 13,016,809 of OX155958.1, forward strand.
AAGGAAGCCGAAAAAATGGATACCTCAAAACTAATTGGTGATTTTGCACAGTGTAAGCCATTCTAGATATGTATTTCTTCATGTTTTTATTATTCATTAAGAAGTTCATTTAAATATGTAGATATGCAGAAATTGATACATTTGTCATAATATTATGTGTGTATTTTTAAACTTACCGGTTTCGTACTTAGTAGTTCTACTCAAAATAAAGTAATGAAGACTGAAATTATTTCTTTTATTTCTCATCAACATTCAAAGGTCGAGAAATATAATTCAGTGATCCCGCACGTCCCGCTGAAGTTCTTGGAAACTTGTTTTGCAGCATGTTCGAGGTAATGCCCTCTATACATATACGCCGATTTATAATGTAGCCACAATATAAATATGTAATTTAGCTAGGTATACAGTAATTACATTATATATGCCATGATGAATGTAAGTAAGTAGGGGAGGAGCCTTTTGTTCAATTTTGCACTTGGGCCCATTTTATTTAGTTACGCCACGGCTATGTATAGCAGTTGGAACGGACTTCTTCTCTTCTTGAAAACATCAACTTTTCCTCAAAACATCCCTTCAGCTTCTACTATAGCATCTCAAGAGGAATCTATTATTGGTAGAATGTGTGGATCTAGATAAGCGATTTGCTCGCCGCGGCGGCCAATCCGATGCGGACAAATGCGGCTCCATAAATCAGCCGCAGATAAAGGGGCGAGTGCTAAAACACGACCTGCCAATGCTGCCAATGAGTCCAACGCCCGGCTAAATAACATTTCAGCGAGATGCCGGCCGATTGGCTTGATTAATTGCCGCCGCAAATACATACAGATTCCACCCGCTCGCCGCGACTCCTCCGCCGCTCGCTTGCCTTCCGACCACCGCAATCTGATGATCAATGCGCTCCACTTTAATTCAATTTGCCGCACCTCTAACTTCTGTACAGAGGGATACTGACGAAACGCCATTTATATAAATCAAAATCAAAAAGATTTTATTTAACGTAAATTGCGTAAATATGCTTAACGATAAGTGACAATCAGTTTTATGATGATGTATCGTCTCTGTAGCTATATCATTATCGTTCTTCGATATCGGCGATGTTCTGAAATCCGTATGACGTAAGGCCAATTTAGCGGCAAGAACTGAATCCAATGATTGAGGTAAATATATTCCAAAACAAAAATCTAATGTTTCACGAATATAATCCATAAAAGAAATCGTTAGTGACCCATCGGTCACTACCGATTTCTTTTATGGATTATATTTTATTTTTGGGGTGTAATTGGGGGGAGGCGAAAATATTCTTCTTCCTCCGATATTCTTCTTCTTCCGTGGGTACCTATTCCGCCTTATCTAGAATGCTTTAACTTCGAAGAAAATAGACCTAGAAATACTCCGGATGTATAAAGTTCCGAAGGAAAATATTCATTTCGAGCTAGGCTCTACGGGCACCACTTACGCGGCCGATGTCCTTGCTCATTGTCCAAACCACAGACGTTCGCATTTCGGTGTGCCCTGTATGTACCTTCTGCACTAAGAAAAATATTGGATTTCGACTTAAATTACCGTATTGCTATTACGGTTTTATACAGAATAATCATGTTCCAATCGTAATTTTGTTAAATTATAAGGAAGTTTGTTGAAACTCCATAACTCAATTATATCGTATGTTTCACCATGCTCCATACAGGTTGTACGAAAATAATGGTATAATGAGGCTTCAATATGGTTCCTCTAACTGACTATAACCTTACGCATGTAATAACATGCTGTCATGGCATAAACAAGATCTCATTGGCGCCGTAATGAATGTGCGATGTAGTTACCATGCCCGTGACATGGTAATTACACCGTTACGCGTCATGTTAATACATACGCACGGATCACAGTACATGTTATAAACGTATTTGCGGTGTAGTTAACATGCCCGTGATATGGTAATTACACCGTTACGCGTCATGTCAATACATACGCATGGGTCACAGTACAAGTTATATACGTATTTCCGTGTATTACAGCGTTATATTTTTATCAGCGTGACCCTCTCAGCGTCTGATTTTTGACTTTTTTATTCGACATTCAAGTTTTAGCTTACATTCTCGATTTTATTTGAATTTATTTCACTTAAAAAGCTTTTCAATATCTAAACTTTTTTAAATGCGTTAAGTTGTATATTTTATCTCTCTATCTATCTCAAATCTAATCGAAATCTATGTTAAGACCAAGCCTAGCATAGTAGCTGCTCTGGGTTGCGCTATACTGATTTACACATTCACGCTGACCCGAGAAATAGTCGCTGTAAATTGAGCCCACCTCCACCCATCTCTACTCTCGTGAGTCCTCGCAAGCCGGGTGAAACAGATTAGAATGATAATATTGAACCATTGAATTATAACAATAAACTTTAATTTATATACCTCTTCTATATCTCATCCCTCTCCGTTCCTATCCTATCCCATATTATTCTTGCATGCAATTACCGAATTTGCGACTAAAATATAATGAAGTTCGACAACTAGAGCTGTCAACTACAACGGGCGAACCCGTCACCTCAGGACGATTTAACGATATTAGATCGTTCTATCTCCCGTGCGGTGAGCGTGCAAGTCCACTGTTTAGTTACGCCCCTCGCCCGTAAGAAGACAACGCCTTAGTGGGAGATAAGCAGGTTGATTACCCAGCGGGCCGACACTTGCACCCTTACTCCCAGTTGCAACCAGATTACTTCGGTCACCCGACTGGTTACAGGTTCGAGGTCGCTTGCGCGGTCATCTGCCTTACGTAGCGGTGATTCTGTGTCTACCGAATCTATCGCGGCATCCGTTGCCCGGCTGTTTACCCAGTACCGGGTAGCCGATTGGTCATTTTAAGAGCAGTTGCTTTAAGGTTAACAACCATCACCGCTCTAAAGGAAACAAAGCCGTTTCCAGACTCCCCGGTTATCAGTCGGAATGCACAGTCGATTGGCTGACGCCGCATGGTGCGCAAACTGCCCAGGAGTGCCAGAAGGGCGATTCCCAGGGGAACTGGCCCGCGGGCACAGAGTCCTACCTTTGCTCGCACTTCTGCTTAAAGGCTACCGGATGAATGCTGACCTGTGAGTTGGGCCGACCCTCTAAACACATGGGTCATAATGGCCTAACTGCACTGAGCTCATTAGCTCCCTATATCTGAGTGTCAGTTGGGCGGTGTCGACTACATTAAGCGATACTGTCACCCCAGGCTGGTATAACGATATGTGACCGTTCTTTGAGTCGTTGGATGAGCGTAGAAGACTTTGGTACGGCACAAATCTACCGTCCAGCAATTCTGAGACCCCGTCAGAGACCAACGCCTTACGGCGAGGCACCGCGAAAGGTAACAGCGGGCAGCCTCGCCCCCTGACTACCAGTTTTGGAAGGATCTCTCAGTCTGGGATTAACCATAAGGATACCTCCAACCTCCCGACTGGTCACAGTTCTAAATCACTTGCGGGACCTCTACCTGCCCTATGTTCAGCGGTGATTCAGTTTGCATCTATCGCGGACCAAAAACATCTTTTGCCCGGATCTGAATTCAGGATCAGCTAGCCTAATGATCATTTCAAGAGTGGTTGACGACAGGTCAACATCCACTCCAGTCGCTGAAGGAGTCTCCTGCCTCCTTCAGCAATTAGTCAGAGTACTCAACCGATTAGCGTCGCCGAAAGGTGCGCAAACCATCCAGTAGCGCAGGGAGACAATCCCATCAGGAGAAACCGATCCACCAGCCGTGAGGCCCGAGATGCGACAGTCTTACCCGGGGTAACCTTCCACACGAGGAGGCTTCCGAATAGGAGCTGAATCGTGAGTTGGGTCGATCGGAGAACAAAATGGATCTTATGGCCCAAGCTGCACGAAGCCATTCGCTACCATATCTGAGTGTCAGTACATAGAGAAAGTTAGGACAATAAAATACTTAGGACTAACGACTGGCGACATACTGAAATGGAATGAGCACTCTAGCTGTCTGCCGGGGAATATCAGGAATATAATACATGCCTTCAAGCTTTTGAGTATTTTGTCGAGAATGTTATAAAAGAATTCATGTTTTGCGCTCCTTAAGAGTGTGGTACGCTACTGAGTTTTGGCATAGGAAGGGTGCACCCGCATGACTGCACTATGTAATTAAAGGCACAGAGTGCAATTTCAAGGGGTTGATGCGACTTCACGCTTCCATCATACAAAATGGCTGGAATAGTTCGCGAAAGGATAGCAATGTATGTACCTGCCTCTGCCCACCTGACTGTATATTTCGCGCACTGCGATTGCGCTCATTTTCCTCCCCTCCCTCCTCTCGATCCTCGATCTTGCGCGGCGGCGCCTCACACCGAAGCAAAGCAAGCAGCGAGACCGCCCAGTGATAATCGATCCGCCGGGCCGCGCGTGCGCACGCGCAAAATTTTCCTCACACATTTCCATACGAAATCGCGCGAACCTACGAACTCAAAAACACCGTCATTTGCGCGGCAAACCAATCATTTACAGTGAGGTGATTTTTCTTATTTAATTATTAAATATTACTCAAGTGTACACTCAGTGTTGGTCTGTGTTGTTCAGCGTGTGCCCATGCACCGGTGATATCATTTGGATTTATCGAGAAGACCTTGTAAGTATGAATTGGACCGTTTTATTTGCCTACTTTATTTTTATTTAGTTATTTTTATTTATTTATTTATTTACTACAACTTGGTATAGAGTTAACAGTGAGATCGTACATATATGATTTGTAATTATTTATATAAGCAATAAGAAAATGAACACAACCCATCCGATCATTCCAGACGAATGCCCAACTAGACCGAACAGCCTGTATCTGGGCATACGAAAAATATAGCCTTTGTTTTTGAGTAGTACTGACGTTTGAGTAGTACTGGCTAATAGACTACTTTCACTACTAACACTAATATAATGGCATAAAATAGTACACATATTAATACAAATATATATGATAAAGGGTTAGTTACATACATAAATACACATATACACATACAAACATACATACATATATACACATACAAACATACATACATACATATATAATAACACACACTCACATACATCTACATCCACACATTTTTTAAATTATTGTATGAAGCAATTCTTTTTCAGTCTTTGTACGACCTACTTCGTAAAGGATCCATTTTTTTACTTTTATTTTAAATTGGTGTACATTTTGAACATTTTTTACTGACTCTTCTAAAGTATTAAAAAAAATTGGGGCGATGAAATACAACTGTCTTTGGGCAAAGGTTGTATGTACGTTAGGAATTACATAGTTCGTCCCTTCAGCCATTCTAGTTGGATTACTTCATAGTTCACTACAGATTTTTCGGGTGACATTATACCTTGAAGGCTGTTTTTCTCATCTTAATAAGAAAAGTAGCACTTTTATTATCTCACTTGCCTTCTCTTATAAAATATGTATATACATGTTTTCCTTTAACAGGACCGAAAGACTTTAGGTGGTGATAGCTTAGGTCTAGACCTACCGATAATCAAAACATGTGTTTAGCAAAATGTCATTGTTTTCGAGTTATACTAGATTTTCTAAAAAAATCTCTTTTTCCAAACTGTTGATTCTTGAGTAAACAAAATCCTATTATTTTTAACTTTTTTCAAGAAAATATTCCTGAATAGTTACACTATCCGTAATTACTATGTTTTCTCAAAAAAAAATATAAATGTAACAAAAATTCACTATTAAATATATTCTTTTTAAATTTAAAAAAATAATAAAAACCATGCGATTCTGATACACATGTTTTGTTATTTAGGTACCAAAGCAATCACCACATAAAGTCTGTCGGTCCAGTTCTGAGACACCATGTATGATTTATGTCTAGACGTGTTATGAGAGCCAAAATGGAACAAATTTAACCCTTCAAATGTATGGTCGAAATCAATAGTTTTTGAGAATTTTAAATTTTAAAGTTTTTTCGTAAGTAATCCAGAATTTGACATTCAAGCCTAAATTATAAAAAAAATATTTACTGAATGGTTTCACTTATTATTTATTTCGTAACTGACACTTTGACTAAGAAAAAAAAACATAAAACGTACTAAAAAACTGCAGGTTTTAATTTACGATCCATATCATTTTTTTATTTTTAATGTACATGTTTTGATTTAAAAAAATCTAGCTCAAAAAACCACTACGACATTAATAGCATATGTTACTGGAAAAACTTGCTAGTTTAATCAGCTGTCCAAAAAGGTATAAATATTTATTTAAAGTTTATTATTCCTAACAAAGCGTGTGTTTTAATTATTGCAAGTAGAGTGCAGCTATTTAAGGTCATCTTTATTTCTGGAAAATGAAATTAAACAAAGAAAAATACACTAAATTCCATTTTTTTAATACATCTTGCTCAATGTGATTTCAGTCGACGATATGTTTGGGTCAAAAGTAAATCTAAAAGGAATGACCCCAGTCAATTCGATCGAAACATTTAGAGAGCGAATGGTAAACTAAGCGGAACAGGTAAGGACAACCTTCATTTCAATAGTGACAAAAATAGAACTGAGAAAGAGAATTCGGACCACCATCCGAAACAAAAGGGCTCTTATTAAACAAGATCTATAAAAAAATGATTTTAATTTTGTGTATTAAATTTTTGGTTTAATTTCATCTGCCAGAAATAAAGACGACCTTAATTAGTTGCGTTCTAGTTGCAATGAGTAAAACGCATCCTTTGTTAAGAATCACACATTATTAAAAGTGTGGTAAGGCCTATCTATATAGCTAATTAAATCGGCAAGTTTTTATAGTAGTTTTTATATTTGATATTCCAGTGGTTTTTTGAGCTACACATTTTTTTGCAACAAAAATATAAAAGGAAAAATTGTGGCCCATAAATATAAATGTAGTGGTTATTTAGTACTTTTCATAATTTTAATAGCTTAGTCAAAGAATCAGTTACAACAATAAAAAAAACAAATCCATTCCATTAGTAAATTTTCTATATTTTTTGCCAGATTTAATTTTTTTTTCGTAATTTACCCAGAATTTTATTCATGTCTAAATTATTTTAAAAATTTACTTATTGAATGGATATGTTTTTTTTTCGTAGATGATACCTTGACTAACTAACAACATTATATCATCTTTATTATATATAATATGACACTTATATAAAAATGAAACAACAAGCATATGGAACTTGATATGGATCACCCCAGAATACATAAAGTCTGTATAAACTGAATCTATTTCCTACCTGAGAAGCTTTTAATTAAATGGAAAATATTGTCAATTAAATGGGAAATATTATTGGAGAATATAAAACAGACACAGCCTGAACCAGGCACTGATATAAAAATAACTGAAATCAACCCCTAGACGAAAGTTAAACGTTGCTGATGACAATACGCCTAAAATATTTACCGTTGATTATGAAAATCAGAATAACAAAGCGCAATGTATCTACTAAATAATTTTCAAATATGTACATACTTTAATATCCAACATTCTATTCTGAGAATTTCACCCAAATGAGGATATCTATAAGTTTGTCGTGCTGATTTTAGAATAAAAGAACTACGTCCTAGATAGGGAGGGCAACTCAATATACATTTATACGTATAATATAACATAGGTTGAGACATATGAAAGCTAGCAAGGGTTGTCTACGCTTAATTGCAAAATAGATAGAGTTGATACTCTGAATACATTTTCAACACTGATCTTTATATAGTAGAAGCTGCGGTTGTTCACGTGAATGCCCACGTTATAGTTTCTCATTATACTTAACGACCTTAGCACATCAACAATTACATATATGAATATTGTGATATTGCGAATACAAAGCTATCACGTCTTTGGTGTGAAATTCATAACATTTTTACGGTCGTTTGGTGATCAATGCCATGCGTATAGCATATGATCATTTCGCAAATCTATTGCGCATTCAGAATGAGAATCGATCAGAAGATAAAAGCCATATTAACCCCCGTTGAAACGACTATTAATCTTTTGAGAGTTCGTATAAATATGAGTGATTTAGGCTGCATGTGCATCCATTGAAAATTTGACACCTTGAAGTTTTTAGACTTCTAGACTATAAATCATCGATTTGATTACATGATTTTAGATTTTTATATCGGTAAGTAGATTTAAAAATAGATGTGTTTAAAAAATAAATATTGAGGCATGTGGCATAGAATATTTTGGAAAGTCATGAGTCGTAACTTGCGTCAACGATCTGATCTGCAGCGAATTAGAAATCTAATAGATTGGAGAGGGAAGGAAACTATAGTGTTTTGGATATTTATTTATAACTCTGTTTACCGCAGGTAGTACAGATAATGCAGGGGAAATTCCACATACAAATTATAAAGGAGCAGGATCCAAGTCATGAAAATGAATTCGAAAGATCTGGGACATTCTAGGACAACATGACACCCGCATAAAAATACTCATGGTCATCAGTAAAATATTATTTGTATACCATAGCCATACATTGTCTCTATTAAAGTAAAATAATTATTAACTCGCCATAAAACTAGCCCGGATGATGATGCCAGATCGGAATACCGATAATGCCAATAACTGACTCGACTCCGAACAACATTCCGATTCAACATGTCGTTTTAGGGCTAATTGTAATTTATTATCGACACACGGGCATCGAAGCGGCCGAAGCTTTCGATTCTCCAGTTGCATTTGAATATTTAATTTTATCAGCGCTCCCAAACATGAAGATATAACACGAAAATAATGCCTGTAATAAAAGCGAGCTGACGAAATTATACTACTGGCCCCGCAGGCTTACTGTCGTCGCAGCTGGACATTTGGATTTTATTTTATTACTGGCTGTATAGATGCTAGATATTATGTGTTACTGTTACATGAAATGATAATGTTTCTATTGAAAATTTAGATATTTCTTGTTTCTTTAATTTAATTACTTTATTAAAAATAGTTATGCTAAGAATTTGTTATGCTAATGAATTTGTCTGAATTCTGTAAAATATTCTGAATGAGTAGCTCCTGAGCGTCTTGCTGAGTGGATGGAAAATTGTAATACAATTAGAGTGACTACTGGATTTGGCTAGATGGAATGGAATATGGTATCTATAACCTCCTTAAAACGCAATGTATGAAAATTATGGCGGATGACAGACTCCCGACAAAAAATAAAACGGATTATATTCTGATTTATTTTACTATGGATATAGTGGCGATGATAATATACGGTTTAATGGCATCCACATATAATGTTTATGCTTATGAAAATAATGTTTATGTTAATTGTTATGGCCAGATTAAAGAAAATAGTACTAACCAGCACGTGATAGCACTGATCAGCACTTATCAGGAAATTGAATAGACAGGAGACCGATATTTGCCTAACTCTAAAACAACCGTGTAAAGATAGTATAAAAAAATAAGAAATTAAAACTACGATATAACAAAAAAGGAATTAGAATAACTAGCAAGACAAAAGGAGCGTCTACACGAAGTCCACAAAATCTAAGAATCGGAAGATAGCGGCAAGAAGGTTAGTTTATGATACTATAGGCATTTAAAAAGAATAGTCTCACCAGACTTATTGTCGGCGGCAAGAAGATACTCGGCAGAAAATCGTAAAGAGGGACAAAATATATCCTAGAAATAACTCACTGAAATATAACAAGGAATACTACGACGTAACGATGGAAAACTGGTAAATGATTAGGAGAAACATACAATAAAGCTACAGCAATCTATGTTCTAGAGGAAAGTGGACAAGGAGACAGAATCAGATATACTCAACAAAATAGCGAATGAGACTAAAAAAGGAAGAACATTACTCTCCTCTCTTCTACACCCTAATATCTAACCCACATACATTTTAAAAGGCATCATTGACAAGCAAAAGGCACTTCCCGTGATAGTGATATTAGCATTCGTAGCCACATGTGATGTCCGTATCCGCGTTGAAACACTGGGTTCTGAAAGATCACCGAAGTTAAGCTTAGATGGGTGACCGCCCAAGTACTGCCACGCTATGAAAGTTGGCCGCCTGTAAAATTATTGTCTCTTCAAAATGGCTTTTCCTGTGAAGATTATAATAATGGCTATAGTGATATGAAGTGAAAAATCCTTCGTTTATCTAAGTCAAATATTGAAGAACACGAATTGAAAACGTTTGAAGTTTATTAGTTTCTACCTGAAATTTGGCAAAAATCCCTTGGTTGATTTTTTGTTGAATTCTTACTTTTTGATGAATTTTAATGTTTTTTGGATTGGTATTTTATCTAACTTTCATATAACATTTGTAGATGAAACATTTGCAATTATACTTTTTATATTGATTATGCAACTTGATGTTTATTAGGGTGGCAGGTACATCTTTGTAATGCCTGTCAATTATTCTCATATCCCTACCGTACATTGTATGGATCATGTGTTCCTATTTTTAGCCGACTTCAAAAAAGTAGGAGGTTATTAATTCGGTCGTATATTTTTAAAAATTTTGTTTAATGTTTGTTACCTCAGATCACTGCCATTTATGAACCGATTTGGAAAATTCTTTTTTTATTTGAAAGGATAGATTTTTATCAAAATCCTGTTCTGAAGATGGGATCCATGAGGAATTAAGGGAACTCCTCAAATATTATCATATGAAGTTGAAAATTTACAGATTGGTTCAATTCCGAGGACAATGCAAATATATGACGTTTTCCAAAACAAGCAAGGGAATGCAACAAACAGCTGGACTATCCCTCATAGTACTCTCATAGTACACTCATGTAAGGACAGTCCATCAACTATCTGTGCTTGTTCTAATCTAGACAAGGTGAGCACGATTAAATACCTAGGCTTGACTTTGGACGATAGATTGACCTGGTCTTACCATATCTACAACACAGCGGCTAAAATTCGCAAACTCATTCATCCATTTAAACTTCTACGTAACGTAATGTCGAAACCATTACTAAAAGTTGTCTATTACGCACTTGCTCACAGCATTATATCATATGGGATTCTTGGTTGGGGCGGTGCAGCACTATCACACCTCGATCCACTTGTTAAAGCTCAGAAGGCGCTGTTAAGAGTTGTCAACAAAAAACCGTTGAGATGCCCGTCTGAGCAACTTTTTCGTGAGTTCTCTGTTCTTGACGTACGGCAAACATTTGCTAAAACGATAATACTCTATTATCATAAACATAAAGAATTGCACCAGCACACAACCCATAAAATTATTACACGAGCGATAACTAATAGTAACCACATAGTGCCCAAACTGAATAGTTCCCATGCACAAAGACATTTTCTTTACTTGGCACCGTCGTTGTTCAATAAAACAAAGGATATACCCGGCATTTATACTCAAGGTATTAATATAAAAATAAATATTAACAAAAAAAGACTAACCCACTGGTTGATCACCTAGGGAAGGAAAGAAACCGAAAAATTAATTTGCTTTATTCCTATCTAACTTAACATTCCTAACACAATATTATTAACCTACCATATATTTATGATTATTATTATTTATGATTATTATATATTATTATTATTATTAACACATACCTTTTTAGATAATTTGAAATTTTATTTTTTACAAAAATTTTACTTTACTTGATTTTATTTTCACGGCATTCTTCAACGAAATTTTTTATTTAGCATTAGGCAGTACGTACTTAATTATATGATTCTGAGCCTACCTTAGTGCGGACGTCTCGTGCGATCCAGTTAGGTTAGGTTTAATTCATTTGTAACTAATACTATGATTTTTTGTAAATAAAGAATTTGAATTTGAATTTGAATATGATAATCATGACCTGATTCTACACCCCGGATTGGCTCCCGACGAGGGGACTTCTCAACGGTCAACAGCACAGACACGAAATTTCGTATACTCATTCAGTTATGACAGAACGTTTTAAGTTTTACCATGACATGGCTGCTGCACCCAGGGTTGGCTCCCGACGAGGGTACTCCTCAACGGTCAACGGCACAGACACCAAATTATGCCCGTTCTAAGTTTCACCAAGACAGGACTCCGGCGCCCAGGGTTGGCTTCCAACGTGGGAACTCGTCAACGGTCAACAGCACAGACACAAAATTGTGTATACGCATTCAATTATGATAGTATGTTCTAAGTATCACCATGACATGGCTGCTGCACTTATAAAAAAGTTGGACTCGTTTTTTTTTTTTTAAATTTTGTCAAAGTGGCTCCTGGCTGGGGTGGTGCAATATAATCTAATCTCATCTAAACGCGATTCGGAAGCGCCGCGGAGCAAATTTAAATAAAAAACCGCCGTAAAAGTTTTACGGCTCCGGAATGAATCTCGCGTCGATTAGGTAGGTCGCTAGGAAAGCTGCCTACAATCGTAAAAAGTGGGTATTAATTTTACGATCCGACCGGGATAATTGTGTATTCTGACTTGCAGTCCTTATTTCTCCGATCGTTCGGTATACGATATCTTTTATTCAATGCTTTTTCTCGCCGCTTGTGACGTTTCATTGAAATGTACATTTTATGGATGCCGTAAAAACGTGTGAATTTGTAATTATTCTGATGGTTTTTAAAATAATAAATGTTCGATGTGTGCGTAAGCGTAAAATAACGATCGTCGCACAGTGACCAATGTAAGGGTCATAAAACTATTTTCTTAAAATATGTTCGATTAATTTTTATATTTTCATAAAGCTTCAAAAATAATGGATATTTGATGAAATTGATTTTTATAACATCAAACCGAAAATTAAATTTTACAGTAGGCAACCATCGTTCACAAAATTTAAATCATAATATTATATACTAGGTACTACGAATAATGGTATGTCGACATCGCATTACAAAACTATACATATTTTACAGTCTCCTTCTTGAAAAAGAAAAAAAGACATGTGTGGGTACGAGCTAAAATGCAAGCTAAACGAAGCTTATTTTAGCGACGACAAAATTTCACATTTAATGCAGAGTCCGTGTTATTGAGTAGGTGTTTTTTTAAAAAGCTGAGAATTAAATAATTAAAAGAAATGTCCAATAAAAAAAATATTATTTCGGTAGGATCGAAATCGAAAAAATGCTATTTATATATATTTAAATCGAGAGTAGTGCTACGTTATTTAAATAATATGATCCATATGCTATTTATTTATTTATTTGAGAATTTATTTCTATACAACCTTGATTTCGCTTACAAACATAACAAGAACCAAATGGCTAAACCTTAGCATCATGCCTGTTTGATTCTGTCACCCGACTGGGACTAACCCGTTCTAGGGCGGATAGGGCTTTAATAATACAATAAATTATTTAAATGTTGTAGCAAAATGCTCGCTAAAAAGGAAATTGTCCTAAAATGTGGTTCTCAAAAAAATATATTCCATTATAATGCAATTCCACTAGAAAATCGGCGTTAAAATTTATAACAGATGATTAAGCAAAAGAAAAAAAAAATATTGAGCGCCATCACGTTTTAGATTTGAAACGCGGAAATTAAATTTTGGAAAACAAAAAAAGAGAATGACTTACAATTCGAACAAAATACTTCCAATTCGAAAAAACAACAAACTCAGGTGTAGGTAAAAAAAACTGATTTCTACTCGTCTAGTCACGAGGTAGGTCAGCCACGAGGTCGTCTAGCCACAAATAAAACAACCACGAATTAGTTCAGAATTAAACCATGCTATGTAGGAAATCTCCGTGCACAAAAAAAAGGGATCTAGGATAACACACAAAATTTTCAAAACACCACACAATGGGTACTTCGAGACTGGATCGCTTGAAATCTGGGTTATTCCCCGAAAAAAATAGAAGTCTGTCCAGAGTATACACACATCGCATTTAAATAAGAAAATCCATACGGCGGATGCGATTTACGCAAAAGCATAAAAAAGTGGTGAAATTAAATGAGGTTGGCGATAACTCAACACATCGGCGTCGTTGGTTATCCCCCCGCGATGAAAGCCGAGATTATTCGTTAAATTTAATGTTTATTCACAATGCAGGAGACATGGCTAAAACAAGGGAATTATCTGTTTGAATCACGGAAATCGAAAAGTCATTCTGCCAGCAAAAAGGAAAGCAAAACTCACCTGTGGTAGAAGAATTATTTGCACTACATATATATGGTTAATTTGCGGTAAAATAGGGTCGGTATCCCTTAATACATCTTCGTTCTTCCAGCCCGTACAAGAAGCGCGTCCGCTCACCTCGCCATCTTGTCACCGGAAGCGAGATATTACACGCCAGCATAGCCAACCAGCCAAAACAATAATTTTATTTTATGATGGAATAAATTAAATACTTTATGCCAAAAAATAAAAATATTTTATGTAGTATTATTATATTTTATGTAGGGTTTACTTTATTTATTTAGAATTTACGAATGGCTTTGGATTTTGATACTATTTTATATTTTAAATTGGCCAACCTGAAACCTACCCATAACGTCATAATTATTATCTTTTCGGGAGCTCGAGATAAAGTTTGCAAAATTAAGAAATGACACTCATTGGACAGGAAATATCAACAGAATAACCCTGGAAACTAATAACCCCGATAAAACTGGGCCAAGCGCACAGAAAAGGATGATTTTTGTTACAAATTTAACATAAAATATTAACATATCAAAAAAGGCAACAACACAAACGACTAGACAGTACCAAATCAGCGAGTGTGCGACTAATTAATAATGTGTAATGAGAAAGTTCACGCGGTGTTGACATTCATTTACCGTTGTTAAACATTAATAAGTTAACGGTAAAAACACATTTTTAAGAACAAGCTTTTATTAAAATGCTCTGTTCCGAGCCAACTTTGGGCGCAGCAGCCATGTCATAGTGTAACTTAGAATGGGCTATCATAAATGAATGCTTATACAAAATTTAGTTTCTGTGCCGTGACTGTGACCGTTGAGGAGTCCCCTCGATGAAAGCCAACCCTGAGTGCAGCAACCTTGTTGCGGTGAAACTTAGAAAGAGCTATCATAATTAAATGCATATACAAAATTTCGCTTCTGTGTTGTTGACCGTTGAGGAGTGCCCTCGTTGGTAGCCAATCCTCGGTGCCGAATCAGGTCATGCTCACAATAAAAATGCGTGGTCATCGAAACTGAACCAACATGTAAAATTTCAGCTTCATAGGATAAGAGGAAGTGATTCTAATTCTGCTTGCAATATTTGACGTAAACAGACATACTGACAAACATTATAAGGTAAATAAAAGCTTGTAATAAAATAGCTACTTGAGAATAAATATATTATCCTTATTACAAGTTACGGCCGTTCAGATTTAACGTCTCTCTCTCTCTCTCTCTCTCTCTCTCTCTCTCTCTCTCATCTCTCTCTCTCTCTCTCTCTCTCTCTCTCTCTCTCTCTCTCTCTCTCTCTCTCTCTCTATCTCTCTCTCTCTCTCTGTGCGTCGGTGACGATGGCAGACGAATAACTTCAGTCATTTAACCAACTACTTGACCAGACTACAGTGATATAAAAATAAAAACCGTGAAATCAACATCAAATTACCTCCCATTTATGCGGTTATAAATATAAACCTTGACTACTTGTCTCTGCAATTTATTCACTCAATGTTCGTTCGCTTCGGAGATAGGCGTTAATCGCAGTTGTGACATTGCCTTCACTACGTGACATTAATTGGACAGGTGGACCAATAATACCCTTTTTTCGCCGCCTAATTAACGATGCAGTCGTTAAAATAGACTATGTCTTAAACTCAATTAGTTTATATTTAAGTCTGGCGATGTTAATGATGCAATTTATTGCTAAATGAAAACAAACTCAGATGACGAGTTTGCATCGAGTCGGTATGTTATCGAAGAGCGATCGTCGCAACCTGCGAGTATATACGTACATAGAACGTGGTTGTGTTGCAGATGAGGCAACGAGCAACTGTAACCTCACGGCGTGGATCTTTGTAGATCTCTGTTGAAGATCGACGTGACGTGACCAATCTGTTGATCCATGGCATAATCACTGCCGACATGCGCGGGGACAACAACGCCGTTTACAGATCTTTCAACTCTCAATCCACCATCCTTGCAGTCATAGCGCTAATACTTTTGGCCAATACCTATTTAGTTATTTATTTATACAAAATAATACATTAGCGTTACAGTAACATGAAGACGCTATGATTTTGACCTGGGTATTTACAGTACACACTTATGTACCAATTGCTTCAAACACAGTATAGGCCTTACTCAGAAATAAAAAGGTAACGCAACGTCCACACCTTGAAGACATACAGGCTCGCAATAAAAATATACAGATCTAGGGATATCGTGTAAAACGTATTTATTTGTCATATATCGCTTGTGAGCAGGCTCCACCGATTTAGATTAGTTACAAGTAGTTGCGAGTGACCCAGCTCGATTACAATTTTTCAGAACAAAGAGATAGACCTTGGCTAGGAAAGTAGGGTTATTAACTCTGCTAAGTACCACTTTATTAAAAACATAAGCCTTGTGATCATTTCTTTGTGCAGTTTAAGAGAATTATAGCCCACTATGACTACCAAAAAACTAGAAATATACTCGTACATGTGGTCGAGTGATTTCTTACATTCCCCTCCCCCTATAAAAACAGCCAAAAATAGTCCTCTTCAGGTTCATTTTTTGAGAAAATGAACAAAGCTGATGTCTTTATTATTAAGATATTACATTTTGGATGTCTCATACATTATTTTATCGTAACCCCATCTTTTACGGATATATCTCTCAAAAATTGTCGAATGGCGGGAAGTTTAGGGTTAAATTGTAAAACATCTACTAAATAATTTGTGATAGATCAAACAAAAAAGAGCACATATTAGAGTCTTCTTCAATTCCCATAAGCTACATTTTTTATTTACCTTCTAATTTAGGCTAAAACAATAAAGAATTTTAAAATATTGCGCCATTTCCCCTGCTGAAAATCAGTAGAATAAATTTCAATAAAAATAAACAGTAGAATAAAGTACGAACAAATTTCAAGAGAAAATATTGAATATTTTGTGAACAATAAACGCTAGCCACTGAAGTCATCTTTAATACAATGACCTATATTTTTAATATAGCTCAGTGAGATCTATATAACAGTGAGATCTAAGTCTAATATAGCTCGAAAAATAGAGAATAAAACAAAAAAGTCTGGGGGTTCGCGGCAACCCGGCCGGGCCCGCTTCAAGATGAAATCGCTGTCAGCCGGGTTGAATGATTAAGTATCAAATTCAAATAGTCTCGTTCTCTCCTATACACTTCTAGTAAACAATGTCTATCTGTATCTCCCTGCCTCTTTCTTTCTTCTGGCGCATGTTATGCTGTTCCCTTTGTTTCCTGATGGTCTCCACATCTAACATAGTTTCTACACTCTTCTTATATAATTCACTCGCACGTTCCTCCTATTCTCAAATCGAATGCGAGTTGCTCATATGTAGCCCGCTGGGATCATACATTTTCCCATAAAACATGCGTGTTTCCTGTAAGTCAGGCGATGGAAATTTTATAGATTGTTGTATCCATAAACTCCCACAAACTAATAAAGCACAGATTGAAGATTTACCTTCTCCGTTACTTGCGCGGATCAATAATCTATTCGGTGGCGTTCGTCAAAGTTAACGGTCACGTGTATTTAAAACTCTTTTGTGAAAAGCAAATAATCCGCGACATGGAGCGATAATTTGATTAGCATACCGAAATGTGTATGTACACATTTATTTTGCAAAACAAAATTATTCATTCGAGACACGAGTTCGCGTTCTTCGCTGAATACAATACGATGCCAAGGTTGATTCAGCTGATTTTCAATATATATAAATAAAAATGAAATGCCGCATGTTTGATGGAGCATCACTTCAGAATGGCTCGACCGATTTGGCTGTTTTATTTTTTTTTCTGTTGGTAATTTCAAGGACAAGGTTTGTATGGAAGAAAATTTTTAGAAAATCCACCGGAAATATCGGAAATTTTCGGAAATTTGGATGGTATTTTTGGATGAAAATCTCAATAAAAAAAGGAATTTTGCGCACAGATATGTTCTGATTTAAAAAATAATAATAAAACATCACGGTAATTTAAAAAAAAATGCGCGATCGCATATCGTCGCCGCTCATCACAGGATAACAACAGAACGATAACTTTGAAAGTCAAAAATAAAGACATTGTCGTCGACAACAGGTGGATTGTTCCGTATTCGCCACTGCTTTCCAAAACATTCAAAGCGCATTGCAATATTGAGTACTGCAATTCTGTGAAATCGATCAAATACGTTTGCAAGTACGTCACGAAAGGAAGCTACATGGCTGTATTTGGTATTTCAGCTCCAGTTGCAAACGATGAAGTATCGCAATATCAGATGGGAATATATGTCAGCAGCAATGAGGCGGTTTGGAGAATCTTTTCATTCTCCATACACGAACGTCATCCCACTGTGGTCTATTTAGCTGTGCACCTGGAAAATGGACAACGAGTTTACTTCACGGCAGCAAACGCAGCGCAGAGAGCTGAACGACCACCAGCGACAAAGCTGACAAGCTTCTTTGCGACTTGCGCAAGTGATCCATTTGCAAGAACACTGCTTTACTCGGAGATGCCGAGATATTTCACATGGAACGCAACATCAAAAAAAATCCAAAAACGGAAACAAGGAAGCCCTGTTCCTGGTTACGTGAATATATATTCAACCGATGCATTGGGGCGCATTTACACAATTCATCCCAGCAATGACGAATGTTATTACCTGCGTTTGTTATTGGTTAATGTTCGTGGACCGACTTCATTTGAATTTCTACGAACTGTCAATGGCGAGTTATGCGCAACATATAGAGAAGCCTGTCAATGTTTACATTTGCTCGAGGATGACATTCATTGGGATTACACACTCGATGATGCTGTTATTTCATCTTCTGCGCATCAAATTCGATCACTTTTTGCAATCGTCATTTCAACGTGTTTTCCATCGAACCCACCTCATTTGTGGAACAAATACAAAGATAATATGGCTGAAGACATTTTGCACCGAGTACGTACAATAACAGCGAATCCTGAACTTGAATTTAACACGGAGATACATAACGAGGCGTTGATTTATATAGAAGATTTGTGCAAAATAATGTCCGGCAAGATGTTGCACGAATTAGGAATGCCAGCAACGAATCGCCCGATGCACGATGCATTTAATCGAGAATTTGAACGAGAACGGCAATACGATAGTAATGCTCTAAGTCAGTCAGTACGAACAATGGTCCCACTTTTGAATCAGCAGCAGAAAACCGCGTACGACACATTAATGATAGCAGTCAACGACGGCTACGGGGGAATCTTTTTCTTAGACGCACCTGGCGGAACTGGCAAAACGTTCCTAATTTCATTGATTTTAGCTACGATTCGAGCACAAAGTCAAATAGCGCTTACTGTAGCATCATCTGGGATCGCTGCCACATTGTTAGAAGGAGGACGAACAGCTCATTCTGCGCTCAAACTGCCACTGAATTTGCAAACTATAGATGAACCGACATGCAATATTTCCAAAAAATCAGCAATGGCAAAAGTACTATAGAATTGCAAAATAATAAATTGGGATGAGTGTACGATGGCTCACAAACGAGCATTGGATCTGTATCTAGCTGTGCTGAGTTAAGATTTGTTTGTTGACGCACGAACTGACGCATTTGATTCCAATTTTCAGAGATTTTTTAAATCTAGCGATGAAATAATTTGAATTTGGTCGTTGCTGCCGATGAGTGACTTTCTTCTTCTTTAAATGTGTCCGTTTTTTGTATGTACCTTCAACCAAGCTGATGCCCATATTTTTATCGTGGAAAATGATGGGACAGAGTCTATTTAATTACTATAAATCTCTGCTTTTATTTGCATAGGCGCTTGACCTTCTAAATTTAGGAATGTACAATCGCTGCTCGATATTACTATTTTTCGATATTACTATTTACTATTTTTTCATTTTTACAAAGCCACTGACATTGACCAACACAAACGACTGTAAAATAACTTCAAGTATCTTTCAAGGCATATACGATTGTATGTACTAATATGACTTTTACGAATAACATGCTGAGGCTCAAGCTTTTCAGACGACTTTTGTATGCCCATAATAATGTTCATAATATACATAATGTACATAATGTTCGATATCCATATAATCGATTATTCTACTATGATTCAATTAAAACAAAGAATTCCATCTAACTCCGCTAGGAGATTGAACTTGTTGTCAAAATTATTAACGATTTATTATTCATAGCGCTTTTCTTGAAGATGACACTCGGTTTATTCACACTTCTGATAGATGACAGTTTCGCCTATTTGTTTTTCCTCATTCTAAAAATGGCCCTGGAACGCGGAATGATTCAGGGCTTTTGATCGCCTCCGCGGAAGCTTTGTGGATTATAATTAATTATTATTTAACACGTGTGGCCGTGGTGCCCCCATAAATGTTTGATGTACGTGGGTACATAATAATATGCTACTGATCTAGTTTAACAGAAAATTGCGTATTACAAATTCACACACTCAAAAGTAGAAAATTAATTTGCAGCCATATCAAAAACAATGGCCACATTATACCATTCGCAAATCTTGCGTAGAGCAATTAAGTTTATTCAATTAACGATGAGTATATTACAGAGTAATTAACCCAATCCTCTTTGATCTGTTAATGCTTTAAAGATTAATTTTCGTGTTATGTACAATCGCTTACGCGCTTTAATTAGTCGCTCGGTTACCAGGAACCGGTGAATAGCTATATCTCGTTTTTTGCCCCCGCCTTGGTGATGTAAGAAGATGCTGGTTTCGCTTTGTTTTTATTGTGTCTCGTGATTTGTAGAAAAAATATGTTGAAGAAGCGCTTCATTAGTTTGACTGGTGGTTAATTATGGTTTAATTGAAGTAATTAATAATCCAATGCGTTATTAGGTTTTTTAAATGGCTGTGTTAATGGTTTCCTTGAGATTTTCGCAATTTCACAACAACCCTTAAAGAGAAATACTATCATTGATTAACTTTGTAGTTTATTCCTATTCAGCAATAATTATAATAATATTATTATGTTTAGCATATCCTAAGATCTGACTTCAAAGAATCGCTAGTTTTTGTTCAAAGCCAAATCAAACGCTTGGAAAAAGCAGGTTAGATACGCTTGGGTCAATTCTGGGTGAGTATAGGTATACGAAAGATAATGGCAAAAAAACGATTTTTGTTAATAGTGAGAGCGTATTTATTTATCGTCAGCATCATCGCCAGTCACGACTTCAAAGTCATAAAAACATCGCATTGTTGACTCAAACGTTTAGATTTCCCTGGCATATCTCCTATCGACCTATATTACTTTCCCCCCTCAATTACGATAATCTCGTTTCAAGATGATTGAGTGATTTTGTGACTGCAGCAACACCACCTTTATTTCTATGATAGTTTAGATCACAGTCGTAATATACATCTCAATATACCCTCGTATCATCGTTAGTGATTTCGGACAGTGATTATTCATTGTTAAAACAACTGCGACAGACGCATGGCTCGTGAGACCGACTTGATGGCCATATCTATTGTGCTCTTGACGTGAGACAGCCAAGTGCACCTCGTGTTCAATGTCAATAATTTCGTGTGGGCTTTGGCATCTGCGTAAAAACATGTGCTTAGCACAATTAAAAAAACACATGAATAACATGGCACTAAGTTGAAATTATATTGGTCCTTCCCGGTTCATTATAAACTAACACCAGTGACGCTGGAGACGTTTAAGTCATTGTATTCTCCTTGCTGGTCATAATTAAATCTGTGTTGTATGAAGCTGATCTTAAATGTTATTCTTGAATGAATGTTAATGTTGAAGCTCTAGATACTCATGTTTCAGTATGTTTATTTCTATTTGATTTCAAAGAATTTGTGTTTTAATAGTCGTAATATGACAAGGGCCACTGTTTATTCTTCTTCTTGAAGTGCCTCTCCATTAGTGGAGGTTGGCTGTTAGCTCAGTTTTTTTTTTCGGTCTTGCGCCATCCGGAATAGTTGTTTTGTACTGGGGACCCTGGTCCACTCTCTGACATTGCACAGCCACGACTTTTTCCCCCGTCCATGACACCGTTTACCCTGAATTTTGCCCATTAATATCAGTTGGAGCAGCTGATATCTATCATGCAGCAGCACGTACCCCAGATATTCAATCTTGCGCTTTTTTTCGGTGTGCAACAATTTTCGGGTCGTACCAGCACGCTGAAGCACTTTTTCATTGCTAACTTTATGGGTCCAGCTTATACGGAGCATTCGACCGTAGCACCATATCTCAAAAGCTTCTAATTAATTAATCAGTAGTTAATCATAGGTTTCAATCTTTCATTACTTTAGTAATTTAAATATATTTTTTTTCAAATAGAAACACGAAACTGGTTTCTAGTCCGCAGCCTTTTTGTGTTTCAACATGCTTGCTTTTTGGCTCCGCCTTCCATTAGGTTGTTTTTGTTTGGAAAACGCCGATCTAGCGGAATAAAGGACTATACGATGGTGGGTGTTTATTTGATTGCATTGGGATGTTTGTTTTCGGAGAGCTTACCTTTCTCAGCGCATCGAAATTTATCCGGCCTCTGTGTAGGCGTTGCGCTTCTAAATCCAAACGGGAAACTGCTTCACCTAATTGTTTCGGTATACATATTCTCACAGAGTCTGATTGCGGTGATTTAGCTTAGATATATCGTGTATGATACACCGCCTCAGGATATTTAGTACTAATGAGTCTGTCGTATTGTTTCATAACATTAGTCGTAAAAGCCAGCATATTAGTTTCTTGATGTATATTTAGCCCTACTGGTTATGATTTTACACGACTGCCAAAAAAAAGAGTGTTAGGTGTTCAGGATTCATCTATGTATGTTTCCGTTTGTATGTAAACGCTTGAACCGATTTAGAAGTGTGTCATATTGTTAGAATCGTTTTGTCTTCTCGAGTGTCACAGGGTGAGTGCCGCAACCCCTTCTATCATATGACAGTTCATAATTTGACAGTTTAGGTTTTTTCGTTCTTGCTATTCGCGGCCGTCAGTAATAGATCCGGTAGGCCTAGAAGCGAAGAGAAATATTTGGAACATTAATTTAGCAAAATAAAATATACAAAGTGTTTGATTATTACACTCCGCAATATATTAGCGATTTTTAAACAACCGTTTTCAGATCTTACGAATTTATACCAATCCAACATTTTGCAAAATGTTGGATTGGTTTTTTTATTCCACCATAACTTCTAAATGCTTTAACCAATTTAGAAGTGTGTGATATTGCTAGAATTGCTATGTCATCCCGAGTGTTATAGGTTACCTTAACTGTCCAAATGTTAAAAAATACTTGTCTAAATGTCCAAATATCTTTAAACTAAAATAAATATAATATCGTATTTAGTGTCAAATGAAAGGTCTGATTAAAAATATTCTAGAAATATATATCTATCTATATGGATAAATATATAAAGCACAACTATTTCATGAAAAGACTGTAATAAAAATAATTATAAATACAATAGTTCACTTTCTGTAACTGTAGACGAGTTTTTATTCTTTTTAAAATATTTACTAGTCTATCCTCATTTATCATTTTTATCTTATAAACTCAAATCTGATCATAATCAATCCATTTGCTTAATAAGGTTTTGTTTTGGTGGTTTTGTTTTCCAGTTTCGTAGACAGCTTAGGTAAGCACGATCTACTCGAAGTTCCAAATGTAGCATCTTGGATTATTATTATTGTTAATAGTCAACCGCTTGATTCGAGAAACTTGTCCAAACTGATGCAGATTCAATTACGCGGAAGGTGGTTCCAATAGCTCCAAACTCGTTTGAGATAAAAATCTGTATTTCCAAGAATGACTGAGTAGACTAGTTTGCCGCTGAGTTGATGTCACTGTAATGTCTTTAAAGAAATTAGTCTGCACTTCTTGCAGTAACTTAATGATATACATAATACGACATCGGACAGTAAACAACTTATAATAATTAAGTTTAATTTCTTGCAGTGGATTAGGTAATTTATTCACATAATACTTTATTTTATGTTTTAAAAGTGTAATATATATTAATGTGAATTTCTTTAATTAAATCAAATATAGATTAAAATTTGATCTTCCACTACTTTGTCGTTTCTTGGTTGCTTTCCATTATTCACATAGAATAATTCGCTAGCCAAGTTTTGAATTATATGTTCGTTGTCAGACTATGAGGCCGGTGATGCGCAGTTAATGCAAAACTCAACGGTATTTAAGAGTCCTATTCCTTTGAAGAGTCTTTTTTGACGATACGTTGAATGATGACGATACTTCTGATGTTCTTCTAGGACTAGATGCTCTTTTGCAAGCAGTCGATTTTATGTTGTCTAATTGTTGATTTGGGTCGCAACAACTCTCTTTTGATATCTATTTTCGGTTTAACATTATGACCTTTCGTACTGAAGCATTTTTACTTCAATTGTGTTTGTCAAGATTATTTTTTGAGTTTGAATCGATTTATATTAACAACCATACTCAGGTATTTTTACTCAACCGCCCAAAGTGGGATCTACGATACGCCATGTGCGTGTCGTAATTTGGGTCAACTCAGATTTTATATTCGCAGATACCATAATGCGGTGGACTATATTTTTATTATAGGATCTGTTGAAACGCTTATTGCATCGCTTTTGTCGAGAGGTTCACAATGGAAAGTGAAATCCGAGTGAGAACCATAGCGTTCGTTAATCAAGGTGAACCAATGGAGCGCCGGCTGGCCGACCGCGACA
The DNA here is from genome assembly GCA_944548615.1 of Micropterix aruncella. Classification (NCBI taxonomy): domain Eukaryota; kingdom Metazoa; phylum Arthropoda; class Insecta; order Lepidoptera; family Micropterigidae; genus Micropterix; species Micropterix aruncella. Next base: position 13,041,535 of record OX155958.1, read on the forward strand.
ATAAACGTCCTTTACCTTAAAAGGACCGCGAGCACGCCTTGAGCAGCGCGAACGCAGACGTGGATATGGACGACAACTGTGACGCGATGACAAAACAGCTTCGTGAGATTTGTAGTCTGCTCCACTAACAAAAGGTCGGAAGATGAAATGAAGTACACGATTGCATTGAATCGTTCATTAAAGTATACTTATAATTTATTGTAAAATCTACATTTATACAGGAGATTGCAACCTGTCAACGTCCATCTTGTCTGTTAGGAGAAAACCACATACAACGGACGTAAGACTCGGACACGTCGCGGACGCGAAGTCCGTTTAAAGAACTTTCATACAAAATGTATAGAAAAGACGGGACTCAAAACATACAAACAAGAGCAGAAAACATACGGGGCGCAGACACGTTTCTTCTTGTCTGCGCCCGTTGTGTGTGGCTTGCGCCTAACTAGCACTTTAACTAAAAATACAAACAGGCCTTCTCAATTGCCTGCCACTAATCGGCTTGCGCCTTAGGATGCAAAGCGAGAAATTTTCTTCTATCAAAAATATGTAGGCTTTGTCTAAGGGGAGGTTCAGACAGAGGCGACGTGGCGCGGACGTCGGACGTTAAGTCATATAATGCAATTGAAATCATGATAGATATTTACAGACTAACTCACAAAAATCAACGTTGAATTCCATGTCGACGTGCATTTTCGTTCGAGGTCCGAAGCCACTCGTAGCTTCGGCCCTTTGCTTGCGACCGCCAAGCGACGTGGCGCGGACGCCGACGAGACGCGCCCCCGCCACGTCCCTTCTGTCTTTATTGGCTCGTACGTTGCCATTGGGTCGCATCGAAAACGCGTCCCGTCTGCGCCACGTCCGCGCCCGACGCCCGTGCCACGTCGCCTCTGTCTGAACACAACGAGACTTAAGGATATGAAACGAGACCTACTCAAGTTTTTATCATATCACTTTTAGAATATTGAAATTGTCGTGGATATAATAGGATAATTTTAATAGTACTGTCAAAATGAAATACTTACTCAATATGTAATCGTAACAAGTACATAATAGAATCAGAATCAGCATCAATTATTTTATTCAACGTCAATTGTTATTGCATACATGTGCTGAATCTCAAAAGACAAAAATAGTAAATTGTCATTGTCTAATGATAATAAACCCGCCCATTGTGAAATCAAAGAAGCAAAATACTTCTCTCTTATTCGGGAAATCTCAAGATCGACTGACTGTACAGGTTCTCGCCATCGATCTGCCCTGCACCGCCCGCGCCTGGACCAGACGCCCGCTGCGTTCGCGCACTCCAATTTATCATCATAATAAACTATCAAGTGCGACCGCGATCATAAACAAGCTTACGCTTGCTCTTTCTGTTTAACAATAAACAGTAATCTAATCATATATTGGTCAATACAATGTTACATTAGGAATATTAATTAATATTAATACATCGAAGTTTATCCATTTTAATGCTGCAGTAGCTCATTTTTCCGACACACGTAACGTTTTATAAATAACCAGTTTTGCAATAACGTCAGCGAATATCGCCGCTATGAAGACGGATCATCTATTTTACCGATGACACTCCCTTGTGGCATGCAATATCAATTCAGCATACAATATGAAGACATCAACACGGTGTATAAAATAACTACAAAGTGCGACCGGGACCATATCCAAGCTTACGCTTACTCCTTGCTCTGTTCGGTCAATACAATGTTACACTAGCAATATTAATTAATATTAATACATCGACGTTAATCCATTTTAAAGATGCAGTAGCCCATTTCTCCGACACACGTAACGTTTTGTAAATAACCAGTTTTGCAATAACGTCAGTGCATATCGCCGCTATGAAGTCGGGTCATCTATTTTACCGACGACACTCCCATATGGCATGCAATATCAATTCAGCATCCAATATGAAGACATCAACACGGTGGATAAAATAAAATGGATCGGCCGCAGTGACAGAAACTGGTGGAGCGCGCGTGGGCGCCGGCGCGTGGGATGCGGTCGAGCAGATTTCGCAGTGGACAAAGGCCTCCATTCAAACGCGATCGACACAATTAAATACGTAGACATCTAAAGCCAGGTCGAACGCGCTGCACCAATAATTGCACAATGGATGCTGGGATCGAGTCTGCGTTTAATGTAAAACACCGATTTGAAAAGGGCGCTTAACGAGGATTTCGTTTAATAAAATATGTTGTTCAAAGTGCAGTAGGAGAAAAATATGGAAAGAAAATAACTAACCTAGAAGAATTATGCATAAATGTGTATAATAAATATATATGCATGCTTCAAAATTGATAAATTACTATAGAATGTCAATAATAAGTAGGTACTATAGTATGTCAATACAAACTTTAGCAGTCAAATATGGGTTAAAATAACAGGCTCGATTAGTATTGGCTTGATTGTGTATCGTTGCGAAAATCTTGTATTACTCTAGGATCTTCAGGAAGTATTGGATGGAGCTGATTGAATTTAATTAAACGTTCATAACTATTGTTTACCCTAAGCAGGCTTACATTACTAATCTGGAAATTGACGCAAAACACCAATATTAATTCTGTGCCTCCTGTGAAAGGTGATTTAACTCGAGTTGTACCCTTTTTGTGATTTTTACATAGAAATTGTCAGAAAAAAATTACGATTTTTTTGGTACAACTCAAGTCCTTCTATCTGCTATAGTTTCGGAGATAATTTGGTGCCAAGTGATATAACTGACAGAATTTCGGAAAAAATATCGTGAATTTAGATATAAGTCAAGTCGTAACCCCTTTAGGTCATTGCTTCACACATTTTTTTTTGTGCCTCGTGGTATAAGAGAGATTATATTAATTTACACACTTTATTTTTCAGTATATTTATCGTGAATATTGATATATTTAGAGTTATATCACTTTGCACCAATTTTTCTCCATACTGATTAGGGTATAACTCAACATGTACCTACTAATCCGAATCTAAAGTTGTGCCTGATTTGTGATAAGTGATGCATCTCGACTTACATCATTCGACACAAAGAATTTTTTATGTGTAAACGAATATAAATTGAGTTGTATCTAAAACTCAAACCAGATTTGTTTTTTTTTATTAATTACTAGATGTGCTATGTGATACAAGTACGAACATGACGAGAGTGGCGGGGGTGCGCGAGGCGAAGTGAGGGCGTGACGCGGGGTAGGAGATGCGCGGGCGTTAGTGTCGCTGCGGCCTTTATGAAGCTTGGTCACGTCCGAAGTCGCCATGGATCGACGCGTAAGTTGTTAGATGTATCATTTTACACGAAATTGCATAGTTTTGGATTTTTGTTTCATTATTGAATTAAATCACTTGACACAAAATAGATAGGTAGGTACCTATTGTAATGTAAACATAGTCAAGGTACTAATCTTTACTTTTGCTATTTTGTTCCTATTAATTTGATTCACGATTGACTACCTACTCAAAGTGATTTTCCGCTTTTTTGGTTAACCTACTTTTGATGTTTTTTTACTATCTATCAGTACTAACTATCAGTAGTTTAGAGATACATAATTATTTTTTCCGTACTCTGATTCTAAAGAGTTTTCTTACAATTATTGCTCAATTAAAACCGGTAAGTACGTACCTTCTTACAGTACAGACGTTTATTTTTGTTTCAGTTGACGTTTCCGAAATCCCGAATAGCTAAAATAATGGATTTAGCCACTAATGACGCAGCAAACATGAGTTCTCAATACCCCATCGAAGCTGAAATTAAACGAACAGAACAAAATAATAATACCAATGAATGCGGCTACGGATACGAAGTAAGAGAACCAATTGAAGGATCACTGCCAGAAAAGTCTATTGAAAGTCCAGTCCCTACTATCAACGAACACCAGAATCCAATATCTTCAGATAATTCAACAGAAATGGTTATTGACAACGATAAGACGAACAAAACAAATGTAAATGCTTCCGAAAACCTGTTAGATGATTTGACAGATGCAGGTTCATCAACCGATGGTGATTTTGGATCATCTAGCAGTGATGATTACATTTGCGGTACTGATGAATCTTCCTCATCCACTAATGACGAAAGAACTCCGGTTAAAAAGAGAAGAAAGAAAACGGCTACATCAGAAAATAATATTACGGTTCCTGAAACACCATCTCCAAATAATGCGAGCATATCAGAGAATGCTCCCGCTGATTCCTTCTGGAAAAATAGCGGTATGAATAGTGGCGGAAAAAAGAAAAAAACAAGAAAAAGTGAGAAAGAAAGAAGACATGATAGAGTAAAGAGAAAACTTTTTCGTAACACTGGCTTGGAATACACAACAAAGTCAGGAAAAACTAAGAAAAGTCGTGAATTACGTGATCTAGACAACTGTCGTAAGAAGTGCAAAGATAGGCTACCATTGCATGTAAGGAAAAATCTTTTCGATACATATTGGAGTCTGGGAAGTTATGAAAGTAGGATCGATTATATGGCGAAATGCATTGAAGTTTGCGGAAAAAAAACGTCAAGGTCTTCTCCAAAGAAAAAACGCAACGTCAGCTTTAGATACTTCGTTCAAAGTTCTGATCTAACAAAACATCAAATTTGTAAAGGATGTCTTTTGAAGACTTTCGACGAAAGTCATAAATTTCTACAAACGATTTGCGAAAAACTACGGGACAATGGCGGTCACCTTCCACCACGTAAACGTCGAGTCGGTAAGTCGATTCCTGATTTCAAACTAAAGGAAATAAAAGCTCATATTGCCTGTTTCCCTTGCACAGAAAGCCACTACGGCCGTAACAAAACGACTAAGAAATTCTTGAATTCTGAACTCAACTTACAAGTTCTTTATAATTCGTACAAATTGAAGACAGAAACTCCAGTCAGCAAAACCATTTTCAAAAAGGTATTTGATACCATGAATTTGTCTTTCAAAAAACCATCAGTAGATACTTGTTCTAAATGTGACTCCATAAATATGAAACTTAAGTACGCAACCGAGGCACAGGCTGCAGATTTGACGAAGGCACTCGAAGAGCACCAAGAAGCATTTAAGGCTGCTTACGAAGAAAAGAAAAAAGATAAACACCTGGCTCAGACATGCGATGATGTAATGGTAATAACATTTGATTTGCAACAATGTTTGCCCACCCCACACTTGCAAACGAATGTAGCATTTTACAAGAGACAGCTATGGACGTACAATCTAACCATACATGATCTAAAAACAAACAAAGCGTTTTGCTACATGTGGCCGGAGTGTGAAGGGAATAGAGGAGCGAACGACATAGCTTCATGTCTATACGATTTTATCATAAATCAACTGCCGCATTTAAACCCAAACGCCAAGAAGCTGATCATGTACTCAGATAGTTGCCCGGGTCAAAACAAGAATTCGATTGTTACAACAATGTTGATGCTAGTGGCTAAACTATCCCCTCAATTACAATCTATTGAACATAAATTTCTCGTACCCGGTCATACTCACATGGAGGCTGACACCGACCATGCGTTGATTGAGCGTAAGAAGAAGCACACGAGTATGGATATTCACTTGCCAAGAGATTGGTACCAGCTAGTGCGTACAGCTTCAAACAAAACAGCGAAGTTCACTGTTATCGAGATGACTCGTGATATGTTCTACGATTTCAACATTTTTTCAAAACAATGTTATACTCTCAGGAAAACCAATACAGACAATGAAAAATTTCTGTGGTGCGACGTTCGATCTGTTTTGTATACCAAAGAAAACATGTCCCGTTTTTCTTACAAAAAAGAATTCAAGAATGTTGAGTACATGAACATGGATTGTTCTAAGCGGGGTAAAGCTTACGATATGATTACAATAAATACAGTACCGAAAGCCTACCATTCCAAGATTACTATTTCAACCGAAAAGAAGAAGGATCTATTGGATTTGCTGTGCTTTATTCATGAGAGCTCTCATGAGTTTTACAGAAGTCTGAGCTGCAAGAATGATGTCAAAGACACTGCTCCGGATAATGATGATGATTCTGATGATGAGTAATTTTATGATATGATAGTTATGTTCATCTAACTCCCAAGACCTATTAAAGGTTTTATTTTGATTTAAGTAGGTACCTACGTACTTCTTTGTTCTCTTCATTCTTTTACCTCACTCATAGAGTCGAATTACTGCCTATAGGATAGGTTAACAGCTGTTAACTGTACTGTGTAAGTTTTAAAGTGTTAGCAATTTTGATGTTTATTATTTTTCTAGATTTTTTTAAGGATTCACACAATGGCTGTGCTGTTATGTTTTGTACTGAGTAGGTTCACTTTGATTATTGTGATAGCTGCGTAAGATTGATCTGTGTCATTTCTAAGTATTTAAGTTTAAGACTAATTGCATTTAAAAAGATCTCTATTTACTTCTTATAATTTTGATAAAACTGTGCCTTATTTGTAAGTAATTTCATAATTTTGAAGACTTTAATAAACGTTAAGTATTTTTCTAAAACTTGTATTCATTTCCACCATACATAGGTATTTTAATGCAGGATATAACTGGACTTGTATCATTTAACACATTTTTATAAAGACTAGAATTTTAGCAAACTGATACAATTCAGGTAAAATATGAAAATAGAAGACTGAAGTAAAAAATTCGAATCTTTGGAGTATTATTTTTATCATTTGTTTGAGCTACATTGTGTTTTGAACATATTCTTATTAGTTATTGGATTTTTTCACTTCTTGTATATCACTTTACACAAAGACAACATAAATGTGCAACATGATTTAACTGTACTTGTATCATTTATCACGTAATTTTATCACATATTAGAAATTAAAAAGGGTACAACTGCGAGTTTTTCATGAATTACTTCAAAAGTATAATATTTACCACAAAAATATAAAAACAGAATGAAAGTGGATGTTTCGATCTACAAAAGAAGGTACTTAAATGTAACCTAACCCACTTCGTTCATGAACTAGAATTTTTTAAATATTGTTTGGGCTGTCCTGTAAAGTAGTGATTTTTCAATTGTATCACCGGTCACAGGAGGCACAGAATTGTAACTCAGCCTATACACATAGTTCTATGGTATTTTTAATGTTTTAACTCAACCAATTCGCCGTCGAACAATTAAATTTCTGATTTTTCTTTGTGTCACTTATGCACGAAAGAACGGCTCGAAACAAGTAACTATATTAAAAACAATAAAAAACACGACTGCTGTTACAGAAAGTGAACCATTGTATTTACAATTATTTTTATTACGGTTTCTTATGAAATATTTGTGGGCTGTGTATTTATCCATATAGCTACATGTATATTTCCTGAATGAACTCAATCAGACCTTTCATTTGACACTAAACACGATATATTCATGTTAATTTTTTGAGATTTCGACATTTCGACAACTGTATACTTGATATTTGGACAGTTAAGGTACCCTATCCCACTCGCAATAACATAACGATTCTAACAATACTACACACTTCTAAATCAGTTCAAGCTTTCAGAACTTATGGTGGAATTAGTTAGAAAGAAAAAGTAATTTAAGAAACAGAAAACATACATACATAAACCCCGAACACATTAACATCCTTTTATGTCGGGCAGTCGTCAAAAAGACGGCTGGTTCCGCTTATACACCTCAACAATATCTGATTGCCAGTCTTGCGTAAAAAACTAACCCTTACATTATTACTTCCAAATAAAACTAAAATACATTTATTAGTCTTTTTTTTCTTGAAACCCTAATAATATTTTTTGTTTGTAACGTTTTTTAAATATAAATTATTTTTGATATGCTAAAGTACCAAATAAATAAGCGCGGATAGCGTAGCTGGCAATTAATTTCTGAATTCGTTTTAAAAACCCGACATATATAATAACATTAATTTACTTCTATAATCATTATTAGATTAATTAAATGACTAAATTCTACGTGATTTTACTTATTATTTTTACGGTTGGTAGATTGCTCATCTATTGATTTGGCTAAGCGAACCTGCGAGACCTGTCAAACAAATCGAATGCGATGCAAAGTCATTGCTGGTTGATAGATATTGACCAATAAATGAACTACGAGTACTTTTCATTCTTTTGTTAAGTGTCATTAAATCTACATATCTCGGTACTTTTTGAAACTGCGATATCAAAAATTTCTGTCTGGCATTATTTCTTACAGTTTTTTAAAGTTAGCGACATCAAAAGGTTTGCACTATTTACATTATTACAATCGTATTGATTTATTCATTAATTTATCGTTGTTTGATCTGCTCCGTTGTTCATTTCACGCTTTGAAACAATTTACGATTTGATTAACAATGCTAATCGTTTCCTTGTATAGTATATACCTATGTGTGGCAGGTATAGAATGCGCTCGCCATCGGTGTCGGCTCCGACGGTTATGATTATCATCCCACACGCCATATCGCATGGACGAGATGATGTAACTGCGTACATTCCATTAATGTCTACTAAGCCGGTGACTTACTATGCCTCTGCGTTTTTGTTCAATGAGACAGGCGATCGCCACAATGGGGATACTAATCCAATATCAATGGATGACTCAGGTGGAAACGAATGCGACATTGACATTTGATTTTGTATGGATATGGATGTAAAAACGCTTGTTGATATTGTAGATGTAGATATGACATAATGTTGTTGTAAACAATTGAGAATCAATAACGATCAATTGACTGGGTAACTAATTTGGTTGGAAACAAAACTATCTACCTATATATGAAAAAAATGAATACTCAAATAAGATTAGTGATGAGTTCAGGCATTACATGTTGACGATATCAGAAAAGACGAAACAAAAAAATACTAATAAACTCTTAAAATAAAACACAATGTTCCGTAACGCGTTGTTTGAACCCCCCTCCGCCCCTGTAATGCATCGTAACGTTTTACAAGACCCCCCCCCTCTTCCCCCAAATTGCGTTTTGTAATATTTAAACGTCCCCTTAGCCACACTCAATTATACAAATCAATTGTATTGAGGGCCTTAAGCTGAAAGGTCGTATTTAAAAAATTTGCAACGTTGATTTCTTGTGGCAAATCGTCCTATTTCGACTAATCTACAACATACTAAAAGGCATAAAAGTATCGTTTAAAAAAATAGATGTCTGTGTATTCGTACAAACGCATAATATACATTTTTTCCGTATTGGGTATTACTACAGGGATGACAAGTCTCTATCCTGCAAAATTGCATTTGTGTAGTAAATACTCTCGATATACCTAAGAGGATACCATAATATCACTCATTAAACCAGGAGATTAGTTCAATGAAACTTTAAGTATGGAAGACATCTACGATATTTTAATAACGAGACATACCGAACACAAATATAGAAATAAAAGTATTAATTTAAAGTTAAGAAAATAGCTTCTGTAAATGTAACTGGTCACCTTGGTATGGTGTGCATAAGAGTAGGATCAAGTGCATCCAACGGCACTTCATGAGACACTTGTATTTCAAAACTTGTAATAATCGCCTAACTTCTGACATACTACAATTTTAGTCGTTGTAACATAGAAGGTTATTCACAGTTATTAAATTTGTCCACAATATTACCCAAAATATGGTAGACAGTCCATACCTGCTCAATAACGTAGCATTCTATGTACCTGTAAAATCAACCATAGAGCTAACATTAATTATACCCAGAACGGTTTTCTTCACAGAACACTCATCTCACATAAAGAGATATTTGGCGAAAATTCCTCGTATATTGCTAGTAAAATCTGATGCATTTTCAACAGCAATAAACAGCAAAATTGCAAATAATAATAACTAATACAGCCACAATACTATTAATAATTATTATTAATATATTATTAATAACAACCATAATAACCAATATTAATAATAACCATAATGTTAATAATTAATACTAATACAATTTTCTCTCACACAAGTACACAGTAATATACACACAAACACTATCTCCCTCATCTTTGCACTTAAACATCCACAAAGGTCTAAATAATATACACACCTTAACATATACACCCAAACACACGCACACACACATTCAACCACACGTTTAGGTACACTTCCACCATTGAGCACTTTGAATACAAACTCATATATTCTTTTATTTAATAATTTTTAAATTATTTAATTTTATTTTTTTATCTATTGATATCATACTCCACGCATTATACATGCATTACCTACGTGTACGCGGTAATTTACAATTAAAAACCATTGTAACTGTGAACATTTATGACTGACATTATGCTGATTATTATATCTTACTTGTTGTATATTCTGATGTTGTAAATTTTCCAATTAATATAAAATAACTAAATAGATAAAAGCGTCATTTTGCGATCTTTTGTTCTGTCTCGAGTGTTCTCTGATCCGAAATCGAGTTCTCACCAAATAATTTGTTCAGTGCCGGAGAGGAAACCTCAAAAGATAAGTGACTTGGAGAAATGAGACTCGTGCTGTGGAAAAGGTTAAAGTGCACCCGGAAGATGCTCTCTAGTAGAATTAGCAAACAGTGTGGCGCGCGGCGCCTCGTCAATAGAATCTATGCCGTAATTTTGAATTCGCCTTTCGGAGCGACTGTAATAAGTCATACGGAGTGGGATAGCGGATTTGGAAGTTGACAAGGTAAATTTTAGTCCATTTAGATGTAGGCATGTGGAATGAAAGAAGGGATAAAGTTTATATGTATGAGATAAAGTGATTAAAAGAATAGGCGAAATGAAAGAATGACAATCAGGAACATAGAATCTTATCTAAATGGATGTCGTCTAAATTTAGATATAATTTCCACCAACTTCACGGTGGCTTTTAAGACAATCATTTTATAACATTACATATTGTTTATGGAGTTGCATTTCTGCTAATAAAGTACCATTAAATTAAGATCAGAAACGACCTATGATTCGGCAAGCAGATTTGGGTTAAAATTGAGACAGTTATAAGTATGTCAAAGAAACACTCTTAAGCTTATACTATTCACTAACAATAATTGCCAACAACAATTAAAGGAGAGCATTTGTCCCATGTTTCCTAATATTCTTTCGACATCCAAATACCCACTCTTTAAGTCTCGTCCATATCATGTTCGTCGGATTCTTGTATAGTCTGCGATTCATTCTCTTCATAATGATTGACATAAGCTAGATTTCTCATAATTGTCCGCGTTTTAGGATGTACCTTGACTAGGTTGTCTTTATTGTATTTCTTAAGCTCCCTAATCCTTTAAAAGGTCAAAAAATTCGATTACTATATGGGTGTACTCTACTACGCGACAAACGATTTAAGGGATAATATGTGTAAAGCTGGTTCAGTATGTGTAAAACTACAAGTGATATTTTTTTGTAAGAAAACATGTTGCAAATAAACAGATTTTTTTGTACAGGAAATTATTTACATTAAAAAACTGAGTTGAAAGTGACGTCCAACTCTTTTGGATTTAGGTCTTTGTTACTACTAGGTAACAATAGGATGCAGGTCCTATTTCTATTTCTGAATATCATAATATGTTTATATGATATTCTTATAAAATTTGTTTATGATATTAATTCTTTTATGATATTCTTATATAAACATATTATAAAATATGTTTGTCTCGGTAACTAAGGCCTCAATAAAAAAAGTTGTATAAGATTTTTTCAGCTAAAGGCTTAAGAGGCTTATTGGGAGGTCAGTTCCTGGAGCCCTAAACGATTTTCGTATTTTTTTTTATTAAAACATCGTTTACACAGAAAATACGTATTATAGATTAAAAAAATATAGCAAATAATAGTTCATAAATTATAACGGTCTTTATGTTTAAAAAATACTTTATTGGCAATAAAAAGGCGAAACGATGACTTTTAAAAAAAAATCCTTTTAAATTTTCAGAGTAAAAGGAAAATTTAAAATTTGCCCAGAGTATAGGAGTTTTTGCAAAAGTAACTCATGGAGATCAAAAAATATTAAATTATTGTCAATTTTATAGACTTGTCTTTTAATTATTTAGTTTCTAAAAAATGTTATAAAGGTTTAAAATATTGGGGTCAAAATTCTATAAGGTTTTAGACATTCTAGCGACGTACAGAATTAAAATAATCAAAAAATAAGGGTATGCGCATCTTACTGATATCATATTATTTAATTTTAGTTAAGTATGCTCGTAATAACTTCTACACTTTAGCCAAATTTTAAATTTTTTATCAATCTATCAATTTAAACAAAATTGTTTTTTTTGTTGCTTTTTTTTGCTTTAAGGGCTATAACTGATTATGAACCCACTATTCTTTAGTTTGCTCATTTTTTCTGAATTTTGAATGCTTATCTTCTGTGTAAAAGAAAATTTAAGCAGAATTGACAGAAACCCCTTGGACCCAAAAACTATCCTCTAAAATATATATAAATATATAACGAGTTACGTAAAAAGTTATCATGCGGTCGCGGACACACCATATGATATATTCCTCTATGAATTTTCACATTAGCTGTTATGTTACAAAATGAAACTGATGTATCATTGTTACAATATATTCTAAAATGAAAGCAAACACTGAACGATGTCGAGTTCGCGCGTCTAAATTAATTCACTGTTGCTTTCCTGGTAGTGGCTTAGGTAATGGTAAAAGCTGCGCTGTAGCCGGCTGCTTCATTAATTTTGAGACGTGACAGCGACAAACTGGTAGCGCTTCTGCCGCTTATAATATGCTGATCAGCCTCGCTAGTCGCCGGGTCCTTTCCCACGTGCCTTACGCAATCCCATTCGTACCCATTCCATTGAACCCATTCGCAAACGCATAAAACCAGAAAAAAACTACAAAAACCGGACAAAAACAGAAAAGGAAGAATGCATTGCGAGAAAAGTCGCTTTCGATTGCTGGCGCTACGGCGACAATGAGCGCGTGTGACTTGCAATGGTAATTGATAAGACATAACTATTACTTTCGACATCCTTGGTAGTGATCGTTACTGCAGCAGATAAAAAGAATGATGTTATGTTTTCGCGGTATCAGGAGCCACGGCATCCTATCAAATAGCCGTATTTTGACAAAGAAACTGTCTAGAAATTTTTAATACCTGGACTGGAATCTCTAAAAGAGTAAAAGAAAACTGAAAGTAATAGACAACATGCGAAAATGAGCAAAACAAGTCTTTCAGAGTAAGCGTGTAAGAATAATAAGTAAAGTATGTAAAATGTAATTTAAACATTGCCATAACAATGACAATACATGAAAATTCTGGCTTCTCAATGAAACATAGGCAGCTCTTGAAGGCAACGAAAGGGATGACCAAGAAACTAGAGCAGTGGATGAGTGAAGTTGTAGGAGGTAGATACAAGTTTAGAATTAGCAGACGACGTCCATTTATACATAACAAAAGCCTCTAGGCCTATTTCACTGATCTAGGTCAACGCTAGAATAGAAAATAATGGATACATAGTAATAAAAAATGCCAAATACCTTAAAATGATTAAATTACCCTTTCATCGCTGTTGTATTCTAAATTTAAGCTTCTTAATCATACACGTGCTAATTAAGCATCATTGTTTATTTGTTTCATAAACAGCATTATCGTTTAATTGTTTTATAAACGGTATTTTAAAACACAAGAGACATGTCATAAACTCAATACAGACAAGCCCTAAAGGTACAAGCAACACTATCTTCTAGAAAAGGATACAGAGTAAAACAATAGTATTATTTCCAAAAAGAAAAAAGGTGAAATTGGTGCTTAAAAATGACTATTTTTGAGAACTAACTTCACCTATTTTCTATTTTGAAACATTATTATATTATTTATAAAACAATAACAGTCCGATATTGTGATAATAATTTAATAGTTATAAATCAATAATATTATAATCGAATAGTCAGTATTTTTAAAAAGTAATTAAATTAGTATAATTTAAGAAAATAGTATTTAGGAAAGTAGTATTAAAATACTTATTAAAAAATATATATATATTTAAAAGGAAAAAAAATTATTATTAAAGCAATCAAGACAAATCTCAAATCGGTCAAGAATAACATACATTACCTATGTTAATACATATCTTAGGTAGTAAAGAAGATCATACACATAAAACCCGCCGTTTCTATTTAAGGTTAAATTGAAGAAAGTGTGCCTCTAAATTGAAGCATAAGGATCTGTTGTAGAAGCTTACCACCTAACTCCTAAACTAACCCTCTTTCCCTTTCTTGCGTATATTAGGCGAGAAGACTGGCGGAAGCCCACGCAGGAAGTTCTATTATGTTCTTCGCGAATGTGATGAGACGTTCTCTTCCTTATCTGATATCCTTCTTCGTTCTATTTATAGTTCCCTTTTTCCTTAAGCCTTTTCCCTTCATATTGTTTTTCTATACAATAAAATTTCTTGCTTTAGTCTTTCGATGTCAGATGTTGCGTGTTTTACTTGTGGTAATAATGTTTAATTATACGTGTTCTTGAATGAATGGTTCAGGCCCGTACCTGCGTATACATCGACTATCCAGCGATTCGATCGCGTTGAGCTCAGGCGGATACGTAGGTCTGATACTTATTACATTTTTGTTGGCTCGAGGACCTGTATCACCTGTTCTGCCTACATATCGACGTCGACCGTTTCGCAACTCGCAAACCAACCGACGGAACTTATTTGGCGAAGACAGCCTCTGACTCACCATCTCGCATTGAAATGCAAAGGACTGGCGAATACAATTTTGCGATGGAAACTTGCTTTTAAACGTATCGATGGTAACTACGATGAAGTTGCTTTTTCCACGAATAGTATGCCCGTGTTTAAATACACCTTTTTTAACACGCGGATTTGCTATTATCTACGTTTTTCTGAGAAGTTGATTCATTTCGTATTTGTGGGATGAGTCAGGTGAGTGAGTTGCTCTATAGTTCAGCAAGTGAACATTGTCTCAACGAGTTCAGGGCAAATTCCCTATTTTGTTATATGTCCGGTTTGTTTTAATAGTAAAAATAACTTTAGTACCTGGTTTAATTTTGAGCGACTACTTTCTTTATTTTCTCTCTCTTAAATATTAAGAGGTTATAGTATTTAGAGGTACGATAATCGAAATTGTTGTAGGTTCATAATTTTAAGATTTGTTGACTGTTTTCAGTAGTTCTCGGTTCTAATCAGCTTGAATGTTGACGACGATTTTGTTCCTAATTTCTATGTCATGTTATGATCTACCGTATTTACATGGACAAATCAAGACCCCTTACATGCCTTAGAAAAAGTTTATATTGTTTGTACTGCTGAAAAACTAAACTACTCTATGAAACTATCTCTTCCACTTTTTTGTGTTATTCCACCCTTTTTGTATTTGTCTTTTGCCACTTGCTTCCTTTGCTCCATTGTTAAATCAGTATTCCATGCCTTGTTCCTATTGATTTTTACAGTTGTTCTATTTGTCAGTCTTTCAACTTTCCTGATTTGTATATAATCTTTGTCATTACGACAATATCTGTGTATTTTATGACTTTCTTCAAATATTTCGTATACTTTTGTGGCCTTCTCGGAGTTTCTTCTTGTCTTTCCCTAGTGTTTCCTTTGTCTTTCTCCGGTGAGTTGTTCCGAGGTAGGTTGAAGTCCGCGCGATAAAAATGGATTGTGTTATGTCTACTAATAACTATCATTTATGTCTATATACCGGAAACGGGTGACTAAAATTTGATTTTAAAATATGTTTATGACGCACTTGTCTCATGTTTATCAAACTTGCAGGAAAAGAGCGTCTCTTTATCTTGGTTTAAAAAAACCAATGTGTACAATTTAACCACGTCGACAAAATTATAGAAAATGACATTAAATATGACGACAGTAACCTTAGTCTTCAATTTATCGCTTTCAACACAGATTTAAGCAATTTTTCGTAAACACTGAATTCGGTTATAGATAAAAGTTTACGAAAGTTAATGAAAATAATACGGCTACACTGCTGCACCAATGCTAAAATGACAAATATAGTAATAAATATTTACATTTTAATATTTATACCTTGACGCCCTTATCCCGTATATCTGCATTTACTCAACACACCTTGCATATATCCTTCTTCCATCCAAATACGACAAAAGCAAGAAATGTATTGATATGACTGTTAAATGTTTTCTTATTGATGTCAAAGGCAGTAATTCAATCTGTCTTGATTGAGTCGTTTATTATTTTTGCTCGACTGCATTCTGTTCCCTTGTGCTGTGCGTGCGTCCTTGCGAAGGCCTCGCAACGCAGCGCGAGTACAGTTATCTCAACCGCAATAAAGCGAATCGATGAACAGTCGTAAAAGCGGATAAAATCGAAGCCGATTTCACCTTCGGCCAAAGGATCTGTAATTGCAGCGGTCGGTTCCAAAAGTCACGGCCTTCCTTTTTGCTAATTTTGTTTTCGTTCGCTTTGTCCGCAGCCGACTCGAACGGAACCTCACCTCTGTGAATCACTTTGATGCTGTCAAAGCGGAGTACTGCAACAGAATGCCAATCGTGGTGCCAAAATCGTCAACCTCGACTTCACCGCGGATCTCGTCGCCGATCGCTGCACCGTCGGTTCCATCGAAACCCGTGAAAAAAGGCTCAGATGGAAAAGTCTCGAGAAAACCAAAACTGAGCACTGATACGATACCAGTGAGTACATAGGTTAAGTAGACATATCTTCAACAATAGTCACGGTTAAGTCGTAGATAACAACCTTAGCGAAGAGTTGTCAACTAATATGGGCGAAAACGCCACCCCAGTAAGTTATAACTGTATCAGATATTTTTTTACCACCATAGGGTGAACGCAGAGACATATGGACAACACAGTCTACCATCTAACATCGATTTGGCCGGATTTTTATGTCGACCAGTTTCGAAGTCGCTTGTGCGGTCTTTACCCGATGTCAGCGGTAATTCAGTACGAATTTATCGCGGACCGTGGAGCCCTTTGCTCGTCTTTCACACGGGATCGGGTGGCCAAACCGGTCGTTTCAAGATTAGCCCATATTTCAGAAAACCCCCGTTTTCTAATGGCTGCTCCGCCGTACTGCAGGGAAGAAATGGCAGTATAAATCTAAGGGGCTCTCTAGACGATCAAGCATGCTTGTCAAGCTTCGCGTCGCGGTCTGGAAGGGGATTGTAAGCCGCAAGAAATATGCAAATATATTTACCAAATATGCCTAATTTTGTAGTTTATACCAGGGAGTCACGATAATTAGACGTAATCGATTCATGAATTACGTGACTCCCTGGTATAAATCTACAAAATTAGGCATTTTTGGTAGATATAAAAAAATATATATTTGCTTATTTCCTGCGGTTTACGATCTCCTCCCAGCCTGCGACGCGAAGCTTGACAAGCATGCTTGATCGTCTAGAGAGCCCTTAATATTGTCCAAAATATACTGATTTAAAAGGGTTCAGTCACCGCTAGGAGTGTTTTATTTTCTTCAAATTATTTTTTTGACAGCAGAGTAATGTGAACAAAGCCTAACAACAATCATGGAAAAAGATTTTTATTTTTTTATAATTCATAACCTTTTAGTTTTTTAGTTATTACTGTATCTAGTACATCAAGTGCTAGAACAAGCCTAGAGGCTTAGTTGAGCAACAGCGGCCGAAACCGTATCTCAATTCATCGTATTTAATTAATACTTTTTAAGTGGCTTTAAAAATGTTACCATGTATAATGTTTACATGTGCTATAATTAATTAATTAATTAATTAAACATATAAAAATATAATTATAACACACCGCACATGCCGTTTTATAACTGTAAGAAACCTGAATCATGGCTTCCCTGAATCATAGAATCATAAACAACCTGAATAGGTGTACTTAAGATGGAGTTTCGAGAAACTACGCGTCTCACATTACATTATGTCCTGGAATCTCTTTCCTCCGTTTGTTTACAAACTACCCATTTATCTTGCATATCTTTTTCTTTCCACTTATTATCTGATTCCACAAATGAGCGCAAATACATTCTTACCTTCTCATGGTCGATTATTATACACTGAGTCGGTTAAATGTATTAGTGCGTAGCAGTGGCGTGCCCGGGGTGGGTGAATGGGGCAAGCCCGACATACCTTTTTGTGTTTTTTTATAGTAACAAAAAGTAGTACCTCTTTCCTCTTCAATCTTCAATTTGAAATTTACTGCTTGTGTCGTAGATTCAATAAAGCACACTGAAGGCATACTACTGCTAGACAGAATTTAACATACACTTATCAGCAGTCGAATACCTCCGGTGGCTTTAAGAAAAACCGTTTTATTTGCTTGAGCGAGTGACATCGAGTTAAGAAGTTGACCCTTGCTTGTATGAGCTGTAAGACTTTTTTATAAAAAAAGGGAACAAAAAGTAATTAGGTGCTAGGTACATAGCTTTTACTAGCTTATTTATATTCTAAATCGAAGCGTCTATCTTTTTTCAAAAATGAGTTTATCGGGTGTACAAATCGGGTGTAGGTTTAGGTCCAGAAATTAGTAACTTCTTTTGCTCAAAACTCAAAGATTTTACTTTGTCTTCGCCGATTAAAAGTCGTACACATAACTCACCACAAGGGACAATTTCCTCCATTGTTTATCAGGCACTAAAAACCACAAATGAATTGAAATTACACAATAAAAAATACCGTGATGTCAGTCGCACAAACCTACACTAACTACAGTCAAGTGAAGTTCGCGCTCATCGTCTCACGTTGCGACATTTGACACGTTCGCTGTCACCTTCATGGGCAAGCACGGCTTTGGTTTCCATAGTAAAATCCTCTAAATACTTATAATTGTTTTGCGTAATTTGCCACTGGTTAGAGCGAGAGGTACACTGATTTTGAAAGCCACATTGAAAGCCCACATGTGCGAGCGAGCGAGAGGACACGTCGGTACACAGCTGCAATCGCACGCTGCTTTATCGACGCCGCGGCCATAACGAATTTCGTCGCGTGGAGCGAGCTCCGTCCGCTAGATAGCACTCGTTAGATAGCAAATTAATTTATTTAATTGTTTTTTTTTACGAATTGTGTTATTAATTTATTTAATTGTTAATTACGAAGAATAGGCAAGCCCGGCTTTTCGGCTTATATGAAGAGACCGCCACTGGTGCGTAGGGTGGACTAACAGAAACTTTTCGATTTATAAACATTATTTCCGGTTTAAAGAAATTATAATATTTATTAGAATTTAAAAATAATAGGTAATTTACTTAAAAAGCAAACAGCAATGAAGAATAAATTTATTTGTTTGGTAATCTGAAGGATATCAAGAACAATTATTTTAAAAAAAACACTGCTGCCTTTACAAAAGTGAACTATTTATAATTATTAGAAACAATTTGCTCGCGCGGAACAGCACGTTTTTTAGGGAATAAAGTTTTTCGTTGAAACAATATTCGTTGAATCAAAATTGAATCAAAATCTACACAAGCTCTGATATGGCTCCATTGACGCGTGTTATACCTATAGGCATCCACCAGTGCTTAGACGATTGCGCATTCTGTGAATCAGTCGACGGGTCTTGTCCAAGATCCGTGACGCCTTCCTCTCGGCAACTGCCCTTTAGCGGGGCTTCAAGTGAGCCGGGCCCATTGACTCGCCTTTCTGAGTGTGGCGCAGCAAGCGATGCGTGCCCTGCGGCAATTATCTCGTAACGATCGCGCGCCACTCGTGACGCTTTATAGAGCCTCGCGCCAACAGCCGCCGGTTGTTCTCGGTGCTCAAGCAATAAAAGGGTTTTTTTTATTAAACAGATGTGGTTTATGTCTACACCGTGAGTTTTTATTAGTGACATATTTGGAGTGATTGAACTAGTACGAGCAATTAAGCAAATTAATTATGGAAAATGGACAAAAGAACAAAAAAAAAAATTTATTTTTGTAACTGAACAACCCGACTGTTAAATAAATTTTTTACAAACGTTTAGCGTGCTGCGCCATTTAGCAGTATGTAAAATATTTTTTATTTGCGATATTTTACCTACCGCTAGACGCAGCGCGCCTAACTCATTTAATTTTTTTTTTGAATTATATAAATTTTTTGAAATTTAAACAAAAAAATATTGCAAAAATAAAACAAAACTTACTTACTTGCTCGTACTGATTCACCCAGTACAAGGATGTCACTAATAAAAAACATACTGTATAGCCTTATGTTGTATCTTAATTTATTGACTTTTGGACAAATAATTATTTGGTATTTGGACATTTTAGGCACATTATACCAACCAGTAGCTTTACTCTCAGCTACAGGGCAAAGCGGGTAGAGGGTACGAGTAATGTGGGCAGAGGGGTACGTCCCGACGAACGCGGCCGGTTAACATTACGAGCATTACGAAAGGCTGGCGACATTTTCTAGTGTTCGGATATCTGCGTAGACCAAGTAATGGGACATCTGGCGACCATATCCGAGCCTTTATGACTCGTGACGTATTCGCTTTGATTTCAATTTTGTTCTAAGAGTAGCTACTGTCTGGGGTATACTATGGTTTAGGTACCCTTTAACGCCCGGGATAACGTAATGATTCTAACAATACACCGCACGAAATATGCTCGAATTTATTCCGACGAGAATAATTTCTACAGGTAGTATTTATCGACGATCGTTAGTTTCATATTCCGCTCTAACGTATTGCTCTGTCTCGTTCGCTTGGACTAATTTTAGTTTTAGTTCACCAAGAAACGCAATCGGGCCCAATGTCTAGCTTGAAACGCTCAATATAAAAGCACATATAACCACATGTATTCTATTTATGTTACGTTAAGCTATAAAAAACTATCTGTATCGTCTTGTTCGGCTTTGTAAGCTGGGCAACTTTACAACTTTAGGCTCAGCACATTGATCCAAGTACGGATTAAAAGCTTTGTATTTCCAGGAAGCATCAAAATATGTAATTAACGCATTACTGTACCTACTGTACGAAAATCAAAGTTACTTATTACATTTACATCTGCTGCAGTAGTGGTATATGTAATTGTAATAGGTTACAGTACCTATACCTAATATAAACATTAAACAAGTTTGTGGATTCGCTTTGTTTGTTAATGTTGTTATGTTGTTATGCTCGCGAAGTATCCGCCGCGAGGCCACAAGGCCGTGGGAGTCGGTGAATGGACAGCATCGGCTTATGATCAGCCGATTCGCCATCGTTACTTTACTGGTAATTGATGTACCTGTCCATGCTTTCGGTTTCCTCGGCGAGAGAACCACCTTTTCCTTCTTTAGATGCCTGTAAAAGATATCGTGACATCATCTGCCGTTTTATTTTATTAAGGTGTCATATTGTGGAATTTCTTCCACATCATTAATCATGCCAGAAAAAAGCGGTTTAAGATTGCTCATTTCTGTCATATACGTGATGTAATCTCCATATTGTCATGTGAATTTATAGTAATTTCGTGTTAACAGATTCCAAATTCACAACTAATTAAACGTATCATAAATTTTACGCGTGGGAAGCAATGAATAAAAATCAAATTAGACGCCGCCTAATTTGTGGACGACCGTTGATAATAAAGACTCTAAAGTAGACAATCAATGGATGGACCACGATAATCCAGCTATAATGGGAGAACAACTGGTTATTATCAAGTATCAATCATTGAGATTCGAGACACAGAAATGATATGACAATAAAGCGTACGTAACAAACGAATAAACAGGGATGAACACATAGGTATATCTAGGTTATGTTTGTTGCTCTCAATTTAATTTTAATCTTCATTCGTGGATGGGTTATATTACATTTTTTTTTATTTTACTCTCTACTATATATTCCATCCAGACCTCCATAATGTAAAACTGAAAAAAATGTGGTTGATAAACGGTATCAAATAATTTATTGAATTTCGTCTTAATAAAGAGAAATGGCTATGCGTCGATGTTCTAGTTATTGGATACAATAAGCTTAAGCTCAAGCTTAACCTTAAGAAAAATAGCCATGGTAATGAAGCTCACAACGGCATGTTTTCAACCTTCGAAAATTTCTTTGTAAGGGGTTTTAGTGCAGTAGGGCGGTGCCGATTACAATGGGCGAAGTCGTCACCCCAGGCTGGTATAACGATATGTAATCATTCTTTCAGCCGTGGGATGAGCTTAGAAGACTTAGAGACAAGACAATCTACTGTCTAGCTCGCCAGAAGCCTGTTAGAGACCGACGCCTTACGGCGAGGCACCGGAAAAGGTAGCAAGCGGGCAGCCTCGCCCTACTACCAGTTTTGGTAGGATATCTCCGTCTGAAACTAACCTTCAGGATACCTCCGACCTCCCGACTGGTTACGGGTCCGAAGTCGTTTACGCGACCTCTACCTGTTGTATTACAGCGGTAATTCAATTAGAAATTATCGCGGGCCTGGGCGTTCTTTGCCCTTAGTGCCACACGGGATCGAGTGGCCCAAGGTCATTTCAAGAGTAGCATGACAACAGGTCAACATTCATCCCCGCTGCTTAGGAAATAGTGTATTTCCATAGTCTCCAGACTCCTTCAGCAATTAGTCAGAATGCACAACCGATTGGCGTTGCCGAACGGTGCGCAAACCGTCCAGTGGCGTCGGGATGCAATCCCGCCGGGAGAAACCGGTCCACTAGCTTCGAGGCCTGAGACGCGAGAGTCTTACCCGGGGTAGCCTTCCACGCGAGGAGGCTTCTGAATAGCAGCTGAATCGTGAGTTGAGCCCATCCGATAACAACGTGGATCTTGTAGCCCAAGCTGCACGAAACCGTTTGCCACCGGGGTGTTAGTACAACTTGCGGTGTCAACTACAACGGGCGAGCCCGTCACCACAGGACGTTTTAACGATTTTCTCGTTCTGTCGCCCTGCAGTGAACGTAGAAGACTTTGGACAGAACAATCCAACGTCCAGCTACGTCACAACCCGCAAGAAGCCAACGCCTTTACCGCGAGATAGCCAGTAATGTTACCTGGCGGGCCGACCCTCGCGCCCTTGCTTCCAATTGTGACCAGATTTCTCCGGTCTCTCGATTGGTTCCGAGTTCGAGGTCGCTTGCGCGGTCATCTCCCTTACGAAGCGGTGAAACGGTGTGCGCCGAATCTATCGCGGACCAAGGCGTCCTTTGCCCGACTCTGAACCGGGATCGGATGACCAATGGTCATTTCAAGAGCAGTCGCCGTAAGGTAGGCAACCACCCCCGCTCTATAGGAAACAATACAGTTCCCAGACTCCCCCGATTTTTAGTCGGAGAGCACAGTCGATTGGCTTGCGCCGTTCGGTGCGCAGACCGTCCAGGAGCGCCAGAGGTTTGATTCCCAGGGGAGACTGGTTGACCCAGTGTCCTACCCAGGTTCGCACCCCATGCGTGGAGGCCATCGGATGGGTGTTGACCCGTGAGTGTGACCGACCCTGAACACATGGGTCATCGTGGCCACCTCATCATGGGCCCATTAGGTCCCGGGGTGTTAGTACATCTTGCGGTGTCGACTACAACGGGCGAGCCCGTCACCACAGGACGTTTTAACGATTAGTCGTTCTGTCGCCCTGCAGTGAACGTAGAAGACTTTGGACAGTACAATCCTACGTCCAGCTACGTCACAACCCGTGAGAGTCCAACGCCTTACCGCGAGTGAGCCAGGAATAAACCCGGCGGGCTCGAGATACTCGCGCCCTCACTTCCAATTGTGACCAGATTTCTCCGGTCTCTCGATTGGTTCCGAGTTCGAGGTCGCTTGCGCGGTCATCTCCCTTAAGAAGCGGTGAAACGGAGTGCACCGAATCTGTCGCGGACCAAGGCGTCCTTTGCCCGACTCTGAACCGGGATCGGATGGCCAATGGTCATTTCAAGAGCAGTCGCCGTAAGGTAGACAACTACCCCCGCTCTATAGGAAACAATACAGTTCCCAGACTCCCCCGATTGTTAGTCGGAGAGCACAATCGATTGGCTTGCGCCGCTCGGTGCGCAGACCGTCCAGGAACGCCAGAGGATTGATTCCCAGGGGAGACTGGTTGACCCAGTGTCCTACCCAGGCTCGCACCCCATGCGTGGAGGCCATCGGATGGGTGTTGACCCGTGAGTGTGACCGACCCTGAACACATGGGTCATCGTGGCCACCTCATCATGGGCCCATTAGCGCCCATGGGGTGTTAGTACAAGCATACTAATGTATAATGGTGGCTTATTCAATGAAGGCGACTTTATTCGCATTTAATTATATAATTGCATAAATACGGAGATCGGCCGCCCGCGAGTTATCGCAACGGAAAAACCACCGACCGGTAGTATTAGCAGCGGTTAATAATACAGATATGCCACTTTTATATTGATCATGTACTATTTACAAACATTTGTATTTGAAATCCATCAAACACAACGTCGTCCTAATCAAGCTACATACAATGTGACGCTTTTCTAGTAGTCGGCTGTAATAATAGCGATTTTCAGTTTTGATTTTCTAATTCTTCATTTTCTTACCATCTTTAAAAAATAAATAAATATGAAACTCGTAAACCACTAAATATATTAAGAAATGACTTACAACAAAGTAAGAGGCATTATTCCCAGGACTCTAACAAACCTTTGTTTTCCATTCTAACATTACACACACAGACACACCACACACACACAATAGCGAGCGAGCACGCACGTAGGCATACATAGGCAAACACACACACACACACACACACATACGCACATACGCAAACACACCCTCGTACACAAACACACATACACACATACACATACACACATCCACCGCAAGCAACTATTTTGTAAACACAAAGGCTTTGAAGCAGGGCCATATACATATATAAACTCGTACATATAGGTAGTAGTTGTAGTATTGAAACGAACAACGATTCTAAGCTCTCGGAAAACATTAACGGGCTTCAGTCCTCGCTGTGAGATATTTAACGCAGAGTCTTACTTTAGCCTAGAGAAGTGATTTTTCAATCTTTTTTAGATCGCGATCCCCTTTTTGGTAAAAACTCTTACCCGACCCCTCTTAGGCTGTAACTTAGATCTCTCGACCCCCTTAGTCTCTTCCACATAACTGTAAGCATTCATTTGATTTTTTTTTGTAAAAACAATGTCGAAAACCTCATTAATATTAACTGTTTTTCACTTTTGAAGTTGTACTTACCTGTTTTCATCTTAGATCGACATAAAGTTTTGTAGAATAAATAGCAAAAAACGCATAATAAATATGTTTTTCTTCCAAAGCTGTAAATGTTTGCATATTATATAATAAAGATTTTGTAATATTCTCCATTTTTATTTCTAGATAGCCTGCGACCCCCCCTCCCCTCCTGGGACTCTCCGCGACCCCCAGGGGGTCGCGACCCTCTGGTTGAAAAAAACACTCGTCTATCAGAGTGACACCGATATATGTACCTTAGTTTACTCGTTAAATATTTTGGCATAAGCATCATCATTTGTAATATTATGTACCTACCCTGCGCTTGTGCCGCCTCGGGGAATTTTCTTGCAAAACACTTACTAATCTGGCGATAAATTATACTGCTTTAGGCGCAGCGGCGATTTGTCGGTAAAGGCGAGGGACCAACAATTCAATTGGTCCATTATAATTTGTACGTACAGTGTATAGGTACAGAATGCTGGATCTAATCACCGGCGCGGAGGTGTTTCGTAATAGCCGCCAAACACCACATTGATTTTATGGACGGCATTGTATCGCAATATCGGCGCGGCCCGGCATAGAGGCAAGAGGCCAGGAGGCAGCAGGCGGCCGCTGGCCCCACCTGACTTCACCTGACGGCTGACCTACATCTAGGGAACGGAACGTTACCGGATTGTGATCGGATTGAGTGAGAGGAGCTCAGACCATCGAAATAGCAAACGCGCGCTCGGCCGCAGCGCACCTACGAATGCCTAATCTATGCCCAGTCGACGAGGAATCATTGCCACGTTTTAAAACGAATGCATACAGAAATTGAGTAGGTTTAACCTACTAACACGCTTCTGTAAGCTTTATGTTACCCATTTACATAATATTGTAATTTTTAATAATTCCTTAACTACTTATAAATACTCCGTAAATCAAATCCCAACCAATACAACTAACTGACTATACGTATTAGCTATTTTACTAATTGTTACGTTTTAATGACAATGGTTATTATTATTCTTTTAATATTGTTATTTACACAAGAACTTTACAGACAATCTAGATACCCAACCCTCACACAAATGCCGTATTACAGATGATTCATTAAAAAAACAATAAAATAAAACTATTCATTTTAAAATCATTGAGATCAATTAAAATTATGAAAAATACGGTTGGGTCATCCCAAGACTTACCCGGCAAGTAGTAGAGCCTCTCCTCACGCCATTGCCTCCCCCCCCACCAAACCACCTTCCCCTGCGCTAATCGTCCCCCCATGCCACTCCCCCTTACCTTTGCCCCCCCCCTCCTCACCGCGACAACCCCAGTGCGCCAATCCCCTACTCCCTTCCCCGATAGTGAATGTGTTCGATTTAAATCACGAATGTATTTCTAAGATTTTTGTAATATATTAGTAGTATTATCGTATTAAATGTATAGTACCTTCCGTGGTATTAAAATGGTATTTTCCTATATGATGTAGCATTTTCTTGAATATATGTGTCGCTTGTATATGAAATATTCCAACCAAAATTGGTTGGAATATTTCACAATGTGGTTTCGGCCCAACAAGGCATCTGTGTACTGAATTTCAAGTCTTTAAGTCCAATATTTCAAGATTAAAGTATAATTAGCGCGCCCTCTAAAGGACCGATTTCATTTACAATCTTTTCAACTCTTGCCATGACCAAATGATGCCTGCATTCTAAATTTCAGCTCAATCGGATGAAGCGTTTGGGCTCTATCGTGGAGGAACTTACACAGACAGACACAGGCAGACACACATAAATACGTTCACAACGCTATAAAAATAATATTTAGATACACAGTGAGAGAAAATCAACTAAAAATAATAATAACCATTCAGTAGAGCATTAAATTACAGCAGAAAGAAAAAATAGGTCCTTAAAAATTATCATTAAAATATATTTAAAAAAAAATGCAATACATTCAAAATAAAAGTAATAAATATGATTGCTATGTATCTACTGATTAGTTAGGGCGGCAGAATAGCGAGGCACGCTGACCGCGGTCGTTTCTTTTTATTATGTTAGGATAAACGCTCATCCAAATAAACGTCACGGCACGTCACGTCAGATAGGCGATTCAATTAATCTTCATTTGTTGACGCGCGCCACTTACGAGACCCAACCGTCGGCCGACAGAGCCTTCGCAGCCGGTGAGAACAAGATCTCACGCCGATTGGCGGCGATTGGCCCGCCAACACGTAATCGGGCGGGTCGACCGAAGGCTCTTATCAAACTGGCGATAACGGCAATTAGTAGCGTTTGTTATTTATTCATAGGGCAACGAACCTTACTCGTTTAAAACTGCGATTACACTATACTGATTTAGGGCCCTGAGTTAGTGCCATATTATGCCATATTAGTTAAGATGGGTTCCCGGCCATGCAGGAATCGAAGGAAATAAAAAAGTCGATGAACTTGCAATAACAACATCGGGTTGCAATAACAACATCGGGTCGAATAGACCTCTTACCAGAATGTGTCGCGTTTTTGATAAATCGTGTAAAGGATTAGATATATTTTATGATTCCATTAATTTAATAAAAGACTCGATCATACCTAGCCTATCTCCTACTTCTTAAAATTTCACTAACTGCCATCCTAATGTACTGTATTATATGATTATTATATTATAACATACTATTGTATTATATCATTATGTGTAATAAATATTATTATCCAATTACTCATGCTTCAATTTTGCTCTAACCAAATAACCTTATTAGCAACCTATTTATTTATTACTTTTCTAACCCTTTTATTATTATTAGCTTATTATATTTTTTTTCTACTATCAACGTGTTCATGTTATTTATGTTAATTTGTAATGCAAGCATTGCAAACTATTCATAGGATAGTAAATTTGTTTCGTTTGAATATGTTTTTAAAATACTAGTATCATATATTTACTATCTGTAAGTTTGCTATAAAATAAAATAAAATACGGAAGCAAAGGGGAGTTATACGACCCTGAACCTTGCTGTGGCGTACCAAATAGTTTGCAAACCTAATGCTCAAATAAATATGTTTAGAACAATCCGTCAACCACTGGAACAACACGCCAGGGTTGAATCATTCCAAAGCGCTAATTAAGGCTTACGACCGTAAGACGGCTCGTGAGGCCTTATCGCTAAATAGGAACAATCTACGCATACTATAGTGAGGGCGCTCACGGGGCATTGTGGCCTGAACAAACACATGTTCAACCTCAAGCTCCGAGACACAAAAATGTGCAGGTTCTGCCAAGGGACCGAGGAAACTCCCCTGCACCTCATGTGCGAGTGTGGCCCGCTGATGCGTAAAAGATACATCCACTTGGGTGGTCATTAAATCCAACCTGAGAAGGTAAAATAATCTGGCGCCGAAAGCCTGTTGCGGTTCTTTAATGACACGAGGCTTAGCGCAGAACTATAGTAGGTGACGAACATAATAGATCAGCAATGGTCGCAGTGTTACAAGGCTTATAAATAATAATAGTGCCATATTTATCGTATAGTCTAATCGATGCTGTACAGCAGTGTTCTTAAATTAGTGGGTTGCGACCCCTTGGGGGGTAGCGAAGAGACTCCCGGGGGGTCGCAAGCTATCTAAAAATAGAAATCGTAAACATTACAAAATCATTATTATATAATATGGAATCATTTACAGCTTCGGAAGAGAAACATATTAATTATGTGTTTTTTGCTATTTCTTTTACAAAGCTTTATATTGATCTTAAATGGAAACAGGTAAATACAGCTTCCAAAGTGAAAAACAGTTTAAATTAAGTTGGTTTTCGCCATTGTTTTTACAAAAAAATATTTATTACACAGTCCCTTACACAGTTACAGCTGTGGAAGAAACTAAGGGGTCAAGAGAACTAAGTTACAGTCTAAGTGTTTTATTTCTTTTTCTACCAAAAAGGGGGTCGCGATCTAAAAATGTTTTAAAGACACTGCTGGGCAAGGGAAACGCCAATTTTTAGATATTTTGAAAGCACGGCTGCCGGTCAATGTTCGGTCTCTGACTCTGAATTAGGGTCTCTATCTAGTGGATTGTAAACAGGGCTTTACTGCCTCCCTATCTAGGGTCTTAACTTACTGCCCTATTTATCGTGTAGTCTAATCGCCACTTAACTTGGATTATGATACTGGCCGATAAAATTAAAATGTCATGGCGAATCCAACTCGAGTTTTTTGAAAATTCAATTGAAGTAATCACTGTAACAATATCTAAAACAATTTATAATTGCATTAAACAATGCATATTTTAGGAAAAATTGTATCCGCTGACTGTTTCAATTTGATTATTGCACTATTTACAGCAATGTTATTTCTCCGCAAATATTTTAACCTTCATCACGTTTAAGGAAACTCCTTTAAATATTTATTTTATTATATTATGGATATTTTTTAATTTTCGTCGCAGACTGACCTTAACTAAAAGACGCATTGCCATATCAATAACAGTTTTTAGATTGATTATTAATTTATACCTGCCTTTTTTATTATTAATTTAATATTATTAGTTAATTTTTAATATTATTATATTTGAATAAAAATGTTTTAACTTTTCAACAATAAGCATTAATTTTCATTCTTAATTTTTATTTGATGACTCTTTTCCGTTTCCTTTTAAATTCCGAACTTATTTCTAAAATTATGTAATTTGGCGTATGCACAAGCCATTGTTTGTGCGCTTGCCTTATTACGGGACTAGGTCTAGTTAGGCGGCGTTATTTGAAAAAATACTCGTCTGCATTACTTTTCATTTTGCTACTGTTTTCAATGAAGACTCTAGTGCTAAAGTATTGATGTTAATAATAGTGTGCTTTCTTAAAATGAATACATGGTAAACCACCATTTCAAGGTAGGTACTTACTTACTCAGTTACAATCAATTCTACACAAACATTAGGCTTTGATAAAGCTTTGCTCGCGGTGGATTCTACACAATTCGACTGAGGTTCAAAAATCGGGAAGCGACACTTGGAATCCGGCACAATTGCGGCCCCGTACATTTGCGGCCCCGATACATTTGCGGCCCTCTCTTAATTTTTCGAATAATGATAAAATTAAAGTGAGACATTTGCGGCCCTGACCCTATTAATTATGACCCTTAAGATAATATACAGTATTATACATAAAGTTTAGGCACTTAAAAACACATTATAAACATAGCTAATATTGGTTAAATGAATAAATAAAATTAACTGTAAAAATATGTGTAATTTCTACTTCTAATTATGTCCTATTTCAAGAATTTGTCTTTAATTAATAATGTTAATGATTGTATTTTTCAATTACCTACTGCAAAATATTGTTTAGTAGGAATATACTTTCTATATGTAATTTAATCGAAATTAAATGTTTATTTATCGCATTTAAAATAGCCTGCTTAAAATCCATCGATATCGATAACCAAACGTAACCAAAGATGACGCGCATGTAATATTTGCGCTACTGCAAAAATAGGCAGAAGAAAACCTATGGTAGATCGTCTGAAATAGTAAAAGATAAACTTCCCAGGGGGTCGCCGGAGACAGCGACAAAAGCAGGAATCCCATTAATAGGGTCAGGGCCGCAAATGCCTCACTTTAATTTTATCATTATTCCAAAAATTAAGAGAGGGCCGAAAATGTATCGGGGCCGCAAATGTACGGGGCCGCAACTGTCCCGAGACCGTCACTTGGTGCAATGTCATGGTTACCAGTTTAAACGAAGAGGCGTACGCAATCTGGTCGCAATTGGAAGTAAGGGCGTGAGTGTAAGCCCGCTGAGTAACACTCTTGGCTATCTCGCGGTTGAGGCGTAAGAGGCGTTGGCTTCTTACGGATTTGTGGCGGAGCTAGACGGTGGACTGTTTTTGTCCTAAGTCTTCTGCGCTCACTCCAGGGAGATAGAACGACTAATCGTTAAAACTTCCTGAGGTGACGGGCTCGCCAACTCTAGTTGAGTCTTTCGAGACGAGCCGAACCCAACCTGAGTAGCGCGCGTGCAAAATGCCGCGAAGCGGATGATCGTGTTTTTTAAGGAAAACTGGACTTCTGGCTACTTGTTGCTTTAGAGAATCATCGTACCACACGTCTAAAAATGGAGTAACCGTGCTACGAAAAATAACCCCATGCCACGGGTTCGCCACTACTGCTTTATATTATGAGCCATTAATGCACTGTATGTATGCACAAAAAACCAATTTTCTAAAAGACTTCTAATATAGAATCGTTGGAGTTGCAACTCTAGCGCTCATCCGTATCTCTCGGCCTCGGCCTTAGCCGAGTTTCGCAAATAAGCCGATCTCGATGCAAAAGAGGGGTGCGCAAGTTTCGCTATCTCGCAGCCACAGAGACCCGGTCGCTTGTTCGCCAAGAACAATAGCTCAGCTCCGCGCTGCTTGTTCCGAAGCGCCGTTAAATAAGTTCCCTCGGATGCCATAAGATCGCGATAAATCCGCAGATAAGGTGCTCCTCTCGTCTGGGAGGAGCGTCTCACCCGCCACTCGAACGCAGCCACCCTACTCGTGGCACTTTCAATTCAAATTCCTCCTCTTACCTTCACCCTAAGCTACGCTATCTTGCTATTCATTATTCCACTGTTTTATACTTAATATTATAGATAAATACTCCGACACTTTAGAACCGTTTGTGAAACGATAATATTAGTCGGGGGCACAGTATACCAGACAGTTGCTTCTCTTAGAACCAAATCGAAATCGAAACGAGTGACGTCAGGAATCTTAAGGGCTACCACAAATCGTTATATAGTTACTCGTCTTCTTCTTGAAGCTTCGTCCCGGCCACATTTACGGTGCCCTGGCGACGCAGATGCTATTATGCTACCGATTTGTTCTGAGAATACCATATGGCGTCGACTCGTAAACCTCCACTAAAAAGTAATAGTAAAAGCGGACACAAAATGCGCTCACAGCGCGTCACAGCCCACAGCGCTGTAACTATGGGCCTAAGGACGTGACATGACTTACCCGCATCGCACCCTCTTCCTGCATCGCCTTGTAGCTCGTGAGTGAACTTACTAGGTGTTATTATACTGTGTCGGGGGTTAATTAAAATAGTTACAAAATAAAATAATCTACATCGATAGGATAGAGCTTGTTTGTTTGTCTCTATTCTTTTCAATTGTGAAATTTCACAATTGGCGGATTTATTATCATATGACCATCACTTACAAGTAACCCTACTATGCAGTGTTTACATATATGTGTGCCTGTAACATGTGTGTAAGTATGTGTCTTGTTATTGCATTCGATCGACAGAATTAAAATGCAATTCCGATAATTTTACCCCAACGGAAAATGTTGACCAAGCTGGGAATCGTATATGGAAATATGTGTATAGAAATATAGAAATATATTGTTAATGATGTAATTTAAATAGAAACACCCTAAATTTTCGGCGTAGTGGTGGCCGTCCCCCTGTTTGACGCTGCTGTCAAATAATTGAAAGCGTTATTGGCGAATTCACCGCGAGTGTCGAAAGCACGTCCGCTACAATCCAAATTTGACAAACGCATGTCTCGTCAAATTTTAGGAAATGGCATTAGACATACTGGGGTTTTCAAATATTTGGCATCACGTCTATCATTATCGGAATTGTCAAATACGATTTCAATATTTGTCGATTTGTAGATGGTCAGCACTGTTAACAGCAGCTTTGGTTTTCTCGGATTTTTAGGGAAGAAAGTGCTATCGGCTCAGTTTCTAGGAAGGATTCCCGTCAAAAGCGTGTGGCATGTAGAGTCAACCGAACCTCGATTCAGAGTCAACTTCCATTAATTATAGAATGGTTAATTACTCTATACCGATAATTTGAATCTATCATAGATATATTTGTTTAAATCACACATATCATTGTCAAATCTTGGGGAAAGCATACATGTTGTCAAATTATTTTCGACTGTCGAATTGGGCCCGTTTGTCATTTTTTCCAAAAGAACACGTCTATCTATTGGGTCAAAAAAATATCGCCTTTTGTCAGGGGCTGAAAACATCGATATATGATCCCCTGAAAAATGAAGACTTTGACATGAAGATTGGTCAATTTCATTAATTAGCATTTGTCAATTTAGAAACCAAATTGACATTTTAACGAGTACAATTTGACAAGTGGAGGGGTTTGACAATCATTTTGACAATACCTGATATATCATCTGCTAATCTTATAAACATCGTAACCCAATTTTGGCCTGAAATAAGATTTTTACACAACTAGGAAAACAATGTGTGAATGGTCTTGCCTGTGCATGTAAAGATCTTATATCTCCATCACCCCAACACAGGCGTATACCTAGTGGGGTGATGTAATCCTGACAAGTTAATGCCCTTTCGCGATTTTCTTCCTATGTATTCTTTTATGTGTTAAAAATTTAACGCATTTTTTTATGTAACTATAAAAATAGGATAAATAAATAATAAAAAAAAATCTATATCAAGGATAATAACAGCATAAAACGGCCCACAAAATAAGTACTCTTAATTCCTGTCCATACATGATAAAAAAGTGTAAACGTTGTAAATCCTGCAATCCATCATTTTTAGTATTGACATCCAACGCAACGGTGATAATGATTGTCACATCGATGGCTTTAAAAAAAAGATATTTTACAGGTTTTTCGAGAAATTAAAAAAACAAAGAATTAAGATATAAATCTGATAAAAATCCCCGTGATAGACGAAATTTCCGACAGTTGAGTAATATCAAGTTTTTACGAGTAGGTACTTGCCCAAAGAAAAAAAGTCAAATTATATTTTTTTTCAATTTTCTTATATTTTAGTTATAAACAGAGTTACCATTTGAAAGGATAACTCTAAGTCGCCAACATCACGTTACAGCGCATCATGCTTTGCCGACAAATATGATCTGGATAAAGAGAAACCGAGCCGGGCAGCGATATCCTTTACCACATACATCCCGCTTTGCCGTAATGCTTCGAATATTAAATTAAAAGGTAGTTATGATGATGATATTGACAAATTGAAAAGTAGTAGAAAAATTAACAATAAAGAATGAAAGACGTGATAATTTTCAGTAGCAGATACGATTTTTTACACTTGTATCAAATCAAATGTGTGAGTTTGAGCTACATATTTTCAAAATTGTTAGGATTGTCCCTCGTGTCTTGTTTACGTAGCAGCGACGTTGATCTGAATTTGTAATTAGCTTTTCAGTATCAGAACGGTTAATTTCTTGAGGATCTATTTATCCTTCAGGTAGATTGTTTTCAAGGGTGAACCACCACAAAAATCTATTCAAAGAGCTATCCATCTTACTCCCCCGATCAGAAAATTTAAATAGTATACTTCTTTCATTATGCAAAGAAATAGTGGGAGTTAATTGGCCCGCCCTGTTGCAGTTTAGCCACTAATACCCTGTGTAGGGTCGGCGAAACGCACAGGTCAACATCTATCCGGCGGCCTTCACGCAGAAGACTCTGGCCTGAGGGCCAATTTCCCCTAGGAGTCAACCTTCGGGTGCTCCTGGACGGTTTGCTCACCTTGCGGCGTCAGCCAATCGATTGTGCATTCCGACTGACAGCCGGGGAGTCTGGAAACAGTATTGTTTCCTATAGAGCGGGGGTAGTTGTAAACCTTACGGAACTGCTCTTGAAACGACCATTCGGCTACCCGATACCGGGTGAAAAGCCGTGCAAAGGATACCGTGGTCTGCGATAGTTTCGGTATGTAAGATCTACTGACCGTAATCAGTCGGGAGGAAGGAGGTATCCTGAAGGTTAATTCCAGACGGAGATATCCTGCTAAAACTGGTAGTCAGGGGGCGAGGCTGCCCTCTGGGTACCTTTCCCGGTGTCTCGCCGTAAGGCGTTGATCTCTGACGGGCATGTTGGCATAGCTAGACACTAGATTTTTATTGTCTCTAAGTCTTCTACGCTCATCCAACGGCTGAAAGAACGATCACATATCGTTATACCAGCCTGGGGTGACGGGTTCGCCCGTTGTAGTCGACACCGCCCCACTGCTGAGGAATAGTCTGACAATAACTAACTAGGTACCTACAATTAATTGTGACAATGAAAACGCGTCATCGTCATTTGCCATCTCATTATTATTAAAAAAAACAAGTTATAACTGAGCACTTAGTCTTAGGTATCGGGTGTCGTATTATTTTAATCGGATGGCGTGACGAAATCAAGTCTTTTTCATACACTTTTAGGTCCTTTGGTTATAATAACGTGGGACAGGTCGGACAGCACATTGTCCGAAAAAGGCTGCGAATTGATTAGCTTCTCGAAAGGTGCGCCGTTTTCCCCCAGTTCCATTGTCGCGAATATGGGTCTCAGTGTAATTTTACCGTAAATGGGGACCAATTTGCGGCATAACTAATAAGATATATGTACTGTAAAACACGTTAGCCCATTGTACGGTAGTTTAAACCGTAGGGTCGCAACGGGTTTAGCTTTATTTATGGCGGTTTATCCGGATTTGTGGGGGTTAACTAGTTTGGGTGGCAATATCCGCAGTGGTTGAAAGTTGGAGAGTATACAGTAGGTTTGCAGCTAATAATCGCCCCCGACAAATAAAGCATTTAATTATAATATTTCGTGGACCCATGCATCGTTTATTAGTAGTTTATTTTTTCTATAGCTACCGTAATATCTAAAATTTATAGTAATTTATGCAGTACCTACCTACGTATTTATGTTTCCATAACAAGAGGTATAAACACACAATGGGCCCGATTGCGTTTCTTTGTGAACTAAAACTAAAATTAGTCCAAGCGAACGAGACAGAGCAATACGTTAGAGCGGAATATGAAACGAACGATCGTCGATAAATACTACCTGTCGAACTTATACTCGTCTGAATAAATTCGAGCATATTTCGTGCGGTGTAAGATTTGACCTTGGCGGGCAGTTTTAATGCGAAAAAGTGACAATCGGTCATCTCACACTCCGCTCTAACGTAATCCCCTGTCTCGTTCACACGGACTAATTTACGATTTTAGTTCACGAAAAAACGTAATCGAGCCCAATGGACCCGATTGCGTTTCTTCGTGAACTAAAATTGTAAAATTAGTTCATGCGAATGAGACAGACCGATACGTTAAAGCGGCGTAAGAAATGAACGATCGTCGATTTTTTCTGCGCCAAAACTACCTTACGATCTTGTAGCCATACAAAAAAATAAGAACACATTTCGTGCGGTCTTAGATTCAACTGCTTTTTTTTAGGTGGGTAGTTTTAATGTGGACAAGTGACAACTGTTCATTTCACATTCCCCTGTCTCGTTCACATGAACTTATTTCTGATTTCTGATCACAAAGAAACGCAATCGAGCCCAATAATTCTATTGACACATTTAAAACATTGTTTTTGCCATGACTTTTTCTAATCCTCCTTGTTATTTTATTTCATTGTTTTCCTGTAACGTCAATTTAATAAAAAAAAAAAAATATAGCAAACAACAAACGAAATTGATAACTTTAAACTATGGCTGCAATGCCCTAAACATCAATCGTTCACGGTATGAAAATAATATCCAACTAATTATTATAATGTGTACTTAGCATGTTGTATCTTTAATATTTATCAACTATTAATACCGATAATTGTGATTGTAGTATTTCGACCTCTAACATTCATCTAAAATGGTTTTGACATACTTTTATAAGCTAATATTTATTGTCATAGTCACGAGAGCATTAATACGAGTACATTCAATATTGCATTCGGAAGGCAGTGCTCGAGTGCAGTGC
This sequence comes from Micropterix aruncella, assembly GCA_944548615.1. Classification (NCBI taxonomy): domain Eukaryota; kingdom Metazoa; phylum Arthropoda; class Insecta; order Lepidoptera; family Micropterigidae; genus Micropterix; species Micropterix aruncella. Next base: position 13,078,239 of record OX155958.1, read on the forward strand.
AATTTGTCTTATTATTAGTAAATCATTCAATCAAGCAAACCAATCATCGAGGCGTGGTCTGCCAATGCGGCTGTTTGCCCTCGTTGCATAATATCGCCGCCAGAGTGCGCTGGTCCGAGACAAACATAATACTATTTGCATTCCATACAAGGACGTCTAAGCGATACGATACTTGCGCCACATTACCGCGAACGCATCGGTAGATATATCGCTATGGTATGGTAATATTTAAGTAGATGCCTATGCTACGAAAGACGCTCGGTTTTCAATTTCATTCAGGGAGATGGCTCAACTCCGCGGGTTGCTGCCACATCTCGCATGCATTGTGGGTACAGGCACGGTATACCGCGAGAACAGTAGACGTACTCTCGCGCGACATGGCATTTTTAACAGCATCGATGACAATTTGAAAAAATACCAATATGGATAGGTTTAAATTTAAAATTAATAGACGGGTAATAAAATTAGGATACCTGCATTTAGAAAATGAACTGCTACGAATTATAGTATGACGAGAAAAACCTTTGTATCGATGTATTTCAATTTTGTATCATTATATTGAATATTGTATATTGTATTTATTATATCATTTAAATATTGTATTTATTACATCACATAATGGGCCCGATTGCGTTTCTTTGTGAACTAAAACTAAAATTAGTCCAAGCGAACGAGACAGAGCAATACGGTAGAGCGGAATATAAAACGAACGATCGTCGATAAATACTACCTGCCGAACTTATACTCGTCCGAATAAATTCGAGCATATTTCGTGCGGTGAAAGATTCAGATCCTTTGACCTTGGCGGGCAGTTTTAATGCGAAAAATTGACAACCGGTCATCTCACACTCCGCTCTAGCGTATTGCCCTGTCTCGTTTACACGGACTAATTTCCGATTTTAGTTCACGAAGAAACGCAATTGGGCCCAATGTGTGGTGAATTTTATTTCTTAAATCCAAAAATATTTTTATATTTGTAATATAAAATGTTTGTAATATAATTTTTCACTCTTCTTTTTTTTCGAAATATATTAGTTTAATACATGTTTTTACACCATGTATTATTCATGTATTATTCATGTTTTTACACCATCTGCATCATGTGCATTTAGGATACAGGCCTTAGAAAAGCCTCGTTAGTGTGCATAGCGCAATTTGTGACATAAGCTGTGTCTATTTTAAGCTGTTCTATAAAATTTATACATTATTTACTTCTGTAACAATGTACCTAACTAGTTTCTTTGTACAACTATAAAATAAAATAAATAAATTGCGGGGATAGCGTGCGAGGGAAATATACTGTGGTATAGGTGTGTTTTGTTGCTTCGATATCAATCTCCGACTTGTATGTCATGTATAAAATGTTGAGATTTTTAACAGAACCTCAGTTTTCTTATTTTTTATTGAGTTTTTTTTAGTAGGGTGTAATAGACTAAATTCGAATTTCTATTAAATTAATCGCTTCATCGTTTGTTACTCTAATTTATAACAGACACAATACCACAGACACAAGACGTTAGAATACCGTGCGAATTAATTGAAACAAAGAGTATTTTTCGTCGAAAAGTGCTTTATTGGACACAAACGTACAAAAACGGTATTGTTCGTTATAGTTTGTTAGTTTTAATATAGAATATGTCCTCCTTTTGCGTTGGTAACACCTTTTACTCTTGTAGGCATAGAATTTACTGCAGGTTTTGACAGCTTCCTTTCAGTTCATCATTGTGAAACCAGACTTGAATTACTACACTGATCATCTTGGTTTCCGTTGTACAATACACCTTGGAAAGCCGTTTTTTGCAAATGGCCCAGAGGTTTTCGATGGGGTTGGGATCGGGGGAGTTTCCGGGCCATTCGAGTACAGCAATTTGGTTCTGTGTAAAAAACTGTTTCACTTTTTTCGAATTTTATGCCAGTCTTCAGTTGTCCAATGCAGGTATTTCTTGGCCCAAGCTAGACGCATCTTTGACGAATCTATTACAATGATTACGATTACCGAACAACTAAATGTTCTGTAAATTTAAAACAAAAATATTTGGCTGGACCTAGAAATATGACAGATAGGAAACTATTTGTTATAGATAAATAACCTACCTAACTATGCGTTATTCTATCGACTATGCGTTATTATATCTAAATATATATTCTAAGCGACGAATTATTGAATGTCGATGAACATATCATAAACGATACTATTTTTGTTTAGGAAAATTCCTTGGCGCCATTCGATTGATCAGGTTACGATGAATAAATATACACTCTAAAAATTAAACTCTATAGAAGCTGATCTCCTAATTCGGTTAAGTAGTATCTATATATGGTTAGCGAAAATGGCAACGCCATTCATGGTGTACAGTTATTGAAATCCAATCACGATATAGTGTCCATTCTTGAATACAAAAAGGATATCGGAAGCACGCACTCGCGCCAGAATAGGTTGATGCCTATGCAATAGAGGCTCATTCAATATATTACAATAAAGGCTAGTTCAATATAACAAAACGAGATTTTGATTTCAAAGGTCTTCAAATGTCGTAATATGAAATTGAAGTTTATCGCTGGTGTTTTACATTATAAAATTTTAAAAAACGCAGTTTACCACGCGATGTTGGTGGCACCCGACGTTTCGGCAAAGATAAATTTGTTGCAGAATCATTTGCGAGAATACTAATATGACTCTCAAGGGGAGTGCCTTTTGCAGAGCACTGAGTCGGTCATTACTTATACCTACTGGTTTCGGCGTTGTTGCAACCACTCCCTAGACAACGGTATTTGAAACAACGCCGAAACATCGGGTGCCACCAACTTCATGCGGTAAAATCCGTTTTTAACCTGGACAGTGTTTTGGCAAAGATGGTAGTTTTTTTTCAAATAATATAGGATTGCTATAAGCTAGCGAATAGCTGCTCTCACCGGTGTGTAAACTGTACAAATTAATTATTATCAAATGCCATGTCCTCTTCTACTTTACAGGGGGTATGACATATTATTGTGACTAGATACTTAGGACATACTTTTTCGTTGATATACCTAAATTTTTAACGATTTATCCCTACTCGACCGGTTGGCAATAAAAAATCTAACTCATAATTTGTTTACTCTTTAACAAAATAAAATAATATGTTTTTACTCTAGACAACGAAGTCTCACCGTTACATTTCTGTGTGTACGTTTCGGTACGGAACCCTAATTTTGGGACCCTGAGCCTACTGAAAAGAACATTTGGAGATGTCGACTACAAAGGGCGAACCCGTCACCTCAGGAAGTTTTAACGATAATGATCGTGCTGTCTACCGAGAGGTGAGCTTAGAAGACTTTGGGACGATTGAAATCCACCATCCAACAAAGTCACGAACCCGCCAGAGTCCAACGCCTTACGGCGAGGCACTAGGAAGGAAACCCAGTGGGTCACCTCGCCCCCTGGCTACCAGTTTTGGCAGGATATCTCCGTCTGGAGTTAACCTACAGGATTCCTCCGTCCTCCAGACTAGTTACGGGACCGAAATCGCTTGCGCGGCCTCTACCTGTTGTATTACAGCGGTAATTCAGTTTTAATTTATTCCGGACCTGGGCGTCCTTTACCCGTAACGCCAAACGGGATCGCGTGGCGAACATGTCGTTTCAAAGGTGGCAAGACAACAGAGTGGCTGAAAAGAACAATTGTATACCTTTATTATATAATTGGAACAATGATAATGACGAATACATCGATTATGGGTCTCCATTAGCAGGCGGGTTACCAAGCCACCCGCACACCGTCCTACTATAGAGCTGTGGATTGCGCAGAAATCTAGAACGTGCATATCCCGAAAGTAATAATAATACCGATAAAAAGTAATATATTATCGATAAATATCATTTTATCGGTGTGAATATTGTGATTTTTATAGTTCGAAAGAAGAAAATTGAAGTCCAAGCATGAGTTGGTTCTAAGAATCCTTATTCAAATGTTATCTATAAAGATAAAACACTAAGCCCGCACTTAATATAAATAAAATAATACCATATCTGAAACCCAATGTTTTAACCCTAAGAAAGCTAGCTATGGGAATGAAACTCACGACGGCATCTTTTCAACCCTCGAAAATTTCTTTGTAGGGGCTGTAAGTGCACGCATACTAATGTTTAATGGAGGCTTATTTATTAATGAAGGCGACTTTTTCGCATATAATTACACAATAGCATAATTATTATTACGGATATCGGCCCCCCGAAAATTGTCACAACAGAAAAAGCACCGATCGGTGGTATTAGCATTCCAGCGGTTAATATCGGTCCTTACCTATGTAATTGCTGTTTTTTCACACTGGCCACTTTAAAGTTGGATAACTTGCGTTTGAGTTGGAATTTCAAATCCAACTATACATACGCGCTGTTTTGGTGCGCTATCGAAGGGACCTCATGAAGAACACGGATAAAGACAAACCAGAGCACAAACACAACACTAGACACAAAGACAAACAGATTCAACCAAAAATGAGGACTGTATACGGACAACGACACTACGCATATCTCGGACCTAAACTCTATAATATATTTAACTCGTACGCAGGACAGATCTTAAACATAACCGACAACCAGTTCAAGAGACGGGTGTCTCATTGGCTCTCAAATTATACTAGAGAAGAATGCGAAAGTATGATATATTAAAATATTTTATTTCTAACCACAGATTATAGGATATATAGATGTAAATTATGGATATGTATACAGATATACAGATTATAATATGTTAAGTATATTTTATTATGTTATACTATTATACTATTATATATAAATATGCTACATTATTTTATATATTATAACATATGATATTATATTATATTATTTATATTATATTATGCAAAATTATATTACGTATTGTTTTTTTTTTTTTTTAAGACAGAAGAAGGACAGCAGGGCAAGGCTACAGGCTCAGCAAATAATACCACAGAACTATATATCCATCACCCCAACACAGGCGTATACCTAGTGGGGTGATGTAATCCTGACAAGTTGGCGTATACCTTTAATTGGCTCTCTGCTATGTTACTCCGGCATTGTTAAATTATAATTAGCTGTTGGTTTTCCTGAAAAAAAAAAATAAAAATAAATAAATAAATAAACAAGTTAATGCCCTTTCGCGATTTTCTTCATATGTATTCTTTTAAAATGTGTTTTAAAAAATGAACACAATCTTTTTTATGTAACTATAAAAAATAGGATAAATAAATAAATAAATAAATAAAATAAATAAATCTGTATATTTATATTTCCGTCTTTTATTTTTGCTCAAATATTTTCGTTTGTGCAATCATGGTAAATTTGAAAATTTGTTTTTTTTTCAAATATGAGATCCTGTGCAGGTGTTTTCTATTACAGCTTCTTGCAGTCTGTATATAAAGTTCGCCTATGTGCCTTACAGAACATCAGCAACTGTCTTCTCTGATAGGTTATCCCATTGGTCGACCACGCATTAGCAAATGAAGAGCGTCATAGAATTGACTGAAAAGTCGCTCGTAGAGTATGCAAGATGATATCATTTCGATTAGTAAAGATTACCGCTAAATCAACATCAGGTAGAGGCCGCGCAAGTGACTTTGGACCCGTAAACAGACGGAAGCACGGAGACATCCGGATAAATTTGGTAGTGAGGTCGCGAGGCTACCAGCTGTATCAACTTCCCAGTGCCACGCGGTAAGGCGTTGGACTCTCAGCGCTATTTGGATTAGCTAGACGGTGAATTGTCTAGTTTCTAGGTCCCCAAGTATCTACGTTCACTCCAGGTTTAAAAAAAACTATCAATATCGTTATATCTTCCTGGGGTGAAGGATTCGCCCGTTGTAGGTGACAACACCCCACTATAGGTAGATATTTACTCTACATCAATACCGTTGTAGACATTATGGAGTATTTTATATGTTGCTATTATGTCATGTCGGTTCACATCATGACCCAACATTACCCAATCATATCACATCATGACCCATCATTACCCAATCATATGTAAGGTACCTACCTACCTAATTCTACATAATTACCTAAAACGAGCTGCAAATTTGTCTGTTGCGTGTTGGTGGGACGTGATGAAGGACACTCTATATAGTTCTATGTGTTAACTACCTACCTAAAACATGTATTAGCTACCTACCTATTTTTCACATTATTTATTACAATGTAATTACTATTAGTATGCAGAGGAATTGATTCGTATATGGAATACGCTCTTAATAAGGAATACCAACTTTGCTAAGAATAGAAATAGGTAGATAGATTTTGGGCTTGATTACGTTCCTTCGTGAACTAAAATCAGAATTAGTTCGAGCCAAGCAAGACAGGACAATGCGTTAGAGCGGGATATAAAATGAACGGTTGTCACTTTCCAGCATAAAACTACCAATCGAACATAAAGCTGCATAATCTAACATAAACGGTCGAAATGTTTTCAAACTAACTAAGATGGTTTTATGTTCGGCAGGTATTTTTTTTTGTGCTGGAAAAGATAAGATCGTTCATTTTACATTTCGCTTTAACGCAGTGCTCTGCCTCATTCGCATGAACTATTTTCCCATATTAGTTCACGTAGAAACGCGACCGAGCTCATGATTTTCATGGAACCCATCACTTTCTGTTAAGATAAGATCACTGAGCGTAATAAGATTAGCGCAAAAAAGAGTGAGTTTTTAATTAGTGACATTGTTGAAGTGGGTGAATCAGTACGTGTGGCAATAAGCAACTTTTGTTAGTTTTTTTGAAAAAAAAAACAAAAAACTTATTTTATTTTTTTAAATTGAAAAATGTGTTGTTTTGAAAATTAGTGTAAAAAGAGTTGAGCACGTTGCGCCATCTAGCGTTAGGTAAAATATCGCAAATATTGTTTATTCGCGATATTTTACGTATTACTCGATGGCGCAGCGCGCTCAACACCTGTCAAACTTTTAATTATCAGTCAGGTTTTTGCCAAAAATCATTATCAAACGTGGTTTTTTGCTCGTACTGATTCACCCACTTAATGGATACCTATCACTAATTCAAACTCCCCTATATATCGCACGTATCAGCAGTGGCGGATTAGTGAGGGAAGGGGTGTTCGCCCGACGCCACGCGTATGTGGCAGTAGCTCGGAGGTGGCAAAATAACACTACCTTCTGAAAGGTTAATTTTTATTTCAAAATCGCGTAATTTTCTCCTATGAATATACGATCTTCATTTTAGCAGGTATCCACGCTTCTTAGACGGGTGTTACGCGTTCAATCTGGCCTCAGTTCAGCCCGCGACCTTGAACATGAACTGACTGATAGACTGATAGAAATGATCAAAATGTTTGAAAATCCGTCCGTCCAGTTCCGTCCATACGTCAACGCTATAAACGATAGTTTCCCGTCAGTCTGATCAAGGTCACGGACTGAACTGATGCCAGACTGAACGTGTAACCCCACAGACACCATCAAGCAAGGTCAGCAAAGTGAAAAACGGGCCTATGAAACAAAATAAACATTCGGCGCGGGTGGGTGTTTGTTTACATAGGTATGAGACATTTTAGGGCCTATAACAGCAATTCACTAATAATTATAGTTATTATCACGGCTATGCCATCTTTCATCCGGGCGCTCCTTTTACACATATTCTTTACAGCGCCAGCTACACACGCAGGTATTTCGCTCAGTAAACAAGAGTCGTTAAAATACCGAAATAATCTCAATAACAATCTTAAAACATTTTCTATGGAAAGAGCAGAAACAAAGAATATAAATAATGACGCTGTTCGCGAAATCATGTGTAAAATATGATTTTTTTATTCAAAATATTTTTGGTGTAAGGGAGGGAAGGGGTAGGGGATTAAATTCGTTTTTTTATACTTCCCACGCCAATACATTTGTTTTTCTGTTAAAATTGTAAACTCTAAACTTCTACTTAACAATACGGGTCCTTGTCTCCTCTAATATTAAACTTAAATAGTGACTAATTATTGAGATTTAAAAGTTTATTAACATTCCATATTTTGGTAACTTCGTGCATTACCAACTTAATGTTTTCCAAGAATCCTAAACTGATATTTTATATATTTTGTGGCTCGCGCCATCTAGCGGCCTCCGCGCGTACTGCTTGTTTACCTGTCGATAGTCTCTGGCAAGCAGGCGCCGCTGAGGAGGTTCGCGTCTCGGCTAAATAAAATTTTCAAATTATTTATAAATTTCCAATATTTTATTTTTAATTTTCAGGAAGAGGATGGTGAAACGATTGCCGAAACTACCGAAGGTAAAGAAATATTTTTAATATTTTCATTTTGAAATAGTTTGTGCCGACAACGCTAGATGGCCGTAGTCATATTCAATATCTTTTGCAGAAGAATGGGTGACGAGGAAACAGAAGGAGGTGACGACGACCAGGCATATAGAGACAAGAGTGAAACGACAAGTAACCTTGGAAGATGGCAGGGTCGTGGAAGACAGTGGACCTATTGTTACTTCGAACGCCACTGAAGACACACAAACCCAAGAACACCATCAGACCGAGGTACGCTAATATATTTAGGATCTTCTGCCATGGATCCAGGAAATGACTGATTCCCTAGTAATTTATACATAGTCACAATTTCGGAAATATTTACTACATTAGCCATTCTAATTTATCTAAAAACTCTTGACACGCGAAAATTCAAGTTTCCAAATTATATTTTTAACCTAGAGATATTTAAAAAGGTAGACCGTAGACCATAGGTTCTCAATATTATTTTGGCCGCCGCCCAGTTTAAGAATATTGTTTTTTTACTTACCATCTGTCGCGAATATGACACAGCTATTGCTACAATTAAATTTAAACACGTAGTTACACTGTAATATTATATAGTCATAAGATAGAATTAGACACAGAACTATTGCTCGAAGAAGTGGTTATTACTTCTCTTACTGCTGGTAAAATTAAATCTTTCCTTTACATTGGCGATGATAGATTTGTGAGATTTTCGATAAATCGTCGAGATTTTCGTATAATCCACACTATACTGCCGTCTCTTCTTTTTTCCTTCCGACATGGTTTTTACTTTACAGATACGTGAGTAAAAGATCAACTCTACCCCTTGAGTATGATACGACCAAATCTGGTTCTGAAACAATTATCCGTTGAGTATGATACGACCAGATCTGGTTCCGCGTTTTTTTCACTTCTTTGACGTTCTCATATTTATTCATAATTATCTAATTGTTTTACAAAATGATATTTCAATATTCTATATTCGAAATTTCAATGCAATAATTGTGCAGTTGTTCTTTTTATGATTGGTGTAGTAGTTTCGTAGTTATAGTACCTACTTTAAGGTCGATGTCGCCGAAAATCCTGAAAAAGAGACAGATGCATCCATGAAAATACCCATTTACTCCAAGGGTTAACCCTGTTAGAAATTGCGCGCTATAATGCCAATGAAAATAAAATGAACAATCACTGCTTTTATATTCAACATTGGAAAAAACATTTTCTCCCTCAAAATATCAACTAAGAACCAACCCTCCCCCTATCCCCTCCCCCCTTCCCCCTTTCGTTGGGTTGTTGACTGGATAGAAGCATAAGAACTTTGTAATATCTATCATTTTATATAAGCAGTTATTTTTATTATTATTTATCTGTAGTTTCTATGTATTTATTATTATAATATACATATATTATATTATAAATTATATTTTTTATGTATGTATGTATATTTGGATGTATGTATATGTATATTTATGTGTATATGTTTATGTATATGAGCTGTATTGATACTTTTATTTAATATTACACGGTTGGCTGTAAGAAATCGTGAAACGATAAGCCCGCCGTTTGTACTAAGTTAAAATAGAATTTAAGTTTTCTTTACCCATGTATTTTTTTTTTGTTAGTACAATAAAGGTATTTTTCATTTCATTTCATTTCATTTCATTTCATTTTCATTTCATATTCAGAGACATTCGAACCTATATAAGGCCATCTGAGAAATTGTCAAAAGACTACGTTCACTTTCAAAGCCGAACGCATCGAAATAAAAACGTCAAAAATCAGCTGTTTGTTCAGCGTCAAAAATCAGCTGTTTACTTTGCTTTATTAGTACTGATTAGCGTGTTTTTTGTCTTTTTTAGACTATATTTTTTTTACCTATCCGCGCCTTGACTGTGCGATTTCAACGCCCCCTAATTTTCTCTAGGTAATTCTACTGGGGGGCCTGAAAGTCTCAAACGCCCACAAGGGGGCGTTATCGCCCACGTTGAGAACCTATGCCGTAGACCGTATCAATAGAAGTTTTGGGTTTGGGTTTTCAGTTTCTTTCACCGACTTGTAAAATACGCCAAATCACTTAAACTTTCTACTTATTTTCTTTCTTCTTTATTGCAGCATCGCACTCTGGATCAACCCTCAGACGATGAGTCCATCAAAGGCATCGAACAGACCGATGCGCCAAATGGGGCTGTGGTCAAGAAATCCGTCACCACCGCAGTCTTGGCGTCCAATCCAGATGGTAAAGTTCGGGAGTCAATGGAGCGAACAGTCATCACGCACGAAGAAAAAGATCACGTCAAGGAAACCGAGGAGAAATTCCAGTATGGAGATATCGCCGAGGAGGTGAGTCTCATTAAATTCAATAACATAACAATAAGAGAGAGAGAGAGAGAGATCGATATTGAATATTTTAGGAAAACAATTCGATATTTCAGGACACAGATGGTTCTTAAAAATGCCTCATTCAGTGATTAAAGTAAAGAAAGTACGGAAACTGAATGTATATTCATGATATTTCAAAAACAGCAACACTTTACACACACACAATTTACACACCCTCATATCTCTAACAACATAAATTATAACCTATATGTAAGCAATAGTAAATTCAGCTTTTAATTTTTATAACATAAAATTGTGTATTTGTTTTTAATTTATAATTATTTCCTACTACTTTTATTATTTAAAGGTGCAGTGTTTCGTTTCAATTCGATATTTATTGAAGTGCTGTGGGATACACAATATTTCTTGTTTTTCCATCTGCCGCTTTAAAATTCCATGCCGCTTTAAAATTCATTCGACTATAAAAAAAAAGAAGAACTCATTCCTGTCTTAGCGGTCGCATTCGAAATTCAAATTCGCCGCTTTTAAAAAAAGAAGAATTTTGGTATTATTGAGGACACAAAAAATTTTCCTTTAGTCCGATCGGCACCAAACTTCACAGGAACCATCTCCAAACTAATCTAAAGTTTCCCTCAAAATTTCATCAAAATCTGTCGAGCGGTTTAGTAGTCCATAGCGGTCATACAGACAAACATTCATTTTTATATATATACCTAGATATTTTGTATTTGGATTTATTTTATAAAAAAATTCGACTACTTTTATTACTAATGATTATTTTGATTTTTTAAATGATTATTTTGTTTGTCTTTTAAAATTTACTATAACAATTTATTAAAATCTTTTTCTTAAAACTAATTTTTATATTGATATCATATAACGTTGGCGATTTCCTTGGTACAGGCACTGCGTAGTTAAGAGTGACGCAAATCATTGTGTAAAATAATTCCTATATAGTTTTTCTGAATAAATAAGATCACCACAGAAAGGGAGAGATGGCTACCTCCTCAGGGAAGCGAACATGATGTACCTAATTTCAACCTTGACCTCGCATTTTATCGTGTGATTGCTCTCACGGCTCGCGTAATTTGCCGGCTTGCTGCACGTTCGTTCAACCACAATTTGCTGAAGAAAGAAACACGAGAGCGTTCGCCTTTCTATTTCAATCATCTCTGTTTTATGGGGCAAAGCTATCGACCACAAAATTGTCGATGGAATTGCTACAGTTTTTGTTTTCTATTTGTTTAATATCGTATCATTGACGTTTATTTGCGGGAGAGCCCATTTAGCCTTTTTCTTATAATAAGATTGGTAATATTTACTTCACTTTTAAGTGTCTTTTGGCAGATGGTTATGGCAGTATCTGTCTGCCATAACTATCTGCCAAAATAATATAACCAGGAGAGTGACTATTAACATGTGTAATATCTCTAATGTCATCAATTGAAAGTCCTTTGGTATTATAGATATTTTGGTATGTCGTTTGCAAGGACGTGTCTAAGGGGGGGGGGGGGCAGGTCCCCCTTGAAAATTTTTGAGTACAAAATAAAATCGAGCAAAAATTGAGAATCAGGTAGGATCCGCCACTTATGTACGACTTATAAAGTGATAGGCACTTATCCAGGGGGAGGGGGGAGGGGGTAGTTGGATTTAAACCCCCGAAATCCGGCAAACTTTCGTTTTATTGTACGGGCAAATTTAAGTTTTGTGGGGTACAAATGCCGGCGTATGATAAATTTGACCCAAAATGATTTTTGTAATTCTGCGATGTTAGGTTTTTTATACACGAATAACCAATAAAATAGCAATATTTTCAGGATAATATAGAGCGGAATATAATCCTAAATTGTGGTTCGCCCAGCTGTGCCGTTGTCCGTTTATTTTTTGTCGTCACGGAAATATTGCTCATGTGGACTAATTCACTTTACCCCCCTTTTTATATATTGGGCGTCCACCAATTTTTTAAAACTAGCTTCTGCAAAAGTGTAAATTTATCGAGATCCGGCTCGAAGGACCAAATTGTATAGGAAATTTTATTAGGTGTACTTCTAATTATATTACACGGCGGTTGCACCTACCGATTCAGTGTCAATCATGGCATTCGTTTCAGTTGACTACAATGCTGGCTGACTGCTTTGAATTTACGCAGATAACGGCGCGACGGCCTTGATGAAATATTGATTTATGAAAGTTGTACTTTATTATCGGCCATTAAACATTTAAATCAGCCCGCGAATAGTGATTGTCGTGACGCGGTGTGAACCGGATTTCAAATCTGTAGTTATGTAAAGTGTAATAGTTATTGTATTACCTTTACTCGCTGCACTTGTGCTAGAGAGCGAAAATTCTTTAACTCACGACTTCGAGAGCGCTAATGTGATTCGCCATTAACTGGTCAAATATTGCCGTTTCATACTTACGACTTTCCGCAACCTGATTTTAAAAAATCTGTGACACAAATATATTGGATATTATACACATATATTATAAATATCGGTGTCAGTAGCGAGGACATTATCGTCGACCGCATAATGTTGTGTCTAATGTGAACGACATAATAGAGAGTCCGTTGAGTTACCTGTTTTGATTAATCGAATTCTAGGATGTAGGTATGTATTTAGGCTATATTTCTACGATAGTACGGATTAAATTGTTCAATTATCGTAATATGAACTCAAGCAAAAACGAATGTGGACTTATAAAGATGATAAAATGATTATATTTTCTTGCGATTCGAACGCGTTAAAACGGCCCATACGAGAACAAATTATAATACGCCATTAAAATAAGATAATTGTTTCTCGGTGTTTGACCGATTAGCTACATGACGTTCCGCTACTTTGCCATTTATAATAGTGACAATATGTCGACATTATTTATTGCAACTCCTACGCACTTGTCTTTTTCCTATTAGACGCTTTTAACTTTGGAGCGCCGTAAAAATGTTAAACAAATTTGAAGACTTGTCTAGCGCGATAGATGTGGGTAAAATAAGATTGGAATAAATACCTATTTATAATGGATTCATTTGATGAGATCCCCCCCTTTCCTTACCTTATTTTGGCAGTTTATTTATTTATTTATTTATTTGTTAATATTTATGTATATATACATATATACATATACATACATATTATATGTCCAACTCAAAAATTTATTTATATATTTACTTTTTACTTTAGATACACACACAATGTATATTATATGCTATAATTTGAAATTTAATTTTAAGCTATAATTTTGTTGCCCACTCTTCTTTTCACACCAGCATGTTGGTTGACTGGAAGATATTGTTGTAGTGTAGCAATAAGTCCGCCATTGTACCTTATTTTTATTGTGCAATAAAGAGATTTTAATTCATTCATTCATTCATGAGATAGCTTAAAGAACCGATTAATACAATCTTTAAACAATGTGCTTTTCGTATTGACAAGGATGCTATTCCATATTATCGTTCCATGCACCTCTAAAGTTAGATATTTGAATTTTAAATTTTCCTGTCTGTGTCCGTAGTTTCGGCAGTAATTTTAAAGTCTGTGCCGGCATTGTATTATACTATTTTGATGCAGGTCTTCGTTATGCATAAACTTCTAGGGAGGGTGTCTGATAGTTTCGAGTAACTGAATCGAAGGATATGGTCTTAAGTCTTAAGTTAAATGTTTAAAATATTGAAAAAATCTTGTATTTCTTACAGTATTTCCAGTATTTATTTAGTTATTTGCAGTAAATAAAAACAATATTATACAATATATTCAAAACCACATGCTATTCACAAAAGTTGAGATTAGACAAGGAATACGTAATCACAAGACAAACGATGTACTAGCAGAGCGTACTCAGTACAGCGTTTATGGCAACATAACAAAGGACCTGGTTGTCAGTACCAACGTTTTATGAAAAATAATATCATATCTCTAATATACCTATATTATTCTTATGTCAAAACATAAGAGGTGAACCTCTTAGTAACAAATTGATAACATTTGATTATTCATTATGATTATTGTCGTTTTAAGTATGATATTATTGAGCATTTATCTTTTATTTTGTCTGATATTTGGTTAGTTTTATTATTATTTTTGCTGTAAAGTAATTATTTGTTACATTTATATTTTCATCGTTGTGTTTTAACCCTTGGAGTAAATGGGTATTTTCATGGATGCATCTGTCTCTTTTGCAGGATTTTCGGCGACATCGACCTTAAAGTACTATAACTACGAAACTACTACACCAATCATAAAAAGAACAACTGCACAATGATTGCATTGAAATTTCGAATATAGAATATTGAAATATCATTTTGTAAAACAATTAGATAATTATGAATAAATATGAGAACGTCAAAGAAGTGAAAAAAACGCGGAACCAGATCTGGTCGTATCATACTCAACGGATAATTGTTTCAGAACCAGATTTGGTCGTATCATACTCAAGGGGTTAAAGAATTAGGATTATGACATATCCAACTGTATTTGCAATTTCGGATGAATAATAGACTATTGACTACTATATCACTATAAATCATTTTCCAACAACATACCCTTAAACTATTTTTTAATTCTAGATATAGATCTGGACCGCAATGTCGCTCCCAGACATTTCCTTACAGTTGCTGAATAATACGCAAAACTGCCCTAAAAACTTGACACCTTATGTTTAGGTACGACGGCAAGATACTGTCGAGCCGCGTAGAGTGCTCGCGGATTTGCCGGTTACAACACCTCAATCTATTTCTTATTTTAAGATTGTTCACTCGTCCGACGTTTTACCGGGCGTCGGATGCATCACCGCGCCCGTGGGATTGTGTAAAAACGCTCTCGGTTCTTCGAGCCACAGATATGCAAAGGCAGGCCTAGTAGGCGAAGTTCAGCGCGGGCGGTCTGTGGGAGTGCTCGTCTGGCTTTAAATCCAACTTCTCAACACACAGGTCATAAAAAACCCCACACAATAGAAAGGTCACAATGCGTTTTATTCTACCCCCTTAATGACCCGTTCATATCACATTGTAATATAAAGCACGATGGGTCGGGCGTTGAGCTGTTTGAATTGTGATACAATAAAATGATCTGAATTTGAGGAGGCGCCCGTTACCGCGGTGGCGCGCCCGATGGACAGGGCGCATTTGACATAAAGCCATAATCATAATCATAATCATTTCACATGAATCATATCGCCCCAAACAGTTCGCGCTTCAACAATCATAACGTATAATATGCACAGCCAGATACAGACACATTTTAGATCTAGTTGGTTGTGCGTTTTCGCCTCATTTCGGATATTCTAGCATATTTATATGCATAGAGCTATGCATATAAATATGCATAGCTCTATGCATATCTATAAGCATTTTTATATGTATATAGCTAGCATATTTATGTGCATTTTTCGCTATATTAATGTTTGTTTTTAACGTTTCCCCATGTACAATAGTGGGAATATTCTGGTCTCTTTTTTCTGTATATTACTTTATAAAATAAAAATAAATAATAGAGAAAAAATATTTATGAAAACTATAAAGGCGTGCTATTTTTACATCGAAATTCAAAGAAATATATCGATTTTGTTTTATATTATTATATATAGGTGTTGTTTTAGAAATGTATAAAGTGTCATCGATATCAGTTAATTTTACTTTACCTGCCTACCAACCTACAAAAAGGTAAAGTATTGTGAATGCGCAAAAATTTTGTTTTGAGATGAAGACGGATATGTACATTTGACACCTCCCGAGATGATTAAGATCCTTTTCAGACTACATAAAGTCTGTTTGTGTCTTTGTGCCTGTGTGTGTGTGGGTGTATTCCTCCACGACAGCGCCCAAACGCTTCATCGGATTAAGCTGAAATTTGGTATGCAGACATCTTTCGGTCATAGCCAGAGCCAAAAAGCGATTTTAAAATCGAAATATTGGATTTAGAGTGTGAAATTTTGGTTGGAATATCTCGTATAGAAGCGACACAAATAATATTTGAAGACTGCCATATTAAATAAAATACTATATAAATTCTTTAAAAATAATGTAGGTACTAAAAATATAAATGTAGGTACTACGAATTATCGCGCGGGGGTAGGTTGGGCTGGGTTGGGTGGAGGAAGAGGGAGGAGAGTTGTGGGGTGGGTTGCATACCTGCCGAAAAATCTTGGGGTGACATAACCGATTTTTTACCTTATTTTATTATTTATTACTTTATTTTGATTTTCCTTTTTCATGTAAGCTAAGAAAAACGCAACACAATTATTAGGCAATTCATTGAATATATAATTGCGCCCTTTCAGTGTAGTATTTTATTATGACTCTGGCGCAAATTATGAAGTATTTCCGCGTGCACACCGCCGCCCCCCCCCCCCCCCAAACCAGATACTAACACTGAGTAAGAAATGCGTACGTGATCACTTACGTCCATTCGACCTAGTATTACTTGCAATTAAAAAAATCATCAACGACCAACATTAAAGTTTTCTCATTCACAAAAATGTAATAATTGAGCAATAAGGGAAGTAGTTTCATCTTAGCAAATGTAAAATAAGCCTTTTTATATTGGTATATGAGTCTTTCATATACATCTCTAATGGATATACATCTCTATACACATACATCTCTAACGGAAAATTTGGCTTTTATCATAGGTACTGTTGTTCGTAACCATGAACCGGAAGTAATGTGGAATGAACCTAACGATAAATGGCTACTACTAGTCCTCATACATAATATAAAAGGGAAAGTTACTTACAGTTTATTTACATACCATTTCATGCTGGGATGGTTCGTTATCATTAATTCAATGTTATTTCTAAACAGATACATATTTTCTATGCATAAGGAAAAAATAGCAATAGCAGTTTTTAAAGTTGCTTCATATTGTCCCTATGAGACTACCATTTTCTGTTTATACTCGACTGTTTATAACGTTTTTCATATAACACGAATGATTGATATAGGTACCAAACGATTCTTCATTATCGATTTCTGGATAAAATTAAAATAATATGTATATTATCGCCAGGGCCGGCACGTCCATATATGTAGACAACCTAGGCGGCCACTTAGGGCGCAACATTTTGGGGGGCGCAAAATTGAGGTTTTTTTTTAATTTGGGGATTTAAAAACATCAACTAAATACAAGTTTAGTACTTCTGCGTCTTACTAGCTTAGGCAGATGTATTACTAGGTAATAAAAGTTTTTTAAAACAACAGTACAAAGTTTTTCAAAACAATAGCACAATCTGCCAGGAGAGACTTGTGGGTCTGGCGACAATTTCTATTGATAGTGAAATAGCAAGACAGTTAGAATCAAAAGCCCTCATACAGGAATTTGCGAGGCAGAAAGCAAGAAAAGTACCATTAGGACTTTAAGAGTATAAATACTGTTAATCAGTTTTTCAAAGTGACTTTTGGGCAGTAAATAAGAAAACAATAATCCAATATCAAAAAAATGAGAGTTTCTGTTTGTTATTGAGAGAGCTGTAAATAATGCTATTATAAAATCTATAAACCCATATATACCTAATGTAACACTGTGTGTTACGAAGCTTTTATAATACTAATTTAGATTTCTAATTATTAGTCTATAAATTGTCAAAACAAAAGACGAAATGCAAAGCCATTGTTAGAACTACATTTCCAACTAGATTAGATGTCGACATATTCAAATTTGAAATTGGTACCTTTTGTCCGTCTTATCTGACATTTTATATGTTATTATTAGACCGTTATTGATCCCTAATAGCCTTATATA
>OX155958.1:13101546-13206546 GCA_944548615.1 Micropterix aruncella
GTAGTATTTGAAATGTATCTATGACAGCTCCCGGATTCTGAACTCTGTGTACTGGAACTGATGGTATTTGGTATTGGCAGATTTGGTATTTGGTATTGGATTTGGATTTGGGAAAGTTGTATTGTATGAATTGGCGAATTGGCGAAATATTTACATAGCCTGGTCGGCACGGACTCTATCTACACCACTCAAAGTCCGAAATTATCATCTACTAGTTTTTTAAACTACTGCCCAACAAAAAGGAGTGTAATGTTTTCAGAGTTAATATATGTATGTTTTCCGTTTCTTTATTCCACCATAACTTCTAAACGATCTTGAACCGATTTACAAGTATGTGGTATTGTAAGAATCGTTATGTCATCCCGAGTGTCATAGGGTAACTGTACAACGTAACTGTATAAATATTGAGTAAGTAGTTGTTTAAATGTCCAAATGTCAATAAATTAATATTAGTCCAATTGAAGATTTCGATTGAGTACATTTCAAAAAAACATAAACAACAAATATTTCATAAATAACCGTAATAACAATAATTATAAATACAATAGTTCACTTTCTGTAAGAACAGTCGTGTTTTTTAATTCTTTTTATATATTTACTTGTTTAATTTTATAGAGTTCTATCGACTAGGAAATGATCGAGTCTAAGCGCCGCCCTAAACGCAGAATCTCGGTAGATTAGAGCGCTTGTGTTTTGTTCGGCGGCTTGTCTGGGCGGGCGGCTGGCGGTGGGCGGTGTAATTGCCGCCTTAGGGCAGCCCGGTATGATTGTGACAGCACACTCGCCATCATTGAGAAAGAAATAACGGCAGATGAGCCTTTCAAACAAAAAATCAACTAAATGAACAATATAATCCTTGTACAAAAATCTAATTTTTAAACATGTGGTAAGTTCATGTGGTCTGTTAAATATTGAGCCTGTTTCAATAAAGTATGTCTGTTAGCGCTACTAGAGCCCAATCTATTAATGCAATTTTGCTGATATTTTTTATACGCTGAAATATTAATC
The DNA here is from genome assembly GCA_944548615.1 of Micropterix aruncella. NCBI lineage: Eukaryota > Metazoa > Arthropoda > Insecta > Lepidoptera > Micropterigidae > Micropterix > Micropterix aruncella. The sequence goes on from OX155958.1 coordinate 13,102,555, forward strand.
GGTCCTTCTCTTATTTTTTTTCGTCTTCTGCTAATCGCATCCATTGTTCCTAAATAAATTGCTTTATTGCGATGATCGTTTAATTATTGCTCTTTATTGTGGTAATCTAGTCAATCGATAGATATGTGAAACCGCGTTTGGGAGTTAATGGGCCCAGTGCAGTTAGGCCATTATAGCCCATGTGTTAGGGTCGGCCCAACTCACAGGTCAGCACCCATCCGGTAGCCTCCAAGCAGAAGTGCGAGCCCTGGTAGGACTCTGTGCCTGCGGGCCAGATTCCCTGCCAATCATCCTTCGGGCGCTCCTGGATGGTTTGCGCACCGTGCGGCGTTATCCAATCGACTGTGCAATCCGAGTGATAACTGGGGAAGTCTGAAAACGGTTTTGTGTCCTACAGATAGGGGTGGTTGTTAACCTTAAGGCAACTGCTCTTGAAACGACCAATCGACTACCCGATACAGAGTGAACAGCCGGGCAAAAGATGCCGTGGCCTGCGATAGATTCGGGAGACACTGAATCACCGCTACGTAAGGGAGAAGACCGTGCAACCGACCTCGACCCCCTAACCAGTCGGGAGGCCGGAGAATCTGGCCGTAACTGGCCGTAACCGGCTGCTCGGGGTAACGCGTTGGTCTCTTACGCGCGTGTGGCGTAACTTGACAGTGGGCCGTTTCGTCCCAAGTCTTCTACGCTCACCTCAAGGGAGACAGAACGATCAAATATCGTTAAAACTTCCCAAGTGACGGGCTCGCCCGTTGTATTTGACACCTCCAAGTGTGAAAGTGCTTACGGGCGTGACCAATATTGTTTTAAAAATCTCGATGCTCCTGACACTTTTACTAACAGTCCCTGGTCTACCGTGTCACTGGGAGTTTCTCTTTCTGCTCGCGGTCTTGAGAGGAGGAGGATCGAGTACGCCGAGCAGCTGGCTAGACTTGAGCCGGAGTAAAATTCGTAAATGGAATGTCCTATCTCTGTTGTTATTTAGAGATGTGGTTCGCGAGGGACATACTGGCACTTGTATCGGCCGTGACGGGCGGGTCCAGACGCAACGCGACGCTTTTGTGTGCACTACAAAGAACCAATCAATGGACACTGACGTCGACGTGGAGTCTACTTTAATGCGACTTATATTTGAGTCGATTCGATCAGCAATATCGCCATAGTCATTTAAGGTGCTGGAGATAGTTATGGGTCTTTCGAGAGTATTTATGTCCATACAGCGGTGGTACAGTAGGCAATACGTCATGAGTGACACAGTTGGCAATACGTCAGGAAAATGACTTTATTACGTCTAGTCTGAATTACGAGATATTGCATTTTTTTAAATAATGTAAAATATGATTAAGTAATAATAATACTACTTAATAATAATATAACTTAAAAATAACTTTAAAACTCACAGAACAGAAAAAAGATATACGTCAACATCACTAGTATGTCTAAAATGCTAAGTGTCATGCTAAAATAAGCAATGTGCAAAAAACACACTTCAGAGATAATTCTTTGAAAATTCACATCGAGGAAAATTTCGAGCAGGTTCCAATAATATATAAATATACGGTAAAACCAATAATATATATATACGGTAAAACCAAAAATATACGGTAAAACCAATAATATAAATACTACGGTAAAACCAATAATATATAACCAATGAATTAAGGTTATTAGGGTACTTTAAATACTGGTCGACAATATCATTAATGAATATTTATTATTACTTGTTGCATTCCAAAACAACACCACGTTAGTTTTTTTGGTACGACGTTAAAAAGTTCATAGCTAGAAGTTTATTTCAATTTTGAAAATCTTTAGAATTTGCTATGTACCAATTTATTTATCATTCCAATTAATTAAGGCTGCTGGCCAGATATGACTCCCTATATTAGTAATTCTAGGGAAGATGGACCAGCGGTATAGAAGAACCATCTTAATTTTGCCCACACTACAAGTATTTTTTTAAAACTGCCTAGACTGAAGTGGTTCTGTCAAACCAGCTGCAAAGTGTACGAAACAAGACGGCCATATTTTGTTTTGGTTTTTAGAAAAACTGTAAAAAATATTTACACAGCGTCAGTTTTTTTTATGGTAGCAGTATGTATCGAATATTGAATTTTTATAATTACAAGTAAATATATTAAAAGGAATAAAATACACGACTTGCGTTATAAAAAGTAAAATGCTTTTTTTTCAATATTTGTGCTTTATCTATTTATCCATATGTATACATATGTATATTCGGAATGTACTTAATCAGACCTTTCATTTGACACTATACACGAATAATATATGTTAATTTATAGACATTTCGCACATTTGGATATTTAGACAACTACTTTCTTGATATTTGGAGAGTTAAGGTACCCTATGACATTCAAGATGACATCACAATTCCAACAGTACCACACACTTCTACGTCGGTTCAAGCGTTTAGAAGTTATGATGAAATAAAGAAGCGGAAAACATACATAGATGAACCATGAACACATTACACTCCTATTTTGTTGGGCAGTCGTGTAATAAGACAGAAATTAGTATCATATGTCAATTCTATACCTATTGTGACATTTTATTTGTCTGAAGTTCAAGTAACCCTTAGTGATTTGTTTGTAGAAATAGAATTTAGGATGAACGTGGAGTGGCCTGCTCTATATATAAAACTATACAAAAAAATAAAAATATATTTTTTGAGCCTTCCAACAAACGAGAAAAGACATATTCTAGTTCAACTTCCCGAAATCAGTTTTTTTTATAATTATCAAAGGACTACATAAAAAACGACTTGTATGCTTTTTTAGTTATTTTTTGTGTAGTATTTTCTTAAATAAAACCCTAATAAAAAATAACATTTTTTTAATGCAAGATAATCTTTTTTCCTTTTTTGTTTCTGTTATGATCTTTAAGAGTTAGTCAGGAAATGATTACATATTTGCTAAAACATCCTGATGTCACCTTTTACTATTTTACATTCCGATACTTTGTATAGATATTTAATATTTAATTCACACGATTATTTATTTTTATTGAAAACAGAAACTTACAAAATATAGCCGAATCTCAGCAAATATTTATTTTAAAATCGAGTCCATCTTTGCACATTCATACCGCACAAAAATAATGTATAATTTCACATGAAGTTTCAAGACGACATGAGCAGGACCGCCCCTAGATACCTTGTTATTAAATGTCAGCATCGTTTTATCGATGTCGACAAGGTTGTAAATTTGCATGTGCATACTCGTAATAATCTCTGCAAAGTATTATCGACGCAAAGACATTAGTGCGGTCGCGAGCCTGTCGGTTTTCAACATTCGAGACAGCATAAACATACTTATAGAAAGGAGGCTTAGCCTGCGGAGTTACTATGTAACTAAGGAGAATCGACATTTTATTGATCAAAATAGTTAAAAATTTTGAATCGGAAAAGAATAGCTGTAATGGATATGCCTCTAATTCAGCTCTTTGTAAGGTTTTCCCAGAAAAAAACAGTTTAAAAAATAAATAAAAAAGAGGACGGTAAGGCATGCACTATTTTAATCGCCCATAGCCTTTGGCTGAATATGCACGGCGCGGTTTTTACCCGCGGCTGTCGCAGTTGCGGACCCGAGGCCTCCGTAGAATGCTGATATTTTTGTAAAATTGAGTCAATTTTCACGACGCGATTTTCGACCGCGGCGGACGCGGTGAAATCGCGGCGGCCGCAGCGTCTGCGGGCAACTAGTGGAACCGCGCGGGTCGCAGTCAGCTTAGAAGTCACGAAGCGGTTTTCACCTGCGCCCGCCGTGGTTGCGGGCCACGGCGCATTATGTAAAACCGCGGTGTCATGAGTTTTAAAACAAAACAGTTGGCCCGCAACCACATCGGGCGCGGGTGAAAACCGCACCGTGAGTTCTTAGCCTTTGGGTTGTTTGAATTCGCGGCCTAAGCTGTTTTATTAGGAATTGTTATGTTATTTTCCGTTGTTTGAACGGCGGGATAGTGTACTGCAATGCGCCGTCCCATATCCATTTTAAAATCCTGCATCCAGCTCTTTATTAGTATATACTCTGGACTACACAGCTTCTACCTCATTTCTACACAGCTTCTACTATCAATTTTCCAGGCATAGCTACTCCGGCGCCAAATTAAGTACTTTTACTTTGTGATAGTTTTAGTTTGTCAGTATTGCGGCCAAACCCACCATCTCATTATGTTATTACGATCGTTTTCGTCTTTTCACCCTGAGATAAGTCGTAAAGACTTTGGGACATAATACCTACAGATCTAGTTACGCGACTGCCCAGCAGTCCTACCTCAAACAGCGAGGTCTCTGGTAAGCCCATGGATCTTACTCGCTTCCTGCTTACCAGTTGTGAAAAGACTCTCCTTCCACTAGACTGATAGCCACTCGAGGTTACTTGCACAAACCTGTATTTAGTGTAAGCAATTCAGCCCGCCACGGTCTTTGCTCGCTTTTGTCACCAACGTCGGGTAGCTAAAGGGTCATTGTAAAGGTAGTTTAATTGTATAATAGATTATAAGTAGTACAATTAGATTAGAAGGTCATCAATTATCCCACTCTAGAGTCCTCTGGTAATCCGCCAGAATCAACACTGCTTTGCATAGTGCACTGCCAAGAGCTTGTCTGTGGCAATTCTTTCATTCAATTCTAGCTGAACAATTAGCCACACGTCACGCTGGATTTACGGCCCACGTCATGCTCCAAAAATACTTTATAACAGTAGCAGGATGTCTTAACCAAACAGGAATAAACATAAACCGATGCTGGTATAAAGTAGGCCTTTCGGTGGTTGTAATGTGGCGGGCGGCGTTGACTGGTCCAACCGGCTGCTTGGTCGCTATTCGTGTTTCCCGTCTTTTTCGTACGCTCGCGTTCGCCAACCAACTTTCGAGCGGCTTGCAGCTCGGTGGACCCGGGGACACCCACCCTCGGATGCTGAGATTGCTAAAATTATAATCAAACCAATCGGACTTGCTTTCTTATATCTGAATTAGGTGTGAAAGCCAAAAACTTGAAGAAAGACAGAGACTTATCAATGAGAAATTTGAATCTTTTACTAAAACATCGTTTACAAGATAATAAAAATTAAAAACCTCCCTTCTGGATTTTTCGGTGCGTTTTAGGGCGGGAAAATTGAAAATAAATTGATTAAATAATAGTGGGTAATAATAGCGACCAGGACTGTTGCAATATATTCAGGGGGCGTGAATGATAGCGAGCTCACTCCTAAAAACTGTAAACGAGATCGAAATGAGAGGTGAACTGTCTAACTAAAGAATATTCATTATACTCTCATAAAGGTGCCCTTAACAGATAGTGGCTACTTCGTCTTCAAATCCTGGAAACACATCCTTATGCTGAGAATTAAAATTAGTTTCTTACTTTCATCCTTTGCTTTACTCTCTTAATAAGTTTTAAGTTATATTGTCTCTAAAATCTACATAGGCTATCTAAAAACAAACTAGTTTTTCTTAGATGAAGCATGTCTGGCCAGCATTCGTATTTTAACGGCATTCGTATTTAGCCGTACAAACATTTAGCAGGAACCTCACGCAGTGTACTAAAATGTGTCGCGACGTTAACACATAATTTTGCTTTAATTTGATAGATAGAGTACAAAATATTGTGCTTTTGAAATTCTAAGACCTGTAATCGATTTAACGAAAGATACCTACTGATACGCGTTGCGCGATTCCAAATCGAATTAAACTCGTCGATTGACACAAGGGAGCTCCAAGTGTCCACAGCGCCGAACAATACCGAGAAATGCGTTGAACCAAAACTTTGAGCGACGACACTGCGATTTGCGCCACTTCCCCGTTTTTGTACCATTGTTTGGTATTTCTAGAATAGTACCTACAAAGTTAACGCGGTTCGCCTTTTACAAGTGTGGCAGACTGACTAGCAGACGAAATGCAAGTCACGATTTGCCGGCAATTATTCCACCATTTTAGAGGCTCTAACTCCAAGGTGATAGAAATAACCCAATCGATAGATATCATTTTCAAATGATCGGAGAGATACCTACCAGGCGCAGTTAGTACCCCCTGTTCAAAAAGTATCCAACCATTATTCGGCAAAAACACACTTATTCATACTAAGTAAATTTACTGTAATCTCATACAAAGTAGTTCCCTAGGGACACACACTGCTCCCGATGGTTCTACCATAGTGGAAAACGACTCTTGAAAACGCAACTTCTGGAAAGGTGTTCAACTACGCCGTTGCATTAGACATCATATCTTGATTCGAATCGATCCCTTTCAGCGGAATTTTCAACTTGGGGAATTAGCCAAAAATTACACAGACCTAATGAATTATTCCAAACATGCGAGACCAAAGTCCACACCTGGTCAATGGCATTGTCAGTTTCGCTTGTTGAGGGCCTACCGGGACGTAGCTCGCTGTCCACTGGTGTGCGGCCATCATTGTAGGGATTATACCCTGTAGACACGGGTCGTCTATGAAAGCCTGTTAGATGTTGCTAATGGTTTTCACTTAGATATTGCCAAGATTTTGGTTGAATTTGATACAATATTTCCGAGAAAAAAAATAAGATGAATAATTTTTGAACAGACAACGTATAATTATGGAAACTTGTAGAAGACTTGGCTGACTGTGAAACGTACTTAAGAAGTGGGTTAAAATCGTGGATTGAGTATAAATTTAAAGGAAAATTCATGATCGTCGAGAAATCCATAAATAGTAACCAGAAATTGACTATTAAAGCAAGAATGTAAGTTGCCAGAAATATATTCGTGAAAACGCAAGAAAATATTGAGCATAGTATCAGCTGATCTTTCCATAGATTCCAAAATTCACGTAACACGCCAATGTCTCAGATATCCTGTTGTATAAAATCGAAACATAACAAAGGTGACAAAGAAGTTTGTTAAGCAAGTTGAAGTTTTTGAAATGTGTTTGTTTCTACTGAAGGATATTTAAAACATCCTGGACCGGCAGGGTACCGAATATTGAAGTACCCCGATGATTAAATAAAAATCTATAAACAGTAAAGACATGTTTGGAATAAATAGGAAACAGCAAAAATATTGCCTTAAATGGTTAATTAACCTTTGCTAGAAGAGGGACGGAAAACACATTTATGACAATATTAAAATAAGATATTTTTTCATGTACCTTACACATATTTATATTTATTCTGTAGTATTTAGTATTTATTATATACTTATTATTATTTATTACTACCTATTACATTTTGTTATTTATTACTTATATAGCTGTAAAATTATTGTCTACTGAACGTTTATTTTTTAATCTAATTTAATTCAAAAAATTTGTTTTAGAAGATACTTATTTTAATAACCATTTTTATTGGTGTTCTCCTTAGAACAGGCTCTGTCTAGTTTGGAGAAACACAAAAGATGTTTAATTTAAATACCAACGATATAATTGTTTCATCTTATAATTAATACATTAATAAAGTAATTAAAGGATTCAACAAAGGACGTTTCTAATATATGTAGAAAGCAGCTTATAATACAAGGGAAGATGTAGTTGATCCGTAGAGAATATGAATTTCGTGGTTGTGCGTGTCAAAGTAGCCATAATGCTAGCCAATCTCCGGTAATAGAGAACACTCCAAGAAGAAAAAATAAGCCAAAGACAGTAGCACCCTACGTCTCGGCGATATTGCAACTACCGTTACCCCTTTTTGTCTTATTATAATGTCGGACAACTGCGATAGTTTTGATTTACCTTTTTTTAACGATTTAACATTGAATTGGCTAAACCCAGCCACGCTTCGCTGTTGCTCAGTCTAATATGAAATGAATGGGAAACGCAGCGATTCCGAAGCGGGCCGAAGATTTCGCCGATGCGGGAAGACTTTTCGCGCGTATTCGAATGCAACGATGTGCCAAAATTTCAAGTTAATCGACCGACTACTTTTTGAGTTTTGCGAGCACAAACATTTTTAAAAAATTGCGTGCACATTTTTTGTTTTATAAATAAAGATGTTTATTATCACTAAAGGATGATCCAAGGTACTGAATTATGTGAACGCATTTTACAGAAGTTGGATACTGTGGATAGCGACGAGGACGCCCTCGGTTCAGCTCTGAGAACAGGAAATGCGGTTGAAGATATTCCGATGCACGCAGACTGGTTTATAAACCCACCGCGGACGACGTTCAATGTACGAGTATTTAATAATGACACATTGAACGATTATTGTGGCAAATTTGCAGTTATCCAGGCACAAGTTAGCCGCTTGCAAATTGAAGAATAGTGCAATAAAATCCATGGCATAATGCAAGAAGGCGGGTAACCCAGAGTTTATGAACTTTAGCGAGCTGCGTGCATCTATGGAAGCATGCACAGCATTTATATTGGATTGTATAGAATTGTTAATTATTTCCGGGATCAAAAATATACTGGCAAAGAGGAAGCATAAAGGCTGGTAAAGGTCGTTTAAGCAATGACGATATTCATGTCAAATATGAATGACGTACCTTGAACTCTCTTCACTTGGTGTACTTGTATTATTTTTTAACATAATAGGCGTGTCGAACGGGGTACAAAGAGATCGTAGTCGTTCGATTACTATGAAGAATCTTAAATCCACCAATGTAAATGTCAACCAAAAGCCTCAATACAACTTAAACTAAGTAAGCCACCAGCCAAAAGGATTGACGCAACATTTTAGATCCTGCTACATTTTCCGTGTTCGTGAGATCTGAAAACAAGTAAAGACACTAAAATCCTACTCGCCTGGTCGGAGCGCAGGATCAAGTTTTTGTAGGCGGATTGAAATCGTGGGCTCGATTAAAGAGATGCATTATTCTTTTCATAATGATGTATTTTATCTAAGGTTCATAACCATCAAAACTATTTCCGCTCTTGAAAGCTGTTGCATGAAGCTGAGTTATTGTAGTTTTCCAACGCTTTTCTAAGTTATTATTTTTACCCAGCATATCCTTCTTCAGCGCAGTATTTGACAACATCATGATTTATTAACCAGGCACATAAGTGACCGGGGATGGTTCGGGTAATTTTTGGATTTTATTTTTTATTTTTATTTCTAAATACTTTACCTTTTTGGTTTTTAAGCGAATATTTAGGGAAGTCCGTTAGGTTTATTTACTCATAATGTAAACTTTCCAAAAGTGTTATTTATTCAGAAAAAGGCCGGAATTTAGATGCAATCTGTCCAAACTATCCCCGTGTATACTTTGAATGGGGTATACGTGGGATACTTTGGATGGTAGGCACCTAGGGATGGTATGGGTATGGACCTGGGGATGGCAGTTAGGAGTACCTACACAAACACTGATTAAGTAACAGACATATTTCAAATTCGTTTATTTTCTAAATATAAAACAGGCAAGGTAAGGAACAGGTAAAGCAGTGCTACAGCAAGTGTATTGCATTGTTTACCATATTTTGTAATCCTTATATCGCAAATAATGAAAAAAACGTCAATGGCTTTACTACCTTTATATATTATGCTTATATGTTATTTTTTATGCTGTATGTTTTTAATAAAATAAGAATATTTTCAAAATACACATTAATAGATATGTCGGACAGGTTGTCCATTGTATCCCCAACTGATGTAATCATCACATTTCTGGCTGTGAAATCAGAATGAAAAATTGCACCTTTATGAAACATACATAAAATAAATATATCCCTACCAGTCACCATTGCGTGCAAACGGAACGCCAAAAACAAAACATGAAAATAGTTACAGAAAAACCTTACATTCTTACCTTGAATTGTTACATCAGATGTGCCGAAAGTAAATAACCTCTGTAAAAATCACAATTTTAGAGCGGCGGCCGTATATTTTTGACAGCTGGTCTGTCGCAATGTTGCCAATGTGTACAATCGATCGCGGCAGTAGTAGAATTCACATCAGGGCGGGAAATATTAACCTGTCCTTTGTATCCCTGTTTCCAAACCATCCACGGTCTCCCCTATACGCCAGACTTCGTCAGCAGCGCCAAACTGTGCGGGCCCTTGCCTGCTCTGCTGCGGGCAGCAGACAAGGGCCGGGGCTCACTCTACCGCTTGGAGAGCGAGCTCCGGCTCGCTCTCCAAGCGGTTAGAGTGAGGAAAAAGAAGCAAAAATACATAACGAAAAAAATAACTGCCCCAAATATCGCAAAGAAAAATGTTTCTTTCTTGTCTTTCTTTCAAGTATACATTTTTCAAAACCGCTTACCCTGCTCATTATGCACCCCTGGCCCAGCTTGCGCGGACTTACCCTACTTATTCTGCTTCTGGTTGACTTGCCCTACTTGCAATGACTAGTGATCTTTCGGCTAAAAGACGTTCGTTTGTATTATAACTCCCATTTGCATCGTAGGTACAGAATCCTAAATCGAATAAGCTCTTTCCATTGACAAATAAAACTTTTTGGCGAAAGAATTTTTGAAATTAGACCACGTGTTCCACGATACCCCATAGGTACGATGTACGCACAGATAGGCAAATATACAAAGCGTTTTTTTTGCGACCGACTGGGTTTATATGCTTCTCAATTTCTGGTCCGATTCTGTCCCCGCCCCCCCCCCCCTTCCTCCTTGAGCCATCCTTTTTATCAGGTCAGCAATGAAACTTGGGTCCAATTTTTAACACCACCAAAGAGTGTAAGGAGTCGATTTTGCGGGCTATTTTCGATTTCTGCCATAGTTAAATTAAAAAAAAATGTGAGATGTTACCTGACGTCATCTATCATTAGAAACGACCTGATAGTTACCCGATCCCGAATGAGTGGCGGGCAAAAGGCGCCACGGGCTCAGAGTTCTGCAGACTGTGCGTACATTAGAGACCTAATGCGCCCAGTGCAGTTGGGCCATTATGACCTATGTGTTAGGGCGTTAGGATCTACCTAACTCACGGGTCAACAACCCATCCGGTAGCCTTCAAATAGAAGTTCGAGCCCGAGTAGGACTCTGTGACTGCGGACCGGTTTCCCTTAGGAATTGTTCTTCGGTCGCTCCTGGACGATTTGCTAACAGTGCGGCGTCAAGCAATCGACTGTGCATTCTGACTGATAATCGGGGGAAACGACTTTGTTTCCTATAGAGCGGAGGTGGTTGCTGACTTAATGACAGCCGCTCTTGAAGCGACCGATCGGTTATACAATCCCGCGTGAACAGACAGGCAAATGATGCCTCGATCCGCGATGATTAAAACTGAATCGTCGATTACAGTAGGTTACAGGAGGTCCGCCCAAGCGACATCGAACTTGTAAACAGTCGGGAGGCCTGAGAAATCCGGCCATAACTGGTAGGAAGGGCGCGTGCAAGCCCGCTGGGTTAACTACCCGCGCCACGCGGTTTGGTGTTGGACTCTCGCGAGCCAGTTGACGGAGCTAGATAGTAGATTGCACATTCCAGGCTGAAAGAAAAATCATATATCGTTATACCAGCCTGGGGTGACGGATTCGCCCGTTGTAGTTGACACCGGCCTACTGCGTGTGCGACACAGTGCCGCGGGAGCGACCAGACTAGTGAACGGAGATATTCGTCCAAATATGGTAGACAGTGCGCGAGAGTCCTCCTTACTGGGACTCGTTCCCAGTCCCTTGCGGCCTTTGTCGGGCTTGTGGCGGAGCTCGAGCAGCAGATCGCCTTCATTTCAAGGTCTTTGCAGTTCATTTCAGGGTAACAAGACGACAACAATCGACATAACTAATATATATATACTCGTATATTCTTGCTTGCAATTACTGAGCATACCTATATTCTTGCTGACAAAAAAAAATCTTTCTTGTAATTATTGAATTCGGGACTACAATTATAATTGACTCGTAAGAAATTTATGAATGCTCAAAATAGTCAGTGAAACATCTGCTGATGTCTGCGGACCATATGGAAATAGGTTTATAGGAAATCGCCTAGAATCACGAAATCTCATGCCTGTTTTCAACACCAAACGTGATTAACGTCCACTGTAATTTAGACATTTTTTAAGGTTTTTCTTGATTAAATTCTAAAAAGATGCTGGTAAATATGTGTGAAGTTATTAATTGTAACCAAATGGTTACAGGTATATATCCTCTCGTATAACCTTATAAAATACTAAATGTCTGTTTTCCTGTAACAAAAATCACATTGACTTTTTCAACAAACAACAACAGAGGATTTGACAACAAAGGTTGATAAATATATTTTTATTTAATTTCTCCCTTGATCTATATACTATAGCACATATTATCCGTATAAGTTTTGAATTTCTGAAGAAAGAGAAAACGATATCATACGCGTATAGGACAGCATTGATTCTTTCGCCGTATACCTACACACCATGTATATGGTTAGAATGTAAAATGTATATTTAGAAGGTAGATTGTAATATGTATAAGCAAAGAGTCCGACTGTTGTATGTTTTGTTTTTAAAATGTGCAATAAAAAAATCTATCTATTTTAAAATTGATTTCACGGCAATCTTCAATGTATTATTAAATTATAATTCGGCAGTATTTAATTATACGTATCTGAGCCTACCTTAGTAAGGACGTCTCGTGCGATCCAGTTAGGTTAGGTTTATTTAGTCTGTATCTATGGTTTTTGATAAATAAAGAATTTGAAATTGAATTTGTATATATCTATTAGAAGGGGTAATACGGCTCAGATCGCCTCTATCTAAAATCTATACTTGACACTTTATACGTGTAAATGATCACTGACCCTTTAACTCTATTAAAATGCGACCCTGTCCAAGGCCGGCGCACGCGCGAGGAATTCGCAACAACAATGGCCCGTGCGTCAGCGAGGCGGGCGGTGCGCAGGCGCAGGCGCGCGGCGATGCGATCGTCCGTGAAACAAAGGGGGTTGTCTGAAGGCGCTCACGCCCTTAGAGGCAACGAGATGGCCGGCGAGACTTCAAAACCAGCTAACATCACCTTAATCACTGTAATTATTATGCACAATAAGCTGTGCATCATTTTGCATGTGATGCGCCGCAGCTCCGCATCTATTTACACAGGGTTACGATATTATGTAAAATATATCTATTGTTACGAAACATAATATACTTCTTTAAAAACATCAGGAATATTCTTAGTACGTCTATGCCAAAGATGACATACTACGCACTTGCACAGACTATAATCACAAACGGACAGATTGGCTGGGGTAGCGCTGCGGTAACTATTCTTGATCCACTAATAAAGGCCCAAAAAGTCCTAATTAGGGTAATCAATAGGAAACCTTACCGCTACCCTTCCGATATACTGTTTAATGAATTTCAAGTACCTACTTGACATTAGAAAATTATATATACAAACTACTTTACTACTCAGACATGAACTGGTGACTAAGAATACCTCTACGCACAAGTACGACACCAGAAACTGTAACAACCAACCCTAACAAGCTAAAACTTAGCATACGGACAGCGACATTACGCATTTCACTCGCCGAGGATTTACAATATGTTCAAATCTGAGGTGGGGGGAAATGCATTGACATCAACATAGACAACCGTGCTGAAGAAAATGGCGGTGCGTTGGCTACTAGACAAAGAGAGAAGGGAAAGCGAAACTCTACTTAAAATTCTTGTCTAAAAAAATCACAAAAAAAGGAAAAACTTCATGGATGAGGCTTATATATTGGTAAATAAATAATTTTTATTGCTAACAATATGTCATTTAAATTTTTATTTTAACATGACTAACTTATTGACATGTCACCCGTTATGTATTTGTTATCATTATTATTATCAGTATTATTGTTATAATTTTTATTATTATTTAACTAAATTTATTAATTTATTAGATATATTATAACTATATATGAAGTAATACGTCAGTATAATGCTATTTCATCTACAATACCTGTGTATTTATGTTAAAAATATCTATTATTAATATTATATATAAATATATATGAATATAATATTACTCTTATATTACTATTATATTATTTATATTACATGTTTTTAAGACACGGCTGATATTAGACAAACTTCACTAGACTGCTGCCTCGACACAGGCCTAAGCCTAGTGAGGCAGTATAATCCACATGGGCCTGTACCTTTTTTTAAATAATGATTAGTTAAGCACTTAACTTATTTTTACTCCACTACTAGTTTTAATCAATAGTTATAAATAATTAATTATATGTTATGGATAAATAAATAAAATAAATAAATGTTACAAATAAACCGTCCGACACGACTCGAACTAAATTTCCCGCCTATTAGTGGCGAAAACTGAAAAGGTTTGGGAGATTTAAGTGGTATTTCATCAATGGATAAATCGAAATCCTTTACTGTTTAACGGGAAATAAAACAGGAAAAATATTTTTTTAAAAATATTTACCATGAGTGCCACCGCGTTTTCTAAGTTTTGGCCAAACTGGATACGAGTAGCTTTAACTCCAGCAGGCTGTAACTTTAAAAAAGGCATATCAAATTTGTCTATGACCTATTTATATCAAATAAATCATAGACAAATTTAGCATGCTAAATTTTTCAACCATCAGCCGGCAGACACGCTTTAAAATATAGATTTTAGGATTAAGGAAATATACAAGTTATCTTGATATATAGGTGCTTTGAGTATCATGAATGCAAAATTTCAGCCATATCGGAACAGTAGTTTAGTATCTAGTTGCAGTAGCAAATCCGGCTAGAGATATCAACATATCCGGCTAGAGAGACATCCATTTTTTAAAAATCTATTGTTTTCACAATCTTGTCTAAATGAGGGCGAATCTTTCAACAGCTAATTAACCCACGTCCTATCATCCAATTGAGCTATTTTTTAAAAGATATAGACTCTTTGTCGATGACGATGCATTCTATCAAGTTTTGGGGTTGGGAGGAGAAGAGGGTGGCAAAAGGGTCTGCAAGGGGCAACTTTGAAATTTCAAATGGGAAGCCGATTTTTTCCACTTGCTTGCATAATGAATATTAAATCTATCAAGGGCAGATTTTTCAGATTAGAATCTACAAAAGTGTTTTCCCTACGACAATCATTAAGGAAGATACAGGGTCCGCCGAAAGTCACACCTCATCATCTTTCTCGATTCGATTTTGTTTTTGCTGTCTTCGTCGTTAGATTCCTAATCAAACGCGTACATTGCAGTTATGGGAACGACTAAAAATGATGATATAGATGAATTATAGTTAAACATATTGTTTTTAAGGGTTGGTATTTTTGAAACATGTAAATCCATAGAAGTCCTAAAATCAAAGATTTGGACGATCGCCATATTTTCCCTATTACTCTATCATTGTTAGCTAGGGAAAGTAAAAATTCTGCTTTATAGAAACCATCGAGAACGCAATACTTAAACTATTCAATACGATATCATGGGAAACATATGCATTTTAGTGAAAACTCTTATGCTATTATCTAGTATATTTTTTTCAAAACATGAATCTTTTAAAAATCTTTAGCCTGTTTATGCCTAATCACATTATTGCTCTAGTCTAGTCTAGTCATATTAATTATTTATCAAAATTTTTATCTTGACTTTAGGCGTCAATGTAGCCTATTTTTGCTTTCTCGACCACAGCCTTCCTTTCTATTGTTAACAGATAATATTTCCTTGAAAATAGTGTTATTTTTGTGAGGTTCAATTTAATACATGTACGTTTTAAGATAAATAAAATTGATAACTTTATAGAAAATTGTTTCCAAATTTGTCGAAATATCGCGCCAAATGGTAACCCTATACACACACCACCATCGACATCCAATAACTTTTTTAGCAAACTCTTTTCAGCCATACTATGTCGATTGTCTAGTTAAAAGTGTATAATTACTATTAATTCTACGGTACTTATAGGACTTTGGAGCGTGCCGTATGTTATTGATGTTACATTATTTTTACCAATTTTTAAGGATTTTTTTATTGAAAGAAGATGTGAAGTGAATATTAGCCCTCCTTATAATCCACTATATCCATCGAAGTTGCGTAATAGCGAGCCGAGATGTTTACACGGCTCGTTTACGCTTGGGAACACTCGGACGCAGTCGGGTGCGCTCGGGCGAGTGCAAAGAATCGAGAAGCTCTCGCCTCGGCAGATGTCCCCATCGCTCTGCAGACATGCACTTATTGAATAATGTTGTGCGTCGATAGCCTCAATGCATTGCCCCGAACGAGGCTACCCCCGTTTTCGTAATAGGTGTACGTTTTCACCGATAACGGTGGCTGCGACTTTCGCGACATAATTTGCGATAACGAGTCGTTCTTGTTTCGTCTTCGGGTTTACTTACTGGAATTTTTACTCACGAAATAGGTACGCTTTCTTGCGTGACTAGCGACTCCTCGCGATATTAATCCCTGGAGCGTAAGCTGGGGCAAAGCCCTAATAATAATGTTCTATTTTGAGATTTTAGTCAATTTATATGTAATGAGGTCATAAACATATACATGTCAGTGCATTAACCCAAAAAAATAACACCATTTACTAATATATAGTCCTCTGAACAGTGGACCTCGCGTGTAAACGACCAGTATCTTGGAACAGAAATAACAAATAAAAATCGTAATAAATAAGAATAAGATCCAAAATGTTTATTTTTTCCCTCTCCCCCCACTTTTATCCATATTGCATAAATATTTTCAAAAATATACATTATTTGTCTGCTCAAGTTCCTCTTCATTTTGATTTCAAATAACTATATTGAGAAATGTTCTCTTATTCCACCCCCTTAATATACGTCCATACCTACATATATAAATTTAAAATATTTAAGATGTAATAGGTCTAATTTCTATTCAGAATCGTCTATACCAATATACTTACAATTTACATAGCATATATCAATGACATGACATGAATATGGTATTAAAACCATTCATATAATCCTCTCCGTCATCCACATCCCCCCCCCCCCCTCACTCCAGCCTCTCTACCCCAAATTTCAGCCCCCACCCCACTATATATAATAATGTATATATATACATTATATAATAATAATGTATATATATACACTATATATAATATAATACTGAATTCTCAAATTTTTCAATCCATTTTTAGATGCGATATTTTGTTTTACCACTCGTCTTACTAAGTCACGTGATTATATTGGACAACATTTTCCTTTATTCAAAATGAACCTCGAACGTTTTCTTGGATCAATTTTTAAATATTAGGTGTATATTATATTCTCTTTTCTGTACTTTTCTTGAAATGTTTATTTTGAGTAGATATGTGTTATTTACCCACAATGGTGCTTTTTCGTGGAACCAGCCTGTTGGCTATTGACGACATTATCTAGCGGGCATTTTTTGTAGCATCACGCGGCCAGGCACTCTGCGGTCACCCATCCAACTACGTAGACTGACCTCGCCCAACGCTGTTTAACATAGGTAACCTACGAGAGCCGGTGATTCAACGAGGTTAGGGATGCTACAAAATTTTATTTTAAATTAAAATTTATAAAATAATTTATTTATTTTTAGTTTTAAGTTTCTTAAATTAGCTTTTAAAATATATAATAAATTGTGAGTAGTCTGTAAGGTTGCTTAAATAAAAATAAAAATGAATTAAAAAAGTTAATATTAATCTATGTTCTCCCTTAAATTCTCATAAAACGAGCTTCATACGGATGGTAACTCGAGTAGTGCTTCAAGAATATGGTTACATGCAAAAGTTGTCAAAGCTGAGCGAACATAGACAAATGTTGCACGCTAAATAATTCAAGAATCGGCCCCTTTATCTTGGTATGTCTACATTCATCGGCAACCACCCTGATATCCAATGACTTATTCCCATATTACCAATGTCTTTTTATCATTTTTCAACGACTTATTCCCATATTACCGTTCCTTGTTTTACAATTTTACTGCCGCGTCGTCTACGCACACGCCATCGCGAGGGTCGCTTCCACTTGGCAGATATCCGGAACTCCTCAGGCGATAGGAGCCGTCGCTTGTTTTACTGCTGGATCTGAAAAGCGTAACCAATCTACTAGTGGACATCGTAATTGCGCAGCGATTATTACTTAGATCTAGCGGCGTTTTCATGCTTCACATGCAACTCTAGCGAGCGGAATGGTTTTTCTTACATCTTCTTCAGTATATATATAGTACATATATACACTTGCGAGCAACTAAATCGACTCACCTCCTCAGTTCGGATAAAAACCACTTTTTTCCAAAATGACTATCCGGATGTACACCAAATATATACTTTTATGAAAACCTAATTACTTAGCTTTCTAATGACACCATTTTTATAAAAATCGGTTCAGAACGTTTTAAAATAATAATAACTGAACGGAAGTATTGGGAAGTAAGCTATTCGTCGCAAAAAGTTTCCGTGTCTTAATCACTCATAAATACCCCTGGAACAGGTTTATTTTTAGAGGTCACTTATCAGCAGTTGACGCGAAAAAATCTCCGTAAGCCAAACTCATTATTATCGTAAAATATGGATACTACACCAAAAAATACCGCTCAGGTTATTGCTTTATTGCAGCAGGGCCTTAGTCAACGTACATTTGCTCGTCAAGTGGAATTTAGTCTGTCTGCCGTCTCAAGAGTAAAAAGAAGGTTTGAACAAACTGGTACCATCAATCGGAGACCAAATAGCAGCCGGTTCCGGTGCGCTTCTGAGAGAGAAGACCGTTACATCGCTTCGACGTTACTGCAGAATCGCAACCTCGCTGGCGTTAATGTATAGCAGGAGCTGAGACAAGTTAAAGGGGTAGCTGTCAGTCAGTGAACGATCAGGAGACGCTTGAAAAAATCCGACCTCGTTCCAAAAAGACCTGTCACAGGCCTTAAATTGACCACAAGCCACCAGCAAGCGCGCCTTTAATTTGCTCGAGAGGACGTCAGTTGGAGCATATAGCAATGGCGGTCAGTTTTATTTACTGACGAAAGCAGAATGTGTCTGTAAGGCAGCAACAGAATAGGCTGGGTCTTCAGGCGTCCAGGTGAGTAATTTCCGCAGTGCTGCTTCGCTGAAACAGTCTCCTACGGCGGCATTTCCTGCATGGTGTGGGCTGCGATTTCTTTATAGGGAAGGTCCAACCGTTTTCGTGCCGGGGGAGGTCGGCCTGAATGCTGAACGCTATACCAAATTATTCTCATATCATACCTTATAAAGGATTTATTGGAAAAACTCTGTGTTAATACACGATAATGTACTATCACACAGCGTGTATTACTCGCCGATTCTTAGATGAAGTTGGTTTGGAGACGATGGACTGGCCAGCTCTCATTCCAGACATGAATCCCATCGAAAATTTGTGAGACGAACTGAAACGAAGAGTCCGAGCCAGAAATCCGGCAACTTCTAATATCTACGAGCTCAAGACAGCGTTGTTAGAGGAATGGGATGGGATTCCTCAAGACTTGACCAAAAAACTAATCTGGACGTTGAGGAATCGCATGGGAGCTGTCATCTGAGCAAGGGGGGGGGGGGGGGTAACACTAAATATTAATTTCTTTAACGTTCCTTCTTAGTTTTGCATTTTCCGTTTTAATTTAATTTGAAATATTTTTAGTTTTCTACTCCTGAACATCCATTTGACTCCCCTTTATAAATTATATTTAATTTAAAAAAATAACCTAAGCAGATTTTCATGATAAACAAAATAAGGGTTTTAAAAAGTATATAATTGTATTGATCTATTTAGCCATTCTTGAAAAAAAATAGTTTTTTTCCGCACCGAGGGGTTGAGTCGATTTAGTTGCTCGCAAGTGTATATAGGTACCTTAGCATTTTACAGCATGAAGTTCATTGCACTCAACGATTCGGCGATGGTTTACGTAACCACTCTCGTCGGGTGTTACAAACTTCACGCGGTAAAATCTGTCTTATTTTAGCGTAACTTCTGATAGATCAATCAAAAAATCGTTTTTGGCTGTGAAATCTCCGTAACAATACATGCAAAATATTTCGTAATAGGCGCAGTTAACTAACTGTAACAGTTTAGAGGTTGTTTGTCCTCCGAAGGTAGGGTAGAATAACGTCGAATAACTAATAAGAGTTTCCATAACCTGGATATCATTAAAAATAACTAAGTTTGGAAAAGTCTGGCACGCGTAGTATAAGCACGATATACTGCATATATCGTGCTTATACTCGTAATGTACAGATTCGCATATTTTATTTAATATTATGTTACATTATATTAATACAAAATATAGTCTAGCGATATTCCTGTAAAATACATAAAAAATCTGAAGATGAACGATTATTAAAAAAAATAATAATCGGCTATTTTTGATTACTGGGCTAATACTGCATAGTGGCGGATTTTCCGCAGCGTGAATATTTCTTATTTGTTTGAAGTGTTTCATGCTGCAACATGACCAATATAAAAGGTGTTTTTATGTCGATGTACAGATCAACTCATTCTTTTTGAGCTCTACAACTACATGCTCAGGTCACACGTATTGCATTTATTGCACTGCACTGCACACCAATGCACTGAACCCAAAAAAGGGATAGGCATATTTTATACCTGTGAGAATGACGGAGACAGGTTGAGTTTACGCGTGACTGTAATGATTCTCGTCGAAGCCAGCCGTTTAACGGTACAGTCAGACGATTACATAACTAATAGATTCGTTTAGTGTTGAGTTAAATTGGGCTGTGATAATTTTTCAGTATATACGTGATTGTCTCAGCGGCCCGTCGTTTAGCGGTACAATCAGAAAAGTAACAAATAAATACGTTTTGTGTTGTATTTTGTCTTCGTGTTCTGTGTTGTGATCGTGCGTTCGACTGTGCTGAATCCCAGGAGGTACAGTAGGTAAATAACTTTATTTTCTATTATTTCTTGTCGTGATCGTCGTTTAATATGCCGTTAAAAACAAAATTGGGAAATAAGACGCTGAAATCCCAGACAAGGGAATTAATATCAAATATTTACCATTTCATGAAAGATGAAGCGAAATTCGGAATAACAATTGAATTGCAAGCGGTCTTAAAAAGGCTTTCTGCTGCTAGTAAAAGATCTGAAAACAGTGACAGTGATTTAGAAGGAATATATCCACTTCAATGAATAATACTATGTGTCTTACTGTGTACTGTAAAATTGGCACATATAATTATAATAATAGTTTGGACAGTGAAAGGTGATCGTATTGTGTTGTAAGCAGAGTCTATAAAAGTATTGTGTTTGAGATGTACTGTTATAATTGAGGCTCCTAATATAAAAGTGGTAATAGTTTGGAAAGTGAAACATGATTGTTTTGTGTTTTTGTGTCACAATCCTAATGTTATTTTCCACATAATTATATATCACACCGTATTATAAACCAAACTAATTATCGATATTACATCATGGACGGTTATGCATGTAATGCATGTGTTAATCGCTAATGAACATTTAAATTATAGTACAGTCATTCTCTAAAACAATACTGTTAGGATGGCTAGTCGATTTTGTACGTCGAAATTAAGTTTTTTTTATTTTGTATTCATCACTTCAATATTTATTAATTTTTTTATTTTATTTGATTAAAAAAATTACACCGTTTGTAGTAACAAATGCTTGCGTCGCTCCTAACTAGGCATAGCCGATCTATTTTGAATATTTATATTTTATTTTGAAATTACTTGTTTTCTGCCTGCCTTTTTTCTTTCTGTTTCATGTCTTCAATTCACGGGGACATCGATAAAGTAAATACATGGACCGGGGACATGAAATATTTTTGAATTATTGATTATATATAAATTATGGACAATAATAGTACCAAAAAAGTGGTCACTGGTTTTCTTTGGCGGTTCTTTCCAGTGGAATCTTACACCGTTTGTACTAACAAATGCTTGCGTCGCTCCTAACTAGGCATAGCCGATCTATTTTGAATATTTATATTTTATTGTGAAATTACTTGTTTTCTGCTTGCCTTTTTTCTTTCTGTTTCATGTCTTCAATTCACGGGGACATCGATAAAGTAAATACATGGACCGGGGACATGAAATATTTTTGAATTATTGATTATATATAAATTATGGATAATAATAGTACCAAAAAAGTGGTCACTGGTTTTCTTTGACGGTTCTTTTCAGTGGAATCTTACTTGTAGAACTCGCCGGAAAAAATAGGAAAAAGTACAATTACTGTCTTTTGACGTTCAGTATGTGTATATTATGTATTTACATTGAATAAAAATATTTGAAATTGAATTTGAATTTGTTAATTAGACTATAAAAGCCAATTTTAAATTTTCAATACATCATCACGATATCAAATATTCTGTCGTTGGCTGTACATGCCTTGGTTTTAAGGAAGACGGCGAAGTCCGTTACATATAGCGGCTCTAGTCTAGCACGAGGCCATTTGATTTTCTTTCTCATGTGCAGTTTTGACGAGGTTGTGTTTAATCTGTGTAAGCATTTTTGAGACTGTGGTCGAGAGCTCAAAAAGAATGAGTTGATCTGTACTTACCGCGTATCCATCGCATCAAATCGAATCAATAATAGTCCCTAATGATAGCTTTTACATTTAATTAAGACATTGCGTAAAAGCGTAATCGATATGAACGTTGTTACGATAACAATTCGGTCGCGACTGTCAAGTCTTTATTCTTACACAACTTCAAGTGTTGCAATGCAAAATATTTCAATCACTCTTTGATACTGTTACACAACCGCGTTCCTATGTATTCGCATTTTTATCTTATCTCATAAAGATTCTAGCACAAAAGAGAAAATACAAGTGGAACTCAATAAAAGTGAAAAGGTAAATAATAATTGCCGTCACACGTGGGCTGAGCGCTGCTGTAATAAGAACTTAATTGGAGTAATAATTTCTTTCGCTGATATAATTAGTGATATTTCCAGGACATTTATTTTGGCTCATTAGACTCATTACATTAATGAGATCGAGTTCCGGAAAAAAAGACATTTAAAATTATATGGGTTTTAATGCAGTAACATGCCCAAGGGCTGGTGCTACTTTCGTAATATTTACAATATCCTTTACTATATAGCACTTATATTATATAATTATAATGGTCAAGATTGAGGGGTAGAGACGCGCTGAAAGAAGAAGAAAGTCGTGGTTGAGGAACTTTAGGGAATGGACTGGAATAGCCAGCGTAGAAGAACTATTTCGTATGGCACAGAATCTAAACGCATATAGAGAGCTAACGGCCAACCTCCAATAAAGGAGAGTCACCGAAAGATGATGAAGAAGAAGAAGCACTCCTAGTCAACGGAGAATCATTAATTCCTTGCTGGCTACTCTCGATATCCTATATTTCTGTTTCCTGGCTGATTCCAGTAGTCCGCTGCCATCTTCCAGTTTACTAATATTACCAGCCTGAAATAAAATTGAAACAAAAAAGTTTTGCAACAAGTCTTCGCATAGTTTTTTCCTGGCAACGTGTCTATTTTTGTTTTTTGTAAAATTACCCCTTAACCAATAAATTATTCGTCATCATTTCATTTATTTGTTGGTATTCTATTTAGCCATTCGCTTTACTAGCATTTAGAAAATAAAAACACAAATCAAGATGAAGATCCTGTAATTCCTTACCTGCCTATTCTGAGAACAGTCGACCTCGCGTCTAAAACCAGAATATTTAAAACGGTCACCATTTTGAAATTGAACCAAAAAATAATAATAATTACATGTACATCGTTTTTAACGACTTAAAGGAACATTTATGTCAAATCTGAAGCAAGTTTAATTTGTACGCATTTGTTGGTCATTGCGTAACAAACAAATTCATAAAACAAGTAAATATATTAAAAGGAATAAAAAACACGACTTCCGTTACAAAGAGTGAACTACTTTTTTAATAAATATTTTTATTACGGTTATTTTATGAAATATTTATGGTTTATGTATTTATCCTTATAAATAGATACATATCTAGTTTCTGCATGTACTCAATCAGACCTTTGGGTTGACACTAAACACGACATATTTATCTTTATTTATTGACATTTAGAGATTTGGACATTTAGTCAACTATTTACTTGATATTTGGATAGTTAAGCATCCTTATAACACTCGGTATAACATAACAATTCTAACAATACTACATACTTCTAAATCGGTTCAAGCGTTTAAAAGTTATGGTGGAATAAATACACGGAAAACATACGTAGATGGAACCCGAACACATTACACTCCTTTTTTGTTGGGCAGTCGTGTAAAAACCGACGAGATGCGAAACGGTCAAGTTAAAACATGGTATTGTTTCGCTCGGTCAATAATTTGATTTCCAATTCAACGGAAAGTAGAATAAAGCATAAGATAAACGGATTAGATTGTCAACCTTGAGACGGATTGGATTAGATTCAGATTAGATCGTAACACACCAGCCAGGATTCACCTTGACCCGGTCCATCGGTATACCAGGGGGTACATTTAGTGACACGGATTTTTTCTCGATACTTTTTGGTATCGAGTAGGTACTATTGTTTCGATACCGATACTTTTACTCAATAAG
This sequence comes from Micropterix aruncella, assembly GCA_944548615.1. Taxonomy (NCBI): domain Eukaryota; kingdom Metazoa; phylum Arthropoda; class Insecta; order Lepidoptera; family Micropterigidae; genus Micropterix; species Micropterix aruncella. Next base: position 13,126,915 of record OX155958.1, read on the forward strand.
TACTTTTTGGCAAGAAACATATCGAATAAATCTTGTGAATGTTTTTTTTAAACTAGGCTTTATGACACATTTTTATGCCTGCCAGAACACGGTTTTGCTTCATTCATTCACTATCGTATACAGGAATTTGAACTTTATTGGTTGACAATAAAGTTCATTTTGCTATCGTCTTTGCTCAACTCAACTCTCACCAGTTTGGTAATTTAGCGACTCTGTCGTTAGATTAAGTGACATTTTGACACCAAAAGTGCTTTTTAAAAATTTTATTTAGCGACAAAAGAAACTAGCAATTTTTTCAGCACCTTTTTGATGTGGTATTTCAATTATAATTTATCATTTTTTTGAGTCCACATTTGTGTACATTATATGATTTTATTGTATCTGTCAAAAAAAGGCTTTAAAAAAGCTCATTAATCAATCAACAGATCCATTAAAACAATGGGAAGACAGGAAAGTGTTTTTTTCCAAATTGTACAAGCTCGCCCGAGAGTACTTACCAATACCAGCAACATCGGTCCCCTCCGAACGTTTATTTTCAAAGGCAGGCAGTACAATAACAAAAACACAAAACCTATTTATTTTTCTGGATATCTTAGGACTACAGAGACAACAGTCTGGTTATCAGGAACGAAGGTTTACTGTGAATTTGGAATTAAACATGGTGAATCCTACTAATATTATAAACGCGAACGTTTGTATGTTTGTATGGATGTTTGTTACTCTTTCACGCAAAAACTACTGAATGGATTTGGATGAAACTTTACAATAATATAGCTTACACATCAGAATAACACATAGGCTATAATTTATAAAGATATATGGTTTTCTATCATCATTATCACAATTTTCCATCAACACGCGGGTGAAACCGCTGGGCGCAGCTAGTACCTTAATAAATTCAAGAGCTGGGTATTACTATAAAAATATTTAGTATAAAAAAGTAGCTGAAAATTACAAAAGCGATACTGAAAGAATTATCTCAATAACTTGAAATATGTTTTTTTTATTGTAAGTTTTTTGTATCAAAAGGTATTTCAATTTTAGAATTGGAGATTTTATATTTGATTTTCCAAAAAAATTACTGTCAGTTTTCTCCGTTATATGCACAACTACTTCATGAAATTTTCGTAAATCTAAAATGGTAAATTTCTGTATTTTGACAGCCTATGGTGTGTTTTAATTATTACACGACTGCCCGACAAAATAGAAGTGTAATGTGTTTAGGGTTCATCTATGAATGTTTTCCGTTTTTTATTCCACCATAAATTCTAAACACTTAAACCGATTTAGAAGTGTGTGATATTGTTAGAATCGCTATTTCATCCGAAGTGTCATAGGGTACCTTAACTGTCCAAATATCAAGTAAGCAGTTGTCTAAATGTCCAAATGTCAATAAATTAACATACATATATCGTGTTTAGTGTCAAATGAAAGGTCTGATTGAGTACATTCCAGAAAAATATATTTATCTATATAGATAAATACATACATCTGCATATGGATAATAAATACAACTACAAATATTTCATTAAAAAATCATAATAAAAATAATTATAAATACAATAGTTCGCTTTCTGTAACGGCGATCGTGTTTTTTATTATTTTTAATAAATTTACTTGTTTGTTAATTTTTTGGGAGATTACAACCACATGCCAAATGCAACCGCTCCCATATATGCCATTTTTATGGTTTTGGATCATCCGGGAAGACAAATACGATATTTGAGTCAAAAAAAAGACCTGCTATTTTCGGTGCCAGCTCTTGGAACAAATATTTCGGTGCTAACTCTCAACCAAAACAAGCCAATCGTATCAACGGTGAGTAACGACATTCTTTTCTTTTCCTTTCTTCTGAAACCTCACTGGGACTTTATATAGTACTGCTTTTCCCAGTCACCAAATGTCGATAGGATTATTCAGTCACTAATTCTAAGTAGTGGACATGTATTTTGTATGGGGGTTTTCGCACCGAGCGTTGAGCTAGAAAATGCCGAAAAACCGAATAAAATGGTGGGTCTTTTTTTACATACCAGAAAATTGGTCAGGCAGATTAACGTTTGCTTAGGATGACATCGGGTTGTGATCGCCAAAGCCTTGCCAGACTCATTTAAAGCGCGTCAGAGTAACGCATTAAACGGGTTTGACGCATAGTAAACGAATTACGAGCAAAAAACATTGCGCACTGCCTCAAACTTCTAAATGATAACAATCTTTCAAATGATAATCTGTCATAATACGAATTTGAATTATAAATTTTAAAATAGACTAGCTTCGAACCGGTTAATCCTTGCCAGACTTGGAATTTCTTGATCAGCATCAATAACAGACCAGATTTAATTACTTTCACAAACTGGTAAAATAAGTCCTAAAATATTCACTGCCTCTCCGACTATTAAGCCCGATTCCAATCTGAAAGCTGAATGACATATTCATCCATACGACATTTAGATTCAGATAGAGATTGCCAATGCAGTCGCAGTGGTCCCGCAGGCCGTTGCAATTAGCGCTCTTCAGCGGGCGGTTGATAGCGTGGCGTGGATGTGAGAGTGGCATGAATACAGGCGAGCAGATAAGTAGAGTGCTACAGAGAGCAGTCTCGGAACGCCGTGGAACCACCTTCGCGGTTCGCCGGACTGGGAGACGAGCGAACGAGAGCCGCTCGGCGACCGCCGCCGTCGCGCCAGTCGGAGCGATGCGGCCTGCTCGCGTCGGACGCCTTTCCGGTGTGCCCATGCGTTGAACTCTCACAGCGACGCGCGATAAAAACCACACTACGATTCAATGGTCTTCGCGTGACGTGACCTTACCGGCAAAACAATATCAATTAATCAAATTCTGGTAAACGTACTGGTATACGACGGGAGATTAGACAAACGAACGGTGATTGTATACTTTACAATTCGTGCAGTTATCAGTGCTATTACGTTAAAGACAAACAGACTGATTCTCATGTGTGCTTCTTCACTGTGATACAGTTGGTGAATTTTCATGTATGGACATAATTAAATGTAAGTATGTATTTGATATTATTATGCTGCTATTTTGCGACAATGAAAACTTTTATTATTTATTAAAACATTTAATATAATGTTCCTTCTTGCTTTGATTATTGCTCAGATTTTGTTACTTAAAATTATATTTTTGATTGATGTTATACGATTTTTGGCATAATATTTCCAACATTCATATTAAATATAATATACCTATAACTTAGCATTGTGGTGGTTATTATATGAAATTAAATTAAAAAAATACATTTTCTCTGAATTATTAGAAAATAGGGTTATACTCTACCGTTTAAAAATATATGGGCACCCTTTTTACATGACTGCCCAGCAAAAAAGAAGTGTTCAGGTTCATCAATGTATGTTTTCTGTTTCTTTATTCCACCATAACTTCTAAACGCCTAACAAGGTTTAGAAGTGTATAGTATAGTTTAAATCGTTATTTTATCCTGAGTGTCATAAAATACTTTAACTGTCCAAATATAAGGAAGGAAGTAGTTGTCTAAATGTCCCAATGTCCAAATGTCGAAAAATTTATATAAATATGTTGTGTTTAGTTTCAAATAAAAGGCCTGATTGGGTGCATTCCGGAAATATACATCTATCTATACGGATAACCTCTAACATCTAACTAGATAACATCTAACTATACGGATAACTAACGGATAACATCTAACTATAGGAATACGGATAACGGATAACCTCAAATGTTTCATAAAAAAACCGTAATAAAAATAATTATAAATAGAAGAGTTCACTTTCTGTAATGACAGTCGTGTTTTTTTTTGTTTTTATGTACTGATTATATAAAAAAAATGTAAATCTTGTTTTTAAGCACGTTTGAGTACTTCCCCAAAGTACATTTATATCGCTCATAATCAAACTTGTTTAAGCGCCTATTACCTAATAGGCTATAATCCCTATAATAAAGGTATCTGACTTTAATGAATGTTTGAGAATAAATAGGTAATTTAATAATTATGGGAATGAATTATTCATTTTATTGCAGTAGCCCTAATTATATTTTCTTATTAAGGCTTATTTAGGCGGTCTTCGCATAAATCAACTTTAATAAGAAAATACAAATTTTAATAAGAAAATTGGACTTTAATAACTTAAATTCCTGCCGGAATTTTTAAATTACCCTCTTATACCCGAACTTTCCTTAATGTACGATACCTTTATTATAGGGATTATGGCCTACTATGTAATATGATCTTAATGAAATTTTATTTATAAGCCATATAAATGCACTTCGGAAAAGTACTCAAATGTGCTATATAAATGTGCAAAACAGGATTTTCTAAAGTTCAGGTAGTACAAATATAAAGGGGTAGGTAATTTAAACATTCTGGGAATAATTTAATCATGTTATTGTCGGTAGCCCTAATTATATTTTCTTATTAAGGTTTATTTCAGCGAACAACGCCTGAGTAAGCTTTAATAAGAAAATAAAATTACAATAAAATACAACAAAATTAATAAATTCCTACCAGACTTGTTAAATGACCCTTTTATTCCTGAACTTTCATTAACGTTCCATACCTGTTTTAAATGGATTACGCCCTACTATGTAATAGGCGCCTAAACACGTTTTTGATTTGGGAGTGATACAAATGCACTTTGGGAAAGTGTTCAAATATGCTTAAAAACAGGATTTTCTAAATACATTTTTATATAATCAGACGCGGGCGCCCAAATACTTTTGGGCGGGTATGCAAATGTGATAGCCATAGTTAGGGGTTGGCCTTTTGCTCCGATAATTATAATTAATCATACATTTATTACGACGTCTATTCCATCATCTCCGACCATGTCCTCTTGCTAAAATTTGCTGCCTCCAGCCACTAGCATGAAATCCCCTTAAAATGATAAATTGATAGCAATGAACCGAGGTGAACAAACCCGCCGGAAGCGACATTTATTTAACAATTTAACTAATCAATATCACAAAAAAATATGTAACGCGCCTATTGTAGCCCGCGCTTTTCCTCCATCGGTGGTCCACACAAACAACATGGGCGAACAAAAAAAGAGAGCTCACTTAAGTGGATTTCCACGAAAGGCTGTAATGAAGACGATCTTTTTTACCGGTCGCCTCAATCATCGGTTCACGCGAACGTACGAAAAAAGAGATTGATGCGAATAAATCGACGCCGAAGTGGCGCCCAGCGATATTAAACCTAATCAAAGTCTAAAAAACTAACGGATCTCATGTTACTTGTACGCATAGAGTTGTACAGAAAGATGGTTTCGTTTTTATATGTTTTGTTAAACAAATTGCGGTTGACTTCTAAATAATTAAAGAGAATGGAACATCTTAAACACTCACACAAGAGATATTTGTGTTTTTTACAGGTTCTTTTCTAATTTGTGTCTTGATATATTTAGCCAGTATTAGCAGTATGCGCATAAGTAGTTTAAAAGTAATAGGTGTAACAAAATTTTGTACTTACGACGTGTTGCTCTTTCAAAACATTGCATGAACATTTTTTTTATCGTCAAGCTTTAACCTCTGGGTGCCACGCACGCCGGTCGGCGTTTTTCGTATTATCCGTATTATATAATAGGCCAGATATTGAATAAGCCACCGTTATAATATATTAGTATGCTTGCACACACCTGCTACAAACAAATTTTCGAGGGCTTCGTAAATTTTGTGTGCAATGACTGGCTTCCGAAAGGTTAAACCTATTTCTATTACTACATGTTACTTTTATTTTTTTGTTTCTTATCCGAAATTCACAAATTCTTCCCCCTCTGACTTTTGTATAATTATACCAGCAACATAACCTTAACACCTCAATAAACCTAACCAAACCAAGCCCAAACAACTAACGGATCTCACATTACTCTTCGAATATAAAAAAAATTGATTAGGTTAATAGTGAATTTAAGAGCGAGTTTGTTAACGAATTGCGATGAACGTTTTTGTCGAAGCAGGCGGCCAGTAATGATAGTGTACGCAATGATTTACCTTTAATAGCTGTATTTTTCCGCCATTAGGGTATGACATAGTATTTTAAGTATCGCTGGTTCTTTATCAATTGCTTGTCAAAATCATATCAATATACGCTTCGATTTGACTGAAAGGTTGAGGATTTTTTAAACATGAGTAATTCTATGTTGTCGGAGGAACAAAGGCACTACAAAGGGAAATTGAGGGGGACTGCTTATTTTATATTACTCAATAAATATATTATGGGAATTGAGGGGACTGCTTATTTTATATAACCCTATCATGTACCGCTTGATGACCACATACAACGAACGTTTTTAATATATCTACATATTTCACATGAGCCAACCTAAGTTAAGCGAGGCTGTACCTAGCTTACTTGGCGAGTACGAAATAGGTATACAGTCGTAATATACATATCTGAAGAGTTCGAAAACGAACAGATCGAAAATGAGACATAGTAACAGACTATTATAACCTATATCCCATCCCCCTCCTTTCTTATCCTAGTGATAGTTCGTAAGTAATTAAATTAAATTTTATTCATTTCAATTTTGATAACTATTGCATGAGAAAATAATTTAAGACAATACTGTAGGAAACACTTAACCGGCCAGCAAAACATTGTAATATGATAATTAGTTATAATTAATGGAGTCCTGTTTGTTTCCCGAAGATAAAATAAATAAATCTTCATGTTGGTAATGCCTAAAACGCACGCAGTGATTTATGATAACTGGAGTTACATCGCAATTCTGATTGAGCATTCAAAGGGAAATCTCATGTGAAAATTCGTTATGCTTTTGTTCAAGCTACGAGTATAAAGCATCTTAAGTTCGCTACTTCGCAACATGTCATGTCGCAGTTGAACCATCTAGCGCCGGCGATAGTCCTTCTTTTATACAACTTCTTTTATACAACGATCAAGGCACTGTCAAAAAATAGTATTTAAACATGAGGTTGATTATTCAGTGGACTTTATGGTTTCGATTAAAAATGTAGTAGGTATGTGAATGACAAGTAATGGAATTACTTCATTAGATAAAATAGTCGAGTTTGTTAATGCGAAAAGGCTGGCTTGAATATTATTTATATTATATAGCTATACGTATCCTTTTAATGACAAAACAGTTTCTGTATGTTTGGTACGGTCTTGGTTGTCTGTCCGTTAAGATCTCCAAAAGCGATTGACCGATTTAGATGGTTATTTTATCCGATATTATTTGATGTCCGATATTATTTGCAAATACAGGTTAAAAAATAGAAAGATATAGGTCATCACTTTAGTTTTCAAAATATTTAATTTCAAAAAAGTTTTTGCTAATTGGTTCTAGGTATATACATGAATTGAAACTGTAATTCTATTTTTTGCAATTTACGCAATTTACGACAAACAAATGCAATTTACGACCATCGGCTAGTAGAAACATTATATATATTATACTGCATAATATACTATATGTGTATTTTAAGAGGTATCGGGTAAGTATCGGGTCCGGACACTACGCTGATGACGTGACAAAGAAAGAGGTCGGATTGTGAAGGCCCAAATCCCGCCCACGTGGGTTGCAGTCCTGAGCTAAAGGGCAGAGGCTGCCAAAGTCGGGAGATAATAACGAGTTATAATAAGAAAGTTAAATACTATAGCACCTAGATAATAAGGATTTAAAGCAACGCTAATCAGTATGTTTTATGTATATATATATATATATATATATATATATATATATATATATATATATATATATATATATATATATATATATATATATATATATATATATATATATATATATATATATATATATATATATATATATATATATATATATATATATATATATATATATATATGAAAAAAATCACAATTATTCCGCATTTAAGAGACGATTGATTGTGATTTTTTTCATTGTTTTTGCTTTAATTTGTCTTTAATAAAGACATTTTATTTTGGTTTGCTAAAGCATACGCTTTGTTTTTGAGATGTGGATGAAGGGCGATCGTTCGCTAGCGATAAAGGGATCCCATTAAACCTACATTGCACTGTCGAAAGTGGTGCTCATCCAGTCATACATCTCATTTAAAATAAGCATTTCCCAATCCAGTCCGGGAAAACCTTCCAGCGGCTTTTATTATTTTTATCATCAAAGTGTCATGTAAACGAACTCTTTAGAAAAAGATTTTACAAAAAACCAATCAAATATTACCAATATATATATATATATATATATATATATATATATATATATATATATATATATATATATATATATATATATATATATATATATATATATATATATATATATATATATATATATATATATATATATATATATATATATATATATATATATATATATATATATATATATATATATATATATATATATATATATATATATATATATATATATATATATATATATATATATATATATATATATATATATATATATATATATATATATATATATATATATATATATATATATATTCAAATTGAAATTATGTTTATTACTAAATAAATGAAATGATAAAATAATGAAAGGGCACTTATCTGGTCTGTGGCGACCAGGAGTGACTCCACGCCTTTTTCTTCTCTTCTTTCAGTGTTTGCTAACTGTTTCCTGCTGTGGTATTGGAACCTGATCAAACTGGCTTCCTACTGTCTCCTACAGCGGCAACACAACAATGCGAAAGACGAGAATGAATGCTGGAAAATAATAGGCGATTAGTGTTTCTTAAATATTAATGATTTTTATAAAATGTATATCAATATTTCGGCTCAGCCGTCGTCAAGATATGTGACATTTCTGAAATCGAACAATTCGTTGAAAATTTAAATTCAAGGAATCGAACAAAAAGAAATGGATTAATAATATTTTACACGATTTAGTTAAGGTACCATAACCAACCGTACAAAACGTTATTTTAAAATGAATGATTATAAATTAAAATAAAAAGCATTTGATGATTATGATAATATGATAAACCTTATTAATTTTGCCTATTGACACTGGAACCTTTGCAAGCGCCTAAAATATAAATATAAGCCAATTCCCAAGATTTGACGTCCCTTTCTTTTGCATTATCACCAAGGCATTTTATTATTTTAACTTTAAAACATTGATCAAAAGATAAATTATGCGCCCTGGCATGCAAAGATATTGGGAGTTGGCTTTCATTTCCTACACTAGCCCTATGATTATTTAGTCTATATATATATATATATATATATATATATATATATATATATATATATATATATATATATATATATATATATATATATATATATATATATATATATATATATATATATATATATAAACAGATATTTATATATATATATATATATATATATATATATATATATATATATATATATATATATATATATATATATATATATATATATATATATATATATATATATATATATATATATATATATGTATATATATATATATATATATATATATATATATATATATATATATATATATATATATATATATATATATATATATATATATATATATATATATATATATATATATATATATATATATATATATATATATATATATATATATATATATATATATATATATATATATATATATATATATATATATATATATATATATATATATATAAATTTGAAGGTATTTCCTGATATATTTTAATGCTGCTTTTTTATATTGGAATATTTTTGACAACTTTCCTTTTTACTTTCTTGTTCTGACGTTCCTGTTCAATTTTCAGATTTCACTGAAGTTTCACGTTCCTCGGAACCCTAAAAGTGGTTTTATTATAAATATCTGTTTGACGTATGTTGTAAGTTGTACAAGGTCATGTAAAAAGTTTATAAACACGGAACTAATCGACCGATTTTGCTCAAATTTGGCAAGTAGAGTTATTTTAAGTTTCTCTTTGATATTTAATTATTACTTTAGATAGGTAGGCTCTTTCTTAAACCTTTCTTTTTCGAAAAAGTTTGCGACTTTGATAATTTTTTATGCGGAATTAGTTTTTATAGATACTAACGATAGGTCTATTTACTGGTTTTTCCTGGAAAACTATTTTGGGCGTATTTTGGTCGTTTGTCTGAGTAGTGTCAAATAGTATAATTATTAACAAACCCAACTGAAATAGGAAGCTTATACCATAGACTGCTGATATTCTTAACACACTATTAGTTACATATAATACTCTATATGTCTAGGTACTCTTACTTCTTATTAACACTCGGTGATGCATCAAAATCTTCGCGCGCCGCATGCAAATTGAAAGCATATTGCGGCGATCCAAAGTCCTGCCTTGAGATGCTGCATAATGGCGGCAAAAAAGAGGCGATATGAGTACCGTGAAAGTATAAAAGCCAAGATGAATGCAGAAAGGCGCCGCTGAAGGATTCGCGGCGAGGCCGATCGACGCGCAAACAATAAATAAACAATAATATCAGCCGTTGAACCGATTCTGAGAGGGCAGCGGCGGCTCGTATACTGCAGGATTTTTAGGAGCCTTTAGAGGTACTACCCAGGAAATCCTCAGGGAGATCTATTTGCAGTTGTAGGCAGTTGTGACCTGCAGTACGTCGGGGAATCTTCCCCAAACGGCCCGGCTTTTTGGCGGTTTGTGGCCGCCTGGCGTTAAGCTACGCCTGCTTAACCGGCGAATTGCTTTTTTTACACGACTGCCCAAAGGAGGGTTATGTGTTCAGGATTCTCATCTATGTAGGTTTTCCGTTCCTTTATTCCACCATAACTTTTAAACGCTTGAACCGATTTAGTGTGTGTATTGTGTAGTGTGTAAGTGTGTCGTATTGTTAGAATCGTTTTGTCCTCCTGAGTGTCATAGGTAGGTGCTGCGACCCCATGCTCTCATATAAGGAGAAATCAGTGTATTAAATATAAATTGCCATATTACGCGGTGCGTGTCGATATTAACCATTTGATAGTTTAATTTTTTTCGTTCTTCCTCTTCGCGGCCGTCAGAAATAGATCCGGTAGGCGTAGTAACCAAGAGATATATGTGGAATATTAATTTAGCAATATTAATTATACAATGCGTTTAATTGTTATACTCCACAAAATGTTACCGATTTTTAAATAACCGTTTTTGGTTCTTACGAATTTATTCCAAACCAACATTTTGGAAATAGATAAAAAACGCAATTTTACTCGGAAAAAAATCGGTATGTATTAATGATGATACCCTGATATTTTTAACCCACCATAAAATCTAAGCGTTTGGACCGATTTAGAAGTATGTAATATTGGTAGAATCGTTATGTCATCCCGATTGTCATAGGGTACCTAAACTGTCTAAATGTCAAAAAATACTTGTCTAAATGTCCAAATGTCAATAAATGAACATAAATATATCGTGTTTAGTGTCAAATGAAAGTACATTCCGGAAATATGCATCTATCTATATGAATGAACATAAACCACAAATATTTCATAAAAAAACATAATAAAAATAATTATAAATACAATAGTTTACTATCTGTAACAGAAGTCGTGTTTTTTATACTTTTTATTACATTTACTTGTTTTCAATTTATTATTATTCAGTAAACATACAATCGTTTCAATATATTAGGTACAAAATTAGTACATTTCAAAGACAAAACTAATTACATATTTCTACCTAAACATTTTTTTTTTCAAAAATAAACCCCCCTAAGGGGGTGGTGGGAAAGAAGGAATCATAATATGTGAATAAATTTAATAGGTAATAGAGTAATAGAGTCACGTTAATAAAATATATCCATGTTAAATAATAAAATATATTCATGAATACAAATTAAAATTATTATTATATTGCAATTACTGTGATATGTCAACACCGTCATTATTCATTGCTTTATTGAAAGCGATAGATGATGTATTGAACACGTCAATATTGCCAAGCTGCGTATTACAAATTTTACATACCCTATAAATATCACAGTTTTGTCCGTTATTAGTGCTAACCTGCGGAAGAATGCAAATTACCGGGGAGTCTGGAAACATACGCTTCCTAAGAAGCGGGTCAGATGGTGGTCTACTGTCACCTTAGAAACTGCCCCTTGGCTACCCGATGCTGAGTGGCATGCCGGTAAAAGGACATTAAGGGCCCGCGACAAATTGCCTGGCTCCAATTGAATCTGGAACCAGGCCCAAAGCCGCGAGGGCGGAAAAATCATATCTAATTAGGTAGCGAATGGTTTTGTGCAGCTGGTCATAAGATCCTATTTGTTCTCAGATCGGCCCAACTCACGATTCAACTCCTATTCAGAACCCTCTCCGCGTGGAAGGCTACCCCTGGTAAGACTCTCGCGTCTCAGGCCTCACGGCTGGTGGATCGGTTTCTCCTGGTGGGATTGCCTCCGGCGCTACTGGACGGTTTGCGCACCGTTCGGCGACGCCAAACGGTTGTGCACTCTGACTAGTTGCTGAAGGATTCTGGAGACAATATACTGTCTCCTAAGCAGCGGGGGTGGATATTGACCTTTTGGAATGCCATTCTTGAAACGACCTATCGGCCATCCGATCCCAATCGGTATGACGTGCAAAGGACGTTCAGGTTCGCGATAAATTCAAATTGAATTACCGCTGAAATACAACAGGGATAGGTTGCGTAAGCGACTTAGGACCCGTAACCAGTCGGGAGGACGGAGGTATCCTGAAGGTTAAATCCAGACGGAAGGCTTAATTAAACTATACCTTACATTTTGATAGATTTCTCCGTCCTCTAGTATGGGCACAAATTCGAAGTCCCTTGCTCGGCCTCTACCTTAAGTTAGCTTACGCTACCTCTACCTACCTCTATCTGATACTACGAGGCGTTTATTGCCCATCAAGCTCTCTCGGGATCGGGTGGTCAATGGATCTTTTATAAGACAAATCGGTACACAAATCGCCCAGTTCCGCTCGAGGTGTTCCCCTGGATCCGCAGTTCCAATTCCAATTGTCTACGACTGCAGAATACAGCCGCGAACATGGTTCACATCAGGCGTTCCTACTCTCCGAGGAGGCTACCATATGGGAGCTGAACTGTGAGTTGGGCCGACCTTAAAATTACAAACAGGCCATCAGGCCCAAGCCGCACGGGATCATTAGGAACCATTAGGTTTCCTATGGCAGCGCAGGTAGATGCCAATCTAATGTCGCTTATCCTTAGAAACGACCTGCTGGCCACCCGATCCAGAGTGGCATGAGGGCAAAGGACGCCACGTGCCCTCACCGAATTTACCGCCGACAGCTAGAGATCAGCGTAACCGACAGCATAATCGAACGCGATTAGAGGGCAATGAAATCCTGACAAAACTCCCCACTGGGGGGGGGGGGGGCACTGGGTCTCCTTTCCAGTGCCTTGCAGTTTGAGGTTGCAGTCCACGAGTCTTTGCAGGGCTCGTGGCAGAACTGTACGTTGATTGTTTCGTTTCGTTTCGTTTTCTTTTCGACTCATTCCGGGGTGACAAAATGAATGCCGTTATAACATCCTGTGATGGCGGGCAAACCCGCAGGAATTGGCAATCTAGAACAGCATTAGTTTTATACGATAAGAAAATTTGAATGTTACATCATGCTCTCTCATAAAGAGAACCGCTTGACAGCATTATTAAAATATAATATATAATAATACATTTTATCAGGGTCTTATTTTGATAATGTGTGATATTCAACGAGATTTAAAAGAAACAAACATTGTAATGTTAATTTGCAATATTTGCAAAACGTTGAATTATCCAATAAACTGACTGTATCACTACTGATGATTAAATACAGTCGCCGGAAATAAATAATTCAAATGCTAACTATTTAATTGCATAGAACTCACTTAGCGGATTGATGGATGGAGTCGAAAGTATCTCAATTTTCGTGCGATGTCCATAAATCGAGGTTGCCTTTGGCGATTTGGTTCTTCGACCGTAATAGCCTTGTTACCGGCTGAGAAGATTGTATCCAAAAATGATCGTGGGTGCCCGCGGCGATTTCCTAAATTGTTAATGGAAATAAAACAAGAGATATGTTATATTTCCTAGGCGGTAATTGGCGTTCGTAATAACGTCAAAACTGAGATGAATCATTGCATAAACTAATAGGTTATGTGAGATTTGGTAACCTCAATTATTATTCAACGCGGTGTAGATGACGTTGAATAATGAAGCATGTTAAAAAAATAATGTATTTTTATTTTCGGGCTAAATGTAGCCCGCCTGTTTGAGCGTTTCTAATGTTACATTGTAGCGGGGAAATATTTTTTTCTATATTCTCGCTCAAGTAAACAGCATTCGTTGATAGCCATTTCATTTAGATTAGATTCGTGCAGTTATTTCATTCCTATCAGGATAGTAAATACTGAAAATTATGATATATTGAAAATAGTATCGATATAAGCTAGATTTCACAGTAGCATAATCTCTCTCTCTCTCTCTCTCTCTCTCTCTCTCTCTATATATATATATATATATATATATATATATATATATATATATATATATATATATATATATATATATATATATATATATATATATATATATATATATATATATATATATATATATATATATATATATATATATATATATATATATATATATATATATATATATATATATATATATATTTAACAAAGTCGGGTTTGGTCGAACCCTTATAACTCGAGAACGGCTGGAGCGATTTTCATGGTTTTCGATTTGTTGTATTTGGCTCCGTCCCGAATAGCAGAATAACTACTAAAAACAAAAATTGGAAAATTGACAAAAAAAAAAATAGCATACAAAATGTAAATCCGTGTTTTTCTCATCAGTTGTACGTGGCATGATCACGTGTCGGCAAATCATCCGCTTTATTTGTTTTTGTGCCTGATAAAAAACAAAAAATGTCGTATATCACAAGGTGCTTCAATGAAGATAATTAAACCGAGTGCATCCCATGCTGCATAATATGTAAATAGTTTAATTTAATCATGTATTGCTGACACGCGATTGATATACTTAATTTTTGTACTTTTATATTCCTTTTTGTGTTATTATCCTAAAAAGTAGTGAACTTAATATTTATTTTGTATTCATTGCGTTACTTTCATAAAATCATAAAATAAGTTCAGCTAATCTGTAACACGACATTCATCGACTGTTAGGCGGTACGAAGTTCGCCGGGTCAGTTAGTACTATATATCTTCCAAATTATCTCTATCACACCTTAAAATCTTACATTCGCTTACCAAATACCACGTATTAAACAAAAGCTAATACATTTCAATTATTCCTGGGGTATTATGAAACTTCCAGGACGCCACTGCTGCGCATCGCGCGGCTTGTCAGCGACCTGGCTTGTCCTTTATTTATAGTGCGTATTTGCACCGAGCTCTCCACTGACCAGCCCCGCCTCCGACGACTGCCAGAGGAGCCCTTGGATAGTACCAGATGCTAATAAAGGTCGCAAGTGTCTTTTTTATCCGGGTAATGACTGCCCTTTGTGCTTATGCATCTCTCAGGGACGAGCTTTGATGACCGCCGCGCCGCCGCTAACGACATTTTGCCGAGCTCATGCGGCCATTTCGACCATCTACTTTTGTTGCAGCGATATTGCAAAGATTGGCCGATGATTCTGCTATTATAGTTGACAAGAAAGAAACCGGCAAGAGATAGCAGATGTGCATGAGAAAGTCTATAAATACTGATATTATTACTATAGCAAGTGAACTATATAATATTGTCCTTAACATAATTTGTTTGTTCGAATAAATAAAATGAATGATATTTCCTTCTAATAAAAAAACACCTTTGTTAAACAAACCTTATTATAAAATTTGAAAAATCGTTGAAGATTTAAAACAAATGAATCAGTTCGCCCAACAACAAACAAAAAGTTTAACACAGCACAGTCAGATTCAGACATAGTTGGTTGAGCGATTTCGCCTTACTTTGGATATGCTAGCATATATAGGTACATATATGCAAAGAGCTATATTTTTCGCTATATTAATATTTATTTGTAACGATACTGCATGTACAACAGTATGCATGTCTTGGTCTTTTTTGTATATTACTTTATAAAATAATATTAGTCCTATTTAAAATTAACGTACTTATGCCGAAGTGGTTTTTAAATCCTCTATAGTTGGTATAGCTGACTTCTTTAGGTAACATTTTCAAATAAATTTTTGCTTTTAAAATGGAGGGATGTCATCGGTAACTTACTCTCTATACCCACACACTCAATACACTCTCTCTCTCTCTCTCTCTCTCACACACACACACATCCCCGCACACACATATACACACATCCTAAACGCAAGCCTCTTATGTAGTAATATAATTTTAGACATTTTAGTTTTATTAAGTAGTTCAACGTAATTTCTGTAATTTTAAGTAAATCCGTAATCGGTTTTATTTTTAAGTAATCTATAGTTTTATAATGTAATTTACTATGTTATTAATATTTTGTGATTTTCAAATAAGGAATTCAATTGAATTTAATTCTTTAATATTTAATCAACCGTGATATAGAAAACTTTAAATTGAATAAAAACCCGTTTTTTATTTCAGTTGACGAACATTCATCTACTCTATATAGTATAATATTTCTATTACGGTTTATATAGCGTGCTCAATAAATCCGATTGCCCAACAGAATCCGCCCAACGCAGCACAAAATTCAATCATCATGATTACGCGATAAAAAATGTAACATCATATTTCACGGACCGCTTCGTGAGGTGGGAATAATTAACGGTAAACAAATTCCACGGGTAATGAAATGTAAATCCGTTAGCCTTTTTATAATAGTCTCCCCAAAGTGAAAGTTAGTATCTCATTAAAAGATGGCGCTGTAGGCGAGATCTATGAATTATTTAAGAAGGTAAGAAAGTGTAACTACGTCAGATCTGAAGAGATTCGGATGCGTTTGACCGAGATTCGTGTTCATATTACCTCGACGAAACATCTTTTACGTTTACACTTTTGTCAATAAGGCATTTTACGAATTTTACATATGGATGAATATAGGTACTCAATGTTGTAACCAAAATCAATGCCTTGAGCCGAACGATTAAAAAACTAATTAAAAGTCACGTCAATCACAGATTCATACCTAGTTGTGTTGCAATTTCTGTCCACCTAATTATCTCAACTTCTTCGTTCTGCGATGAGTATTCACTTTTACCTTGAAGTCTCATATTTATTATATTAAATAAATTTCGGCTTCAAGCAATTATCGCGGTTCTGCGATAATTTTTAGATACAACACCTATGATTGTTGCTTTAATCTACTTAGTTCTTTAAAAAAAAAATAAGTACGTCTATTGTAAAATTAAGTGTGACATAAAATTAAATAATTAATTATTAGTAATTTTCGATGATTGGTTTATGTTTAATTTTAACAGTATGCAGTAAAATCGCAGTGTTGTTATATAATTGTGTCACGACGCGACGTCGCGAAAATCTTGGGAAGTTTAACGCACGATATAATTAAAATGGGGAAATAACGTTTAACAATATTTACCCAAAAGTCAACGGTTTTCGCACTCAAATACACCCTTGAAGCTGTTCCACATTCAATTCAATTCACTCAGATATAAATAGCAACACGTTTTATAGAAAATCATACAGCTACACAAAATGCGTGATGCTAGGACCAAGGTAGTGACTAGTTCCCAAATAATGACTAGTTGTTTTATTTAAAATGCATATTTTCTGTTCAAATAAACATTTTAGTAAAAATGGCAGAAACTACTTTGGATCTCACATATTATTTAAATATTAATTTTGTGCCTTATTTTACATCGTAAAATATCAATTCTGTTTTAAAATGATAAGATAAAGATTTCTATCAATTCACAACTCTGTTAGAAAGTTTTGCCAAGTTTGCTATAGCGTTATTTAATCGGTGATGTGATTTACTGACCAAAACTGCGATTATTACTTGCATTTTGTTTTTAAATCGCAAGGCGAAGAGAGAGTCCGAGAAAATGTTTTTTTCGTTGAAACCAATGATTGAGACATTCGATAGGTTAGCGATACCTACTTCAGAGAGCGGAGAGAGAATATTAAAAAAGGTTTATATTTCGTTGCACAATAATAAAATGATGCAAAATAAACAAAAACATTGATATATTATGTAAGTCTTTAGGATTATTTTTTTACCCCGATTAATTATCTTTGGTAAAATTTTTAATCTTTGGGTCAATTTTTGTAACTCCCCGTTCACTCTGCGAATTGAACTAGATTTACATTTTTTTGTATAGTGCATATAATTAGTTTTTTCGACATATCGACTTTATGGATTATAAATCCGCTCTTTGTCAGATCCTTTTTATTCAGAATTTTAGAATGTAAATTTTCCGTGTAAAAGATGTTTTTAGTAAAAACGGCAGAAACCTCCAGATGGATTGTGATTAGATCAATAATCAATTAACATTTCCAAAATATTTCGATAAACCTGTGGAGCGGATACGGAAACATAATATGGTCTTCCGCTAAGATATTCTTATTGCGCCAAACGAGTCAGTGGAACAATAAAATAATGTTGATTATAATCTTCTAGTGCATTCGCTCTTGTTAGTTGGTTAATAACATGTCTTGTGTTAATAAGAGATTTTTATCGTTGGCTTTCAACAGCCATATATGTATGTGAGGCCGTGGTTTCAACTGACCAACTTCCGTCCATCTAAGAACGAGTGATATAGATAGTGGTTGTTTATGAAATGTTACTGTATTTGATTAGAAAAAAATACGAGATTTAATAAATTACACAAATATTACTAGGCAGTTTACTCCAAATTTGACAGCAGCAGCAGCTGTTGTTGATTGTAGGTAATTATTTATCTATATATTATCTTTACACCACTTCCTCTTGCAGTTATATTTTTTGTGGTCATCAGCATGTTTTACCTTGCAACTTTATGGCTAGCAGCGGCGCCCTTTTATACTGAACCAATGTTTTTTTATATTGAAACCCTGCAGCCAACCCTTGACCGAGAGCAAGGACTGCCGAATATGTGGCGAAGAAAGACACAGTTTTCCAGAGGCCCAGGCCTCGCCGCAAAAAGACACAGTTTACTGGGACGAGCCTTTCTCGAACCCAGCGATCTGCCCAATTTGAAAATCAGTGATCTGCTTGGACTGGTAAGCAGTACTGGGCTACTTAGCTGACCACTGACCCAACCACAAAGTGGGTAGTTACAAAAGATCTTATAGATCCAGGTGACATCAAGGGCTGGAAACAAGCCCGCGCTCCGTTTACTACTACTACTACTACTGCAGCCAACGAAAAACAGTTCAGGGACATCTGTAAGCATCTCCAATATTATAGTTAATTTCGTTTTAATCCACAGTTGAATGTGTTATACTATTATTTTTATTTGTTGAGTGGGGCTTTTCTAAGGTCTTTATGAGCCTTGTAACACTGCGACCATTGCTGATCTATTGTGCTCGCCACCTAGGTACTATAGTTCTGCGCTAAGCCTCGTGTCATTTAAGAACCGCAGCAGGCTTTTGGAGCCAGATTGTTTTACCTCCTCAGGTTGGAGGTAGTGACCACCCAGGTGGTTGTATCTTTTACGCATCAGCGGGCCACACTCGCACATGAGGTGCTGGGGAGTTTCCTCTGCCCCTTGGCAGAACCTGCACATTTTTGTGTCTTTGAGCTTGAGGTTGAACATGTGTTTGTTCAGGCCACAATGCCCCGTGAGCGCCCTTACCAGTATGCGTAGATTGTTCCTATTTAGCGATAGGGCCTCACGGGCCGTCTTACGGTCGTAAGGCTTAATAAGCGCTTTGGAATGATTCAACCCTGGCGTGTTGTTCCAGTGGTTGACGGATTGTTCTAAACACATTTGTTTGAGCATTAGGTTTGCAAGGCTTTTTGGTACGCCACATCAAGGTTCAGGGCCGTATAACGTTCCCTTTGCTCCCGTCCTAGCAAGTTCGTCGGCTTTTTCATTTCCCATGTGTTATATTATATCGTGAGCCTTCCCAAAGACTGTTATGTATGAGATGCGGTATATTGCGGGCCGAGGTATGAATGGGACAACGCTATGCATGCGAAAGAGAGAGCGAGCGTACCCTTCTAAGATCAGTTGGCGAAAAAATGCATTGACGTCGCATTCACACACTTATCACGAGTCTCATTATGGAAGCAATTAGCACCTAATTTGCCTGGCATTTGAGTTGAGTGCTATTAACCGATTCGGAAAGTGAAAACCGATTTATTTTGTTTTGCAAAGAAATGGTTTCTAAACGATATAACAGTATTTGATTTAAAAAATAAATATAACAACTACAGTTAAACTGACTGCACGTGTTGGCTATTGGTATATGCAACGAGGTTTTTAATGACCGTCCTTCAGAGAATTTCATGATACTCGGCTTATGAAGAAGCAATACATTCAAACGTGGGCACAAGAAAAAATATTTATACATAATACCCACTGAGGACAACTTCCAACGAGCTTATATCCCGCCCTATCAGGGGTGCAGCTTTGTCGAACTGCGTCCTCACAGGTCGTCGACCCCGACCCGCGTCGCTATGATGAGTCACCGATAAGCGACGATTTGCATGCCGATATGTCGTAAGCGTCCACTTTTTCCACACAGAAAGAAAGACCCATCCGGTGGGGTACAGAGAGGCGGCTTCCGCGGCGAGCGTGGCCTCGTCTCGTGTCCCATCGCGGTCGCGTGCAGGCAAATTCATCGAGACAACCAACACTTACTATTAAAAAACGCAGTCAATCCTCGCATAAAACGCCCATTCATTAAGATTTTGGTACCTGATCGCTATGAGCATTTTTAAGGAGGTTTATATTTAAGAGGTTTTATTAAAATCTTTTAAAATAATTCGTTTAAAGGATGATGTTTGTGTTATAGTTTAAAGCATCATGTCGTTTAAAAGATGATGTTGATGTTCCTGGTTTAATGTGCTATGTAGATAACAAAGGGCCTTCCATTTAACCTACATAGCATAGTCACAAGTTGGGTACATCCATACATATGTACAACTCATTTAAACATAAGCACTTCCCAATCTAATCAACATAATAGATATCGTTTTAATTATTCATACTAGCTGAACTAAAGTGCTGTAAAACTACTCATCTGTCCGTGAAAACATTACAAAAATGACATAAAATCGAGGTTATTAACTGTTGTTTTTATCAAATCTTAAATAGTAAAGTAAAAATCAGAAAAATGGTAAAAAAAAGTTGGTCTTTAATGGTAAATTAAAAAAGCAGACAAGACTTCCCCCCCCCCGCACAAACACCCCCTTCCCTTACCCTCCAACCTCCTCCAACCCCCCCCCTCCCCTAACCCTTCCTCGCCCTATACAAACACACACACACACACACACTGACACATAGAAGTACGTCCTTTACCTTTCCTCTGCCGGGGAAGTAAAACACAGGAGCAGACTTTGTCAAATTTCAAGATTTAAAGTAATATTCGCTCTAACAAATAAATGCTTAAAGTTTAAACCAATGGCATAGTTACTTTTCGTAGGATCATGGGCCCATCTCTTCTTTTTTCTTTTTTAAAGACTCGCGCCACAATGTCGTTCCGGTTATTGATCGATCTTCGAACGGCCCAAAAGACATGCAGATTGATCGCTTATCGGTTTCATTGCCTTGTTTCGTTCGGCTTGTTTGTCGTGACTATTACTATTAAGGATATTTAAATTTTAGATACTGCATACGATTTGTAGAAGGTTCCACGTTTGTCAAACATTCGATTTATTGTAGGAATAACAGCTTGATAATAATCCATGTGTTTATTATTATACTGGACAACATTTGTTATTGTTCAGGGCACGACATACAGCCACAATAGATTAATCGTTCCGTACCTCGATGAATTTTTAAATTGAAAGCTACCGATCTGTTCGTCTAGCAGGCTAGCAAGATAGCAAAGATCAACCTTATTTAAGTATTTGCCAGGTAAAATTCTAATTTGATTGGCCGATTTGGCAGTAAAATAAACGAGAGAAAGCTCTCTTATTGATCAAGGCATAACATTACAAAAACTCAACTACATTTATGTTTTATTTTACGCAAAAAAAATCCTAGGCTATGTAATCATTTATTCGATTAACTTTTTACATCTCAGCATTGAATTCATCATTTTCGAATTATTGGATATGTCGAGACGCTATAAAAATAGATATGTTTCGCCGTTATTTCGGTATCGTAATCGCGGTATGATTGGTCGTAATGTGATCGTAATGATATGTTATACGAAGCCAGTTTAGCGAAATTGTAAAGTCGTGAAAGATTGGTTTCGCCACATCCGAGAATGGCTCTGCTGGATCCGAGAATATAATTATTTAGAGTTATTTAACTTGTGACCCTTTTGAAAAAATACCATAGCGTGAAACATGTATATTTAAAAGACTTTTTCCAAAATTCGTGAATGTGTCTTCTTTGTACCCGATATGTGATTAAATCAAATCTTTATTCAAATCTTTATTCTAGTCTTAAAAACTAATCCATAGATGTGTGGACATTATTTCATTAGTGTTACCATTAAATACATTTACAATTGTGATATGACTAAATTCTTCATTCTATTACAAATCAAAAGAAGAGGGCCAGTTCTGCTTCGGGGCCTACGGGGATGTCGTTGGTATACACAGCGTATAGCGACGGGGATAGGCAGTTCCCTTGAGGAACTCCCGCCGCGATGGGACGCGCAGTGGAACGCGCGTTCTCCACCGAGACGAAAAATCCTCTTCCTGTAGGAAGGAGGCTACCAGGGCGGTAAGCATTCGCGATACGCTAGTCTGGGTGGCTAATTAATAATGAAGGCCTTCGCGCCACACCTTGTCGAAGGCTTTCTCGACGTCGAGGAAAACGGCCGCGGTGTGTAGTTTTTTATTTTGCTTAAAGGTTAAGTGATGGACCACTCTGATTAGTTGGAGTGTGGTGGAGTGACCTGTCGGAATCCAAACTACTCTGGGCGTATCGGAAGATGGAGTTTGATACACTCCAGTGTGCACCGTTCGAACATTTTACCGAGGAGAGGAAGGAGGGAGATTGGGCGGTATTTACCCGGCTGTCTAAGGTCTTTCCTCGGTTTGGGAATCACGATCCAAGATTGTCGACCAGGACTCGTACTTTTATACCCTCGTTTCAGTTTGAAACGCCTCTGAAAATGGTCTCATAATAAATATTCATTTAGTTTAGTTCAGTTCTCTTTATTGTGATTATGGTATTAAATGGCACACACAGCTGTACATTTGCAATTAATTGTATTCTGATGATCTACCCATTGGGTGTATCACATGTACCAACATTAACATATAAAATTCACAATCGATATATTTATATATTACCGAGGTTACAAGAAACTGCTTATTTCACTCGCTATTACTCAAATGCCACATCACAATCTGCTCTTCAAATTAAATTAAACTAGTAATATATATACATATTAAAATGTATGTGAAGTAACACAATTTATTATTAACACAAACACAAAAGTAATTAATTTACAATAAATTGAAATACTTCTTAGACTAATAATCAAATAATAATTATCTTTATCAATGTAAAATTCATTATCAATATAAAAACGTAAATTACAGCCATATTTAAAAAGATGCCTAATCACTAAACAAACAAGAAACTAGATATATTATCCTAAAAATTTTACAAAATAATTTAGTGAATAAAAAAATATTTTTTATTTTTTATTAATTATTTATTATTACTACTTTAACGTCTTTTTAAATGTGATATGATTTTCTTTTATTTTTTGTTTGGCAGTAAGTTGTAATGAATATGCTGGAAATTAATGAAAGGTGCTACATTCAAATTCCCAGCTACTTAATCCTGTCATTTCACATTTGACTATTATATAAATAACCGTAATTTTAAGTACGCCTCTTTCAAAATAATAATAAATTTGTAGTCATCACTAAACAAATAAATAATTAGATATGTTATTCTAAAAATAAATTTAGTAAATAAAATTGAATAACTAAATTAATTAGGATTAATAATTTGACTAATTAAAAAAATACTTTAACGACTTTTTGGATGTGACATGTTTTGCTATTTTTTTTATTTGGCAGTAAGTTGGAATGAAAATTGATGAGCTGAAAATGAAAAGCTGAAAATTAAACAAAAGAGGTGATAGAATGCAGCCTTGATGTACTCCCATTAAAATCTCAGCTACCTAATCCTGTCATTTCACCTTCGACTATTATATAAATAACCGTAACAGTACGTACGCCTCTCTAAGAATAATGCCAAATTCCATTAGTCTGCAAACACCGTTCTAAAACAGCCTCCCTGCAGAAATATCGGCCAATCGCGATTCCGTAAAGGTCATAAACGCCACGTCTCGACGCGAACAAATAGCTCAAGTAATGCAACCGAAGCCGCTTCGTGAGCGGTTTCTCACTCTGCTGTAAATCAATCCCGTAATGCAATGAGGCATGACGAAACGGTTGCATCATAGGCAGATGAAATAGCATCGGTCATAGCTAAATTACTGCTTTTAGATGATATGCATGCTACTAAATTTAATAAGTTTAGAGATAATAATATTACACAGTAGAAATAATTTCCTCAAGAAAGTTTATCTACAGAGGGAATCCATTCAAATAGGAAAATAAGTTCTTGAGCAGATTAACAAGGTTGGAAAAGATATCACGCAGTATGATCCCATAAGAAACTTTTTACTTTTAGCAAATATATTCTAATATAGTTGATATATCGCGGTGGCGATGACTTTTTATGCAACAACGGGCGCATGACGCACGCTGCCGAAAATGTTTTTGTGAAATCGTTCAGCATTCCAAAAAGTCGTAGATCCCTACCTATTTCAATACATTTCAGGAATAATATGGTGTGTAACTAATTTTGTACAATGCAAAATCTTCCGATCGTAATCGTGCGTTTGCCAAAATAACCGTACAAATAGGAATTATATTGTACATATGGCATAGCTGGACAAGCTCGCTTGCTGACTCGCCCTCTGGTGGGATAAATTAGCGGCTGTCAGCATGACTATCATCTAAACCAGTGATTCCCAAAGTGGTCCAGGTGGACCCCTAGGGGTCCACGGGAGACTCGGCGGGGGTCTACAATGGCGTGAAAATATGTTAGAAATGTATGGGAATATAGTAGAAATGTAGCAGCAGGGGGTCCACCAAAACAAGTAAAATTTTGAAAGTGGTCTACAAGAAAAATAAGTCTGGGAACCTCTGATCTAAACCATAATTTATAGGAAAAAAATATCCACCATTTGCCCATATCCACCAGAAACGGAACTAAACGTTTATTAGAATTATACTAAAACCATCCCCGTAAGACAATGTCTGAGTTATTTGATGGTTTTGTATCGTCTTGAAATTATTGGGTCCTTACCTATAAAGTTGTTGTTCTATAAAGGAAATTTAAGGCCTAAAACTTTGTATGAAAAATATATATTTAATTAATAGAAATAATGACCCCTATTATCTATGCAGATTTTTGTCATTTTAATGGGAGTTGCTTAATTCCTCTGCTGTAAAACTCTCGTGGACAGGAACCAATGAATGCTTTGAAGGTGCTATTCACCGACTCTTTTGTTGTTTATTTTCCCTTGTAAAAAGTTGTCTAAATTCTGAAAAAATTAAACTCTTTTGGAGCAAGGTCTGGCAAGTACGGTGGGTGACCAAGAGTCTCCGTAACTCCCAATAAATCAAGATTTTTGAAGGAACATCTTGTATCTGGAATAAACTTCTAAATGTATTCACGACAAGATTTAGGTCCTATATAAAGACGACCTGGAACTCACGGAGTATAATTGTTTAGCGGTAATGAGTCTTGATCCTCGTGTCATGCTAAGAACTTCGTGATAAGAAATTGCCGAACTCTTATTGTTGTTAAATACGCAAAAAGAGCTTTTTGGGCAAAAACTCATAAACCGTCAATGTTCCTAATTTATGAAAGTGTTCTAGGCTAGACTGCCGTGGACCAACACACACTATTATACATATGGGTCTTTTTGTAATTTGAACACATCTTCGATTTGTGCTGCAGTACCCGTCGGTAGGATAAGATAGCGCATATGTATTTTTTTAAATTTGTTGAGTGAGGCTTTTCTAAGGTCTTTATGAGCCTTGTAACACTGCGACCATTGCTGATCTATTGTGTTCGCCACCTACTATAGTTCTGCGCTAAGCCTCGTGTCATTTAAGAACCGCAGCAGGCTTTTGGCGCCAGATTGTTTTACCTCCTCAGGTTGGAGGTAGTGACCACCCAAGTGGGTGTATCTTTTACGCATCAGCGGGCCACACTCGCACATGAGGTATTGGGGAGTTTCCTCTGACGCTTGGCAGAACCTGCACATTTTTATGTCTCTGAGCTTGAGGTTAAACATGTGTTTGTTCAGGCCACAATGCCCCGTGAGCGCCCTCACCAGCATGCGTAGATTGTTCCTATTTAGCGATAGCGCATATGTAACTCAATGAGCGTATAATATGCGGTTATAATCCATGAAATTTCTGATATGCGATAAAGTATAACAGGCTGTAGACGACTCGGATTTGATAGGTTTTATATGTAGATTTTAGAATGTTTTGTCGTCTAGATGAAAGCCAAGGAATTTAACCGAATTCGCAACTTCCACCGAATAGTAAATTTGTAAATGGTCTTTTTAAAGGGTAAAATTTACATTTACCGTTTCAGATATATTACGAAACTTTTTGTTCGCTTTAAACCAATCATCGAGTTCATTAAGAGATGTATTTATAGGCAGTGACCGTAATTATATTGTCCCCTTCAACTACATGCACGAGAAGGTAATGATCTAATGAGGTTTATTTCTTTGTTACAGGTACGTTAATTTGCAGTTCTTCAAATTGGGGATTTCATTAACATGGTTAACAGCGCCAAAGGTTTATTTATGTAATATGATCTACATCGCAGTGCCACGTTGCGTTGGCGGCTTTAATTATTCTTATTTATCCATCTCTGGCAATTGGCCTCTGCCTACCTAAAGCATTTATTCTATTTTACCGTTACCCAATGACTCGAACCGTCAAATTTCATCTGATGTTTCTGTAAATCGGTGTCCCTTGGATTGTGGCACACTTTTAGGTCACACTGTGGGTCGTAACGCTCAATAACGATGTCATAACGAATTCTAGTGTCGGATTTTATTATTTGAATGAGTTTAAGATCCGCCACAAATAGTGAAATTCGTGTTTATTGTGTGGTTAATGATACCATGTTTTAAAACTTTACGATGGGTCGACTATTCAGTGTAGTTAGATCTATACACTTATGAAATGTCATGACACTAAAATCAGGCAGAATTATGGTCCTCGTTATAATAGAAATGTCGCAAATCAAAATTGAAGGCCTTTT
Organism: Micropterix aruncella; assembly: GCA_944548615.1. NCBI lineage: Eukaryota > Metazoa > Arthropoda > Insecta > Lepidoptera > Micropterigidae > Micropterix > Micropterix aruncella. The sequence continues at coordinate 13,154,236 of OX155958.1, forward strand.
ACCAAAAACTGCGCAACGCGAATCGCTTGATTCTTAAAAAAAACGCGTATCACTGGATTCTATGAAACAAATGCCACAGCTCTGTTCTTTTGGATTTAGATAAAAAAAACACACTTTAAAAACCAAGTAATTTTACAGAAACCGTATTGGTGAGATTGTAACAAAAAATGCAACATTGGGTCTTTACCTATGTAATTGCTGTTTTTTCACATTGGCCAATTTCAACTTGGATAACTTGAACTTGGAATTTGGGTTTTGAGTTGGAATTTGAAATTGAAATAAATTTCAATTTAAGACCATTTTATTAATGTTTAAGAATCAGCTGTTTGTTTATCTTTCTGTCGTTTGTTTTAGCTCAAATATTTTTATTTGTGCAACCATGTGCATTATTTTCAAATATGAGATCCTGTGCCGGCATTTCTATTACAGCTTCTTCCAGTCTGGTTATATAGTTACCATAAATGTGTACTGTTAAGAACTGCAAACAATGATGGAGAACCTCGTGAACCGAGCCTGATCAATCGTTCATCGCCACTGCTTCTGCATGACAACGTATAACTATAGATTTCACTGCAAACAATCCTAAAGTTGCAGGAGTTGCGGCTGGAGACTCATGGACACCCACCATACTTGCCAGACTCCAATAGAGTTAAAAAAACGAATTTAGATAACTTTTTACAAGGCAAAAAAAAACAACTTTGAAGGTTCGGTGAAAAACGCCTTCATAGCTTTCATTGGTTTCTGTCCTCGAAAGTTTTACAACAGATCAATCTGCATAGATAATAGGGGTCAATATTTCTATTAATTAAATATATATTTTCATACGAAGTTTTTGGACTTAGATTTCCTTTATAGATCTGCAAATTTATAGGTAAGGACCCAATATTATTGCCTTCTTTCAAAAAGGCTCATCGAGCAAAATTGCCGTCCACAGGTGAGAGAGCTTCTAAAAAATCGCAAACAGGCAATTGTTATAAAGACGAAGAAAGCAAGAGATTTGGAGCATGAAACTTATAAAAAGAAGTTAATCTGTATGCTTCATTATGAGTGCATTTCATTTATTTTTAACAAAGAGTACGCATATTGTTTAAAAAACTACACATTTGTCAATTATATTTTATCTTACGGGTGCTAATATAAGGTACTAAATTGTTAAAATGCACAGCATGAAAGCAATTTCCGTGAAAATAGCATTCGAGTCGAGACTACATTTTTTACGAGACGAGACTTGGACGAGTCCGGCCCATCAGTATATTCAACGGAATTGGAAATCAATATTATATATATATATATATATATATATATATATATATATATATATATATATATATATATATATATATATATATATATATATATATATATATATATATATATATATATAATATATATATATATATATATATATATATATATATATATATATATATATATATATATATATATATATATATATATATATATATATATATATATATATATATATATATATATATATATATATATATATATATATATATATATATATATATATATATATATATATATATATATATATATATATATATATATATATATATATATATATATATATATATATATATATATATATATATATATATATATCTATATATATATATATATATATATATATAATATACGCACAATCAAGATTGTACGTATCTTGACAATAAAAGGACCAAAAAAGTGGTCATCTGATTTTCTTTGACGGTTCTTTTCAGTGGAGCTTAAAAACTAAGAGATTCTAAGGAATTCATTGGATATTTTTTAAATTTTAAAATGTAATGTTTTTTTTTGGTTTCATAATGTATTCTGTTAGGGATTATTGATTTTCCTAATCTTCCATAATTATTTATATTACCTACAATCTTTTCTTATTTATTTTTTAATTTCTAATTTTGGTTATTTACATTACTAAATACAATTCATCTTTGATATAATACAAAAAAAATATATTGACTATTTCTATTGCGACATTGTTATTGATTTATTTTTTATATTTTTTATAACTTAAATTTTACTGTTTTATAACCGACTCTTCGTTTTTATATTTTGACAATCTGCAGTATTGTAGCAGCTCCAATTATTTTAAAAATATCCTAAATCTTTATTTCAAATTGAAATAGTAATTGTTTTACAGTTTAAAAAAAATAGTCGATATTTAAAAAAATAAATATACCACATAAGGTATAATACCAGTTATTCAATTTGACTATACCAAAAAGAAGGGATTCCAACCAATTGGCTTATTTCAAAAATTAAAAATAATAGAAAGAAATAATCTACTACCTATTATTAATTCTTGACGTCCAGCCTATGTATACATATATCTACGCACTGTATTTGCGATTAATAGTTTTTTTTATCGATTTATTTATATTAATGGTACTATTTCTGGTATCATAAGAATGAATTATGGAAAATAACGAAATGGATTAATTTCTATACGTCTACATAGTAATATCCATGAAAAAATTGCATATACCTATCTCGGAAGTATTCCGCCTTGCTCACGTAATTTTGAAGGCAATGATTTATGCTCAAACGCAATATGCGATAGGTCATATTCCGTTAAGTCATTGGGGGCCTATCGCTCACCTTTGGGAACATTACTAACGCATACGAGATAGGTACAGTAAGTAACTGGAGACACGTTGTACGTCAAATCACGATCCGATGATAGATGGCTGGCTCGAGGTAGAGTAGCGCAGAAGAGCACTTGTCGTGATGCTTTAACTCGAAGTGTAATAGTTTTACTTACAATTGCAAATCTGCTTGAAGCTTGAACATCCTACCTATTGTTACATGTACATAATCTAAGTATAGAATATATGTAGTTACTTTTGTAACAAAAATTTATAATGACGGTAAAATTGATAGATGGTCTGTTTTTAATATATTACCAACCTATAAAAATGTATTCAATGGTTTTAACGGTCTAGACATAATTTTATTCTAAATAATTTGAATGCAAAATACCATGGCAATATTCGTCGACCATATATACATAGTTACTTCTTGCGTTTGTTAGTTACTAAACGTTTGTCGCACAGCCTCGAATGCCCAGTAAGTAACTTCCAATATTTTATTTTTTATAATATTATTCTTACCAAAATTAAAGTGTTTCAAAATTTTGTAATGTAAGGGCGTATTCTGGTCTAGGAATTTGAAATAATCGTTTTTTTTCTTTGCATATTTTCAAAGTTTAGACCTTTAGGAATATGTCCTCTGAAGGATTTTTCAAAATTTGAATTATTTTCGGAGTTACGGCGACTTTTGTGACGTGGCAAATAAACCGATCGTACCGGAACAAATCGATCAATAGACCCTCGTACTATAATGTAATCCCCGACTTCATGATTATGAAGCTAGACAGCTCGCTTAGCTGTAAGAACTTCAGAAAAAGTTAATTTTGAAGTAGAAACAAATGTGAGAATTAAGTACCATTATCTGAGTTACGCTTCCGAAACTTAATCTCAAACATTAAACGCTTTTTTCTCGAAACTACCTTTTTCGACCTGGTTGATATGATATCTCAAGTTCTATTTCAACAATTTATTCGAAATTTGATGGAAATCATCTTTGCTTACCCCTCTATACCCGGGACCATGGGTTAAAAAAATGCGATATAAAAAAAGTTGCAAAAAACATTTTTAAGCTATTGCATAGCTTTTATCGCGGGCCTAGCCCAGCGCGGCGACCGAATGAAGAAATTTCTTAACGAAAATTAATGATTTTAAACTGATAATTACGTCTAAACGAGTACTGCTTACGATTCGAAAAAAATATATGTTAAACAAGAACATTTTCCTAATATTCTTAGCCTTGAATATTTTATATTTTGTTTATATTACATAGTGTAATTAATTTGTGAAATTAGGTCTAACCGAACACAAAAACGACTATTACGCAAATACTATCTGGCGTATTATTATGAAACCTGCACCATTTTAAAGATAATTTAATTATCTATCTTTTATCTACGATTTTTTTTTGAATAGTCAAAGAATAAAAGAATAATATCCGGTTTTGTTGCTTTATTGAATAACATTCGTGCGCGGCGCTCTATCGGAATTATTCCGAATCATTTGATTCCGGCGCCCCATATGATTCGGAATAATTTCAACGTTTACCGATAGAGCGCAGTTATCTGATATCAGAAATAAATTGAATTAATACAGTATGACCGCGGCCACTGTTACGGTAGGATTCTGACATTGTGTTCCGAAAGAAGACGAAATAAATTACGTTATTAAAAAAACAAAATGGCCAGGAAATCAACATTTTTACAACATAAACGCCGTATACTGGAGAAAAATAGATTATTAAGGTAAGTAACGTGTATTATTACGTGTATATTATTACCATTTCTCTGCTCTGACGTTCCTTGCCTGACGTCACATTGGGGTGACTAGACGAATAGGCTTCGTGCAACAAGTTAACTAATTAACAGTTATAAAATAAAATACGTCATTTATTTCATAAACTGACGTGATTACTGTTAGATCAAACTTGAATATTGATTTTGAAAATCGATTTAGGGTCGATTTCAATATGAAACCTGCGGGTAAAAGTACCTACACATAAGTATAAGTTGAACCGTCGATTTGCTAAATTCATTCATAAAGCGACAAAATTTCATTCGTGATTTTCGTAGTATGACGTAAATTATACTTTGGTTGGAGGGGGTTGTACCTATTTGTGGCAATAAGATCATTTTGTGGTTTTTAGCCAAAAATCTAGTAGTAATCATAATATTTCTACTTATAACATAGTTAGGCGCATATCTGACTCACTGGCTGACTCTAACGCTGTAGGTAGAGTCTTTTTTTTAAATTTGACAGTTTTTAAACCTTCTTTTCTTTTCTAATTTCTATTACTTCTAATTTCGAACTTAGAATGCTATTTCGACTTTCGAACTTGAAATTGTACTGAGAATTTCAAACTTGAAATTGTGCTTCGAATTTTGAACTTGACATTCTACTTCGAATTTCGAACTTGATATTCTACTTCGAATTTCGAACTTGAAATTCTACGTCGAATTTTGAACTTGACATTTCACTTCGAATTTCGAACTTGATATTTACTTCGAATTTCGAACTTGACGTTCTACTTCGAATTTCGAACTTGAAATTCTACGTCGAATTTCGAACTTGACATTTTACTTCGAATTTCGAACTTGATATTTTACTTCGAACTTGAATTCTACGTCGAATTTCGAACTTGACATTTTACTTCGAATTTCGAACTTGATATTTTACTTCGAATTTCGAACTTGCAATTCTACGTCGAATTTCGAATTTGATATTTTACTTCGAATTTCGAACTTGACATTCTACTTCAAATTTCGAACTTAATATTCATTCTACTTCAAATTTCGAACTTGACATTTTGACATTTGAAATTCGAAATTTCGATTAAATTTCGATAATATCGGAATTCGAATTAAAATTTCGAAATTTTGTATTGTGCTTTGAATTTCGAACTTGACATTCTACTTCTTTTTCACAGGAAAAGACAAAATTGGACAGTAATGAAGAGAATGTCGTGCAATGTAGAGCTGTTGAAAATATAGAAAATATAACGCTACAAGAAAATCATTTTCACAGCCAACAACTTCAAATTTATGAACAGCGTAATGAATGCATTACTCCCGAAGTTATTCTATACAGGAACACAGGAATTCCTGGCGATGGTAATTGTCTATTCCACTCGCTCATAAGTGTTTTGCAACATCAAATTGAGACTTGTGACTTGAGAAATCAGTTACGCGACCATATTTAAACTCCTGCCACAATCCGCAAGAAGCATATAACATTCTATCAAGCACTAATGATTACGGAGATTTGGATTGTTTGTACTTATTTTCAAAAATGTACAATCAAAATGTTTGTGTACATTATTGTTTTTACAACATAACTACAACGAATCAAGACACTATCTTTTGTCATTTTAAAGCGAATGATACACAAAACTGGATTCATCTTCATCTTCGTGACCAACATTTCACACCTTTTTATGAAGTATCAGATTTATTGGAGTCAATACAAGACGCTACCCAAAATAAAGCCCATGTTGATGCCAATATTCAACTATTGCGTGACAATTATAATGAAGATCCTACCGAAGATAACCATAACAATCATGAAAATGAAATTGAGATTGATAGAGAAAATCGAATTGGTGAAAAAATTATAGATTTTATTGTTGATGGTACTATTCCAGTTTACACAAATTATCATAAACACAGTACAAGTCATATTGATTTTTATAAAGACTTTACGAGTAATTCATTTGGTCATTCTTGTATTATTTGCGACAGACTGTGGTGGAAAAGAGACTTGAAAATGTCGACCAGTAAACATGAAAGTATTTTGAAAACAATACTGCAGGTAATCTGAATTATATAGTTTTTTAAGCTATTGCATAGCTTTTATCGCGGGCCTCTAGGCCAGCGCGGCGACCGAATGAAGAAATTTCTTAACGAAAATTAATGATTTTAAACTGATAATTACGTCTAAACGAGTACTGCTTACGATTCGAAAAAAATATATGTTAAACAAGAACATTTTCCTAATATTCTTAGCCTTGAATATTTTATATTAAGGTATTGCATAGCTTTTATCGCGGGCCTAGGCCAGCGCGGCGACCGAATGAAGAAATTTCTTAACGAAAATTAATGATTTTAAACTGATAATTACGTCTAAACGAGTACCGCTTACGATTCGACAAAAATATATGTTAAACAAGAACATTTTCCTAATCTTCTTAGCTTTGAATATTTTAGATTTTGTTTATATTACATAGTGTAATTAATTTGTGAAATTAGGTCTAACCGAACACAAAAACGACTATTACGCAAATACTATCTGGCGTATTATTATGAAACCTGCACCATTTTAAAGATAATTTAATTATCTATCTTTTTATCTACGACTTTTTTCGAATAATCCGTTTTTTTTGCTTTATCGAATAAAAAATTCGTGCGCGGCGCTCTATCGGAAGACGTTTAAATTATTCCGACTCATTTGATTCCGTAGCCGCAAATGATTCGGAATAATTTCAACGTTTTCCGATAGAGCGCAGTTATCTGATATCAGAAAAAATAAAATAAATAAAATAAATAAATAATTATAATTGCATAAGTCGTTAAAAATGCTATGCAATAGCTTTACCGCGGCAGTCCCCGAGTGCCACACGTATTTTTTCCAAATCGTCGCCATTTTGCAGAAAAACTAATATCTTTTTATCTATGGTTCGGGCCATAGCGACGTCCTTACTAATCAAGATTTTTTTGTTTTTCTTTATTTGGTAATACTACAAGGGTTGGAATCATGTCAACCAAGACGCACCTTTTTTTAGCCTTCTTTACTAGCCTTTAACTCTTTACTAGCCTTTTACTAGACTAGACCTTATTTATTTTTGATACTAGCCTTTTACTAGACGCACCTTTACTAACCTTTAATTCTTTGATTTTTTGTTTTCTTTTTATGGTGATTTTTTTTGTTTTCTTTAAACGTCAATGATAATTTTGTAAAAAAATGGATTGTAAAAACGCTTTTTCTTAAATTCTACTCAGAAAAACGCCTAAAATTTAGGCCTCTAGACCAGACTACCCCTTTAAGTAAGCTTATTTTAATGGATACACATTTCGACTCCTTTAAATATTTCAACGTAGACTTTGTCTCAACGTATACCACGCTGATTGTACTTTCCATTGAATGTAAAGCCCACTCTAACAGGTAGGGTACCTGTTTCAGGAAACAATTTTCCTATAAAATGATTCACAATGCAGAAACTACATAAGTGCTGTAATACAGCGATCGTATCCGCCTGATTGCAGATGCATGATAATAACGTGTTCGCAGTACCCAGGAGGTCGCATTGTGACTGTCCGTGAATAGTGAAACTAACTTTCTAAAGAATTAGCGAGAGTGTTGTCGAATAAACAACGGGGTGTCGAAAGAACGGTCGCGTAATTGCTAGAAAATATTGACAGAGCGCAATTCTATTGAGGGAAATATGTAGTCAAAAATAAGCCGTGATAAATGTATGACAACCTTCCAACTACTAAATGTTATTCCAGCTTGGGTCTTAGCAAGTGCGTAACAAATAACATTCAAAATCGATTCACGACCGTGGAAGAAAAAACAGTTGTGTCACTCCAAAACTTTCCTGGCAAGCAGACAAGCCCTCCCCCCCCTCTCATCCACCTCTACCCCCCTTCCCGATAGTGATTGTATCAAGAGATTATCATCGCAAATGTAGCATATTTGTAGTATTTCTGTGATATTAAAATAGCTATTTTACAATATGATGTAGCATTTTCCTAAATAGCAGATTTTTAAAATGACTTGTGTCGCTTGCATAAGAGATATTTCAACAAAAATTTCACAATCCTTTAAGTCCAATATTTCGAGATCGAAGCATGACTAGCGCGTGTCCTGGTGGACCGATTTCCACCAACATCTTTCAACTCTCGCCACGACCAAATGATGCTTGCATGCCAAATTTCAGCTCAACCGAATGAAGCGTTTGGGCGCTATCGTGGCGGAATACACACAGAGTCACCGATACACAAAAAGGCGTTTACAATACTTTCTCTTTGCCCCCTGTCATCCACCATCCATCCACCGTCCAACCATCAACCACCATCCATCCACTATCACTAAATAGCGTATCGCGCTCATAGCTTTTTATACTATTAAAAAAAACATTTTTTAAAAACTTTTTACCATTTTTTTAATTGAAGGTTACTTAGTTCGTCGTAGGTACTAATTCACCCACTACAAGTATGTTAATCATTAAAACTCACCCTGTACAATCAATGCTATAATATATAGCAGAAGTATCAATTGACGATTGAGCTTGAGTCGTAATGACTGCCCGTCGGGTGCCGCTATTCATTTAGAAAGTGAATCTCACTGTCGCGTTGAAGTACACAATGCGGCCTTGTGTACAAACACATCATTATCACGCTTCCGTAACCGCATGCATATACACAACGGGCCTAACTTCTTCACATGGTTGGCCGCCATTTTAGTGCTCTTGATTCATTGCTCGCGTGATCTTTTTAATTTTCTCTACGTATGTCGGTACGGCTTTTCTAGTAGTTAACAAGCTTGTAGCCAAGCGCTAACCTAGACATTGGCATTAGTGTAGATTGTAGGAACTAAAATATTTTAAAAAATATATTTTATTAAGAGTACACGCTGATCGGTATGATCATTACATACGACTTTGCTACGACTTTGCTTCGCCAAGGTTCCAGTCATTTCGATCTCACTAGATTTAGAGCAGCATCTAGAGCAGCACATACAAGAGACGGCGGTCAAAAAGTCACGCCATTTTATAACCAAAAATACCACTCATAATAAAATTTGTTTTGCTGGATGTCTCAAGGATATACCTAGACATAATATCCAGCCACCGGGAACAGTTGCATTTGCCGGGAATCCGGAGTGAAATTATAGTGAAAATCTAAAAATAATAAAATGACAAGTAAACATTATATTTTCTCTGGAAATCGAGCTAAAAATAACAAAATAATGGAGAAAAAACTAACCCGATTTATATATATTTTTTGATTATATAATTTTTAGTTGGAAAAACTACCCCACTCGCAGAGATTCGCATTTGATATGTCTCAAAATTTTATCGATTGTTCTCTGTTCGACAGACAACTATTTTCATGAAAATAAAATATTTTTTAAGATATCGAGATTATTTTTGCACCATTTTTTCGTAATGTTAACCTGATAAAATTCTAATATTTACAAGCCCATTGTAAATAGGCTTTAGTTATATGTTATAATTTTGATAAATAGAAATCTTAAAAGAAGCATTAAACCCAAAAAAGGTTGGCCATCGCGGTTCTAGTGTATGTTATCCCTGAACATTTCGGCTGCTCTACGGTAAAACACAGATCTGCTTTTGACCTAATTCTATAGGAGAGCCAAAAACAGTTGAAAACACTGCACAGGTAAAACAATTCAAAGTTATCGTACTCGATTGTTTGCATCATAATATATATTTTCGGAAGTATCTGTAGGCTGTGAATGGAAGTAAACAATATGGTATACATTTTTCGCAGTTACCAAAAATTAGTGCGTGCAGAAAATGCCCTCTAATTCCAAATCTGCAAAAATCTAAATTGCGAAAAAAAATCGGCTACTGTTTTTTACCTTACAAGAGCTGAGTTGTCCTCTCCTAACATTATTTGCCATCACTGAACATCATATTTCGCAAACAAATCGAATTGTGATAGGTTTCCGTAATTAAGTTTTTACATTTATTATTTGTAACCGCGTCAACCAAATTGTCACAAATTGCCTGGCTGTATCTCGAGTAGATATTGCTACTAGGCAAAAGGCCAACCTATTTTGTATAAATACTTGTGGGACTATTGTCCTGAATGTTATTACATTCAGGACATATGTAATAGAATGTTATTACATTCAGACATTACAACAAATTTTATAACATTTGTCAAAAACTTACCACCTGGTAATATTAAATTCTACCATGTGGTCAATCGTCGCATAGAAAGTGAGCAAAGACATGTTGAATTATGCATCAAATAGGTTTGAGCGCATTTTCTTCATATGTTATTATTAGTTGGTGTAGTTAGTGCTCGGTGAAGTTAATTAGCAGATACAATCTGTCAGAACAATCCACTGTTGCCATTTATCTTCGCGGTATCTGTCACCTCGTAAATCATTGCATGATATTGCAGGAAGTATGATAAAAAGTTTTCTTATGTTTTTGATTGAAGAATGCATTATAAACTGCATATGTGTGTTTTTTGTCTCTGAAAAAATGATACATGCAGGTTTTATGCTGTTTTTGATGACGGATATTCCTGGTCTGGTATGGGGTTTTTGATGGTATGGGCTGGGCTTAGCGATGTCTTTTATTTGGTTTAATTTTTAGTTTTTTTCTACGTATATGTCGAGTAGAAAACAACGAATTTTGGATGGTGTTTTAGATATCTTTTGGCGTTTTCGTCTTAAATAATGTGGAATATGTACCCCCTTTGCCTAGAGGTTGTAGTAACGTTTATTATTCTAAACCTTTTATTCAACAAAAATATTATGTGACAAGTCCGACCGTTCGCACCTGAATCTCAGAAACTATAGGTCCTAGAGAAACATGGTTAACGGAAAACGACTCATTATGGTATTAATTTGTTTCCATTATTTACTTTTTAATCGTTTTTTTTTAGTTTAGTTTTTTTTTTAATAAATTATAATTTAGATGAGAGTCTTGCTTCGGCTGTTAATTTCTCCCACCAGAGGGCGAGCAAGCCAGCGAGCTTGCTTGTACCAGCGTCGCCATATGTACCATTTAAATCCTATATGTGCTACCATAAGCAGTTGTAAGATGCAAGATCGGAAAATCTGGTAACTAGATCTTAAATCATACAAAATTAATTATGTGCCATTTTATTTATTTCATAAATTCAGTGGAATATACATAAATACATTGGTGAAAATTTATGACTTTTTAACTGCTGTGCGATTTCATGGGAACATTTTTATCAATTCAATTCAATTTATTTTCTTGGAGTTTTACAATTATTCAGTGCGGTACGACTTTCCTTTCAGGCGTATAATATTTTTTTATAAACAAGACTGGAAACTTATTTATGCTGTTATTTTTTGCAATTTTTGTATACTAGAAAACCTATGTGATAGCCTATCCCCTTGACTAACAGTTTGACTCCTTCTGTAATTAACCATCAGAATACCTCCTTCCTCCCGACTGGTTACAGGTTTGAGATTGCTTACGCGGTCCTCTCCCTTAAATACGTAGCGATGATACGGTGTTCACCGAATCTATCGTGGACCACGGCATCCTTTGTCCGGATTTTCACCCGGAATCGGGTAGCCGAATGGTCGTTTCAAGAGCAGTTGCCGTAAGGTTAACAACTACCCCCGCTCTATAGGAAACAATACTGTTTTTTCAGACTTACCCGGCTGTCAGTCGGAATGCATAATCGATTGGCTGACGCTGCACGGTGCGCAAACCGTCCAGGGGCGTCCAAAGGTTGACTCCTAGGGGAGACTGGCTCGCAGGCCCAGAGTCGTACCCGCGATCGCACTTCTGCGTGGAGGCCGCCGGATGGGTGTTGACCCGTGCGTTTAGGCGACCCTACACACGGGTCTTAGTGGCCAAACTGCAACAGGGCCTAATAACTCCCACGTATGTCGACATCCAAATCTAGCTCATCGGAAATACGTAAATTAGCACACATACACTCATTCGATCGATAGATTTTCATATCTATACATCGGCTGTGTATTTACTATGCCTGCAACTTATTAACAATATTTTACAGTCAACCTTTTGAGTTGTGTCATTCCTGAAATTATGTCATTCGAAATGCTGGTGTATATGTAACGCGCGCCGTGCGCCCGCCAGTTCCCGACGCTACTTAAAATTGAAATCACCACCGTTTTTTACTTCTATATCACGTATATCAGAAGTAAAAAGTCTCTTATACGATCACGTTGCGTGATCTATACAATCTTGTTTAATTTTAGATATTAACGCTTTGGCAATTTTTGTTTTCCGTTTTACCTGAGAGTGATAAAAATCCTAACACATATTTATTCATGGTGCTTAGGTAGTTATATCCAAAACCTCTTGTTTCGACATTTGTTATTCTCTTTACTCGCGTGCAGCATTCGAATTCAAAATTATATGCGAATACGCTTAAATTTCGATGTGCATGACAGCCTATCGACGCATTCCCTTGTCGAGTCACCTTTTGAATACATAATGTTAACATGTTAAAATTATGTTAACATTAGAGTCGTCAAAAAGTCTTGATATCTTGTTTCTAATATTTTCGTTAGACGTATGGTACAGACCCAAACATACAACCATGATTCGAATTTTGGCAATAAGCAAAAATGGCTAAAGATACGTGAACTTAGAGAACTGCATATTCTCTGCCTATTGCAGAACATATTCAAAAATCCTCTTATTCCGCTGTACCTAAAATCTGTATTCCAACAAGTAAATATATTAAAAAGAATAAAAAGCACGACTGCCGTTACAGAAAGTGAACTATTGTATTTAATATTATTTTAACACGGTTTTTTTAATGAAATATTTGTGGTTTAAGTATTTATCCATATAGATGGATGTTTACTTTTAGAATTTACTCAATCATACTTTTCATTTGACACTAAATACGATATGTTTATGGTGATTTATTGACATTTGAACATTTAGACAACTAACTACTTACTTGATATCTGGACAGTTAAGTTACACACATTACATTTCACACTGGATACATTACACTATTTTTTGTTGGGCAGTCGTGTAAAAATGTTCCTGCAACAATAGGCTGCCATTAAGTTCTCAATCAACAATTATTTATGTATTCGCATGCATCACACAAATTTATTTAGTTTAGTTTAGAATTTTAACAGTATTAACCTTTACTCAAATATAAGGGATATTGGTAGTTCGATATTATTACACGACTGCCCAACAAAAAAGGAGTGTTATTGTTCATGGTCCATCTGTGTATGGTTTCCGTTTCTTTATTCCACCATAGCTTCGAAAAGCTCTAATCGATTTAGAAGTACGTGATATCGTTGGAACTCTTATATCATCCCGAGTGTCATATGATACCTTAACAGAACCAAAATATCAAATAAATCGTTGTTTAAATGTCCAAATCTCCAAAAATTTCCATAAATTAACATAATTATATCGTGTTTAGTGTCAAATGAAAGGTCTGATTGACGACATTTCTAAAATATACATGTATCTATATTGATAAATACACAAACCATACATATTTGATAAAAAAAAATGTATAAATACAGTAGTTCATTTTTTGTAACGGCAATCGTATTTTTTTATTCCTTTTAATATATTTACTTACCTCTACTGTTCTTTTATATTTTATCCTTTTATCGAAGGCTCCTAATATAAAAAGTTTCGTCATAAACAAAAGTAATTACTCCCTGAGGGTTGGGTGGCTGTTTGTAGGAGGATGTTGCCGTGTATGGCAATAAGCCCGCCTTTTGTACCCGTTGCGGTTAATAAAGAGTTTTATTATCATTATTATTAGATTCCAGGAAAATAATCTAGGCGTATATGTGCTCCAGTTAATATAACGCATTAATCATTCTTTTCAATGCTTAGAGCTAATTAGAAACAATCGATTTTAACCATTTTCTTCAAGAGCAGCGGCCGATATTTTCCATTTTTGGTAATTTCCCCGTAATTTCAACAGCGGAACAAATCGATGCTCCGTTCCCAGCGCGAGATTTATTGCGCTGTTTAATATGGTCAGTCGCCTTGTCAACCCACCTACTGAAAAATTAACGGATTATTGCTTTGTAATGACGGGAGATGCGTTTGAGGAGGACTCGAATTCGTCGGAGACAACAGACGACCTGAGGGCATTACTGCCTACATATCGCTAGAGCGGAAGAAGAATAGCACTACTCAGAAGGTTGTCTGTAAAATATTGGTAATCAGTTGCGAGCGTAGTAATTTCACAGCCGAGGTGTTGAGATGAAAATATATCAATCGATTGAGAGTATTTGAGCTAATTTACGTACTTCCGATGATAAGAACTAGGGTTGAATATTGACATACATGGCAAAGTGACAATTTCTTGTTGTAAAAGTTTGTAAAAAATAAGAGCATAAATAAGTAAATAGTAAAATCTCAACTGTAAACATTGTAGATGAATAAACTTTATAAATTACAAAGGTGGCACAATTATTAGCAAAAGTACGATCATCAATCGGTTCCAATTCCGGCTATATTAACGTGGAAAATAAGCAAATAGTCGAAATCTACATACCTCTTACTTTAACGGTCCACCTTATTTATAACATCGCGTGGCCAGTATTCAGGCGGCCACCCATCCAAGTACTGACTACGCCCGACGCTGCTTAACTTCGGCGATTGAAGGGAACCGGTATTGCAGCGGGTCTTTCGGGAAATACAAAATAAAACTATTACAAGATAATCTTCATTTCATAATTCTACATTTCATAAGATACCGTGCAATGAATTCAGTTGATTAAATTATTCAAAATTAAGCATGAAAATATAACAGTATTAAGAGAGGGAAAAAATGTGCTGTTTGGTAAATAAATTTCATTTTTAAAATAAATAAATAATAAAGTATGTGTAAAGTTTAAGTTAAAATTATTAAAAAATATATTAACGGCAAAATTAATAAAATTAAAATTAATCATATAATACTGGCATCGGAATAACTATACTATACGTTATTAGTAATACGTTATGCCAGCAAATCGAAATTTAACAAAAAAAATATTGTTTTCAAATATAGTACGGAATACTCCGAAGGTTCCAATTAACACAAATGGCAAATTTATCAATATTTTTTAAAGAATCCACTTATTTTGCACGTTTGGTACATGTTTCTCAATATATTATTGATACGTAAAACAATGTTGTCTGTTCGTGTTGAACGACTAATAATTATAAAATATGTCATTATGTCTTCGATAGTTTACCATACTCAACACTTTCTTCTGTGACCTGAATGCCTCGCAGCTAGGTACAACAAAGCGCCTCATTATTGTTTTCTATGACACGGAAACAAACGTGAGAACATGCTCATTTGATTCTCATCAAGGTAAGCACTCTGACTGACATAAATCAACCTACATATATTGATAAATCATCTATATTCGCGAATACTCAATACACTAATAAAAACTGATAGTCTGTTTTATTTATTTAAACATATATGTCCGTTAAGTGTTTCAGTCGCTTAAAATGTGATATTATGCTAATTACTAGACCTTTCTAATAAGTAATGGCTTTCCGATGACCATAATAGACGAAGAAATAAAACTAGGTATTGGATCAAAATATACTGATTTCGTACACTTTAGAGATCAACATTTTGTATATTTTTAAATGATAAATAGGCAGCGAAAGTGCATGTGTACACATGTATGTCTACACGACTGCCCAACAAAAAAGGAGTGTAATGTGTTCAGTATTCATCTATGTATGTTTTCCGTTCCTTTATTTTACTATAACTTCTAAACGCTTAACCGAATTAGAAGTGTATACTATTATTAAAAACATTATGTCATCCCGAGTGTCATAGGGTACCTTAACTGTCCAAATATTAGGTAAGTACTTGTCTAAATGTTCAAACTTTCTAATTATCAATAAATTACCATTAATATATCATGTTTAGTGTCAAATGATAGGTCTGATTGGGAACATCCCAAAAATATATATGAATCGCTATGGATAAATTACATAAACCCCAAATATTTAATTAAAAAACGTAATAATAGAAAAGAATAACTTTATTATGTTATAAAAATATTACCTAATGAATATTACACTGGTTTTATATTCATATTCATATTCATATTCATTTTATTAGTATACTGGTATACAAGTCAGATACAGTTTAGCAAACATTCAAACATATTAGCAAACAAACATTTTTTATCGTAAAGAAAAGATAAAATAAACAAAACAAAACGAAGAAAAAAACACAAGAATAATGTAAAAAGAAGAAATACAAGACAAAATGCAAAGAGATTATTAAATACTTTAGCCACCAAAGCATTTTAGACTTCACTCGAGTAATATTCCTCCAGTGAGTAAAACGCCTTATCTGTAAGGTATCTCTTAAGGCGCCTCTTAAACACGTCAAGAGATTGCGCCTGCCTATAGGAAAAGACAAGGCATTGTTAGAATATTTATGTCATTCCGAGTGTTAATGACATTAGTTGTCCAAATATCAAGTAAACGTTAAAATCTAAATGTTAAAATCTCCAAATGTCAATAAATTAACATAAATATATCGTGTTTGGTCAAATGAAATATCAGTTTGAGTACATTCTGAAAACATATATGTATCTATATGGATAAATACATAAACCACAAATATTTCATGTTAAAACCGTAATAAACAATTGTTATAAATACAGTAGCTCACTTTTTGTTACAGCAATCGCGTTTTATATTACTTTTAATATATTTACTTGTTAAACATATTGTCGGAAGAGTGTATCATATTTAATTGTATTAATCAACCGTGTGCTGTGTCTTCATTCTTGCGGTGTCAAGAAATCTAGAGAAACGTCAATCTGTGATCACACTCTGTGTTAGCAAGATATGACATTTACATTAATAGAGACACAGTATTATAAACATACAGTAGGCCAGCTCACCGACGAGACGGGGCAATCGTGCGGCTTGGTACGAGCCGAAGGCGGAGGTACAGCGTCCCTTTTATCGTATAAACTCCAGTATGTAAACGGGTACGGGGAGCTTCGTCGCGCACTTTCATTTCGGTGTTAATTTAATTTCATATTAATTTCATTGCTAATTTATTAATAATATTTATGTGCGATATGCAGACCCAAGTCATCGTCATTCACAAAGTAAAGAAAAGTTTTAAATTTCACCGATGTCCGGCAGATACTATTAGACAAAGTTCTTTATATTTTAAAAATATCGTTTCTATAAAGTACGTCAGATATATTATATCAATAATAATTATTGAATCGCATTATAGTAAATTAGAGTGGTATGGCCTTTGACGTCTTCTCCTGGAGATGCATTATTTAAATGCGGCGTCCGTGGTCTTAATTTCGTAAGAAAACCGGTTCAATTTCAATTTGTTCAGCAATTTCTTTTGCTGTTAATATGGCCATCAGAAATCTGCTCTCGGAACGTCTGTTATAACATCCATACATTTTATGCTGTACTGTCTTTAGTTTTACTTTCAATGATCTTGCTCTACCAATTTATCTCAAATAATAGAATACCAAGCAACCCAACGTACAATGACAGAAAATCTTCAATCTAATTACGAAGGCGCCTGGCGTCGTTTGCCTGGGAGGAGGCGCCGCGTCCCCGGGATTCGATGATTCCGCAATTCGGCGCCCGGGACAACTGCCCCGCTCGCCCCGTCCGGGACTGCCCTGATAGTGAGACACTAAGCACCTGATGCAATAGACGACCTGTAACGACACTCCTCAGTGGTAAAAAGTAGGCCTACCGTATTTTAGTCCATTTTATCTCTTTCGGCGAGGGTTTTCAATATATATTTTTCATATTATTGTACCGTTTACCTAACAAAATAACCTTTTAGACGTAGATGTACAGAAGAATGAATGCCTTCTGCGTAACGAATATTTTGTGTATCAAGATTTTAATAACGGTCGCCATACACAATATATTGTTACAATATTGAGATATAATATATTATTCCTCGTTTAAGTAAGGAATCGTCAAAGAACCGGTTAGACTTTTAATAGCTTCGCTCCGTTATTCTTATGAATTGCACAAGTAACCTTTCGTATCACAGAATACCAAAGTATTCCTCGGGGGCAAAACTGGATAATTCCGATAGTGCGTCGCTATCTTTGGTTCGCGTCACCTCGCGCGGCGCTTCACGTTGTGTTGCTCAAGTGCTTACTTATTTCTAATAGTGACAACCCTAACACAGAACGAATGACATCGAGACAGTGAATGCCGTATCGAGCAGGGAGCCAAACAGCTGTAGCAATTATTAAGCTGTGACAAAGAGGCACAATACGCGATTCATTGACGTGCATTGCTACTTGTGCCAGTTTTATGCCAGTGGCATACATTTGTGTGCAATAATGAAGTAGGCATATGCGAGATAAATTAATATCAATGATAATATGTTTAATTTATTTTGACGTGAAAAGTCTGTAAAGTTAGCCACAGTAAGTCGGTTAGCCAGGTCGAAATTTAGAAGCAACGAAATTATAATAGATTTCACTAGATGATAACTCGTGCAGTAATGGACCGATAACAACCACCTAACTAAATCCAGATATCTAACACGTGTAAAAATCTAGCCAATGGCTATCGACGCGGAAGACGCAATCTCTGGTTGTGGCGTGTCTAAAAGAGAGACAGAACTATAAGGGTACGCATACCTTACAGATAGTATATCTCGCGAACGCGTGAAGCTAGTATGCCAATCTAGGTGTAATTGGATAAGCTCTACTTAAACCTGAAGGTATATTAGCTTCTACAACAATTAACCGAAATTTTATAAATCATCAAATTTGAAATATCAAAATTTTACAAGAATGTCGGCAGAATTTAAATTAAAATGAGGTCGTAATCAAGGGAAACGTCACCTAGAACGTACGAACGGATCGAGAAGAACCCTAAAATCCTCCAAAGTCCAGCACAGCGCAATCGGGAAAATTACGGGAGCACCGAAGAAGATTATCGGAGGGGTCAAATTCGACTTCTGGCGCTCACACCGAGCCCGTAGTCTCCACCAGTAGGGCAACGTCGGTTTGTGCTAGTGATTAATATCGAAAATAAGTCGTATCGAAAAAAAATTCTTCTATTTCTTCGACTAAAATCCCACAAACGAATTAAAAATCGTGACGTTTTCACGTAAAATACTACAGCTAGAACATGACTAACAGCCCCAGTTTTTTATTTTGCTGTTTTTGACCTAAATATTTCCTATAATAACTTTTTACAAAAAACCACAAAGCATCAAAAATGTTATAATAAGAAATATGTTTCGTTTTAGCATGTTCTTAATAGAACTATAATTTCCTATACATTTCCTGCCGGTCTACTTAAATTCTCATTTAACGGATATTACATTAGCGCTATCAGATACTACCAGTATGCTCTCTTACCAATGGACATCTGCAAGTAAATCTATCAATTTTATATAGCTGCTTATCTATACAGCTCTTTTATTGCCGACGATGTCGAGGAATTTATTGGAAGCACCGTAGTCACGACCTTCGACGCCACTTCCGCACAAAAACGCTCGCTCGTACTTGGCATAGATTAATCACGAGTTGTATGCAATCGCAACAGATACAACAAGCACAGCAGTTCATTCCATGGGCGGTTGTCGGATCTCTATGTTCAGAGGAGCAAGTTGTAGGACGATCGTTGCCGTAGTAAAAGCTAAGAAATCACTGTATGCTGTTATAAGAATGTTTTCGTGTAAACCTTTCAATCTGTAGCTCTCAAAGTTCTAAACAGTTATGTTTTAGAATCGAAGCTTGTTTGGGAATATTTTAATACCTTAAAGCAATTTAGCTGGGGATTTAGTTCAACATATTGTGAACCCTGCGTTTTGTGATGAAATGATCATACTTGGCACAATTGTAACTTAGGTCGACCTGAGTGGTTCACAAAATGCAGGGTATATTGCGCTAAATCCCCAGATAATTGGCAAATGAGAATAAAGTAATCCTGGTGTGGGTACCAGGACACAAATGGGCACAAGGTAACGAAAATGCTGACAACCTTGCAAAGAACATGGCCTATCAAGGAACATGAAAACTAATAGGACCAGAACCCGTAGGACCTGAACCATTTTGTTTTATGAATAGAAGTCACATCGCGGAACAATTCTGATTGTGGGACAAGAGAACGAAGTCTAAATACTGAAATGAAATTTCGGGATAAAGAAAAGCGAAATAATCATAAATCTTCAATCGAAAAGTACATTGATACTCTTTCTCTCAGGAAAGGCAAACTAATGCTAATTAATAACAAAGCGTTTTAAAGATCTTTGTTCAGTGACTCAACATTTGAAAAACAATGAAATTGCTGAGGATGATCTGTGCAGATTTCGCAAAGATAATTCTGAAACTGTAGAACTCTACTCATACATATGTGCACCAATCGCATATGAGAGACCCCGTCATTTAAGGTATTTTTAACAACCGAGGCAGCATCACACCAAAAAAAACTGGAGGTAGGTATATAAGAAATCTCTAGTTTGACTGGGTAAATTAGGAAGCAGGCTATATCACAAAAGATCAGGACTTGTCATAGTGAAGAGAGTTAACACAGCCGATATCCATCTACCATCTCTTCATACCATCTACCATCTTCCATAATACCATTTTTTTCATAAGGATAGTATAAATAAATATAATTGATGGTATAGAGAAATATAAAATAGCGTCTTTTATATTTGATAAAATATAACTATTTTTAAATGCGTAATATTCTCACCGAATTAGACTTGATTTTTTGAACGTCCACTGAGTACTTACTTTACCTCATCGCGGTGTTCTTTTGTATTTATGGTACAAAATGTGGATCTGTTGTAATGGTAAATTCCTCAGAATTCCACAAGTATTTTATTTCTGTTATTGTTGTTAAAATGCAAACTTTTATTTTTGATTCAAAACGACAGATTTTTCTCTAGCATCCTTTTAGAAAGGTATATTTTAGTTAACTTTGCTTCGTTTGGTTTTAGATATATAAAAATGACAGCAACAGCCATTTTAACAAGCGATTCAAAAATTATCAAGAGAATGACTTTATGTGGCGACTAAACCAATGCAACTGCAGTTCAATGTATGGTCAATATGACCACACAACTTGCACTAACAGTTACCCCACCGGAATCTCCAGCAGGTAAGCCTAGGGCTTGGCTGGATCTTATTCCAAAGTTGTATTTAATGATGGTTTAATAAATAAATAAAAAAATATATAATAATTTAGAAACAAACAATTTTTATGTTTCTTTGAATTCTACACTGACTAAAAACATGCATGTAACACAGCACTAAAATATAGACGTATGATCAAGCGTCGCCCTTATCGTTCCTGAATTCAAAAGTGTAACGCATCTGGTGTATTGGCATAATACAGCATCCTTAGTCTGTGTAGCCAGTGTCGGATCAAGAAACCGACGATAAGTACCTTTTAATAGTCTACTTACCGGACAAAAGAGCTCTCTGGCGCTATTTGCTCTTCGCCGTACAGGTCCATTGCAGGTTTCTGTGAACTGTTTACCGTGAAACGGTTCTCGTCAACATTCACGATGGACTTTTCGCTCCCTTTTGAATCAGGCGAAGAACAGCATTAAATACTGCAACCACAGCAAGGGGATAAAACGGTATTAAAATAGCTGAGCTTTGATGATTCCTGCAGATGCTTTTTATGACTATTGGCCCATAAATTTACTGCTTTCATCGGAGTTCTCATAGAAGAGTAAGCAACTAGAGCTGTGAACTACTCAGGAAGTTTTAACGATATTAGATCGTTCTATCTCTCGTGCGGTGAGTGTAGAAAACTTGGGACGAAAACAGTCCACTGTCTAGTTACGCCACTCGCCCGTAAGAAACCAACGCCTTACCGCGAGATAACCAGGCTAATCACCCAGCTGGCCGACACTTGCGCCCTTACTTCCATTTGTAACCAGATTACTCCGGTATCCCAACTGGTTACAGGTTCGAGGTCGCTTGCGCGGTCCTCTCCCTTTAGTAGCGGTATCTACCGGTAGCGGTAGCGGTATCTAGCTTTAGTAGCGGTATCTACCCAGTATCGAGTAGCCGATTGGTTGTTTTTAAGAGCAGTGGCCGTAAGGTGACAACCACGCCCGCTCTATAGGAAACAATCTTGTTTCCAGACTCCTCCGGCTGTCAGTCGGAATGCACAATCGATTGGCTGACGCCGCACGGTGCGCAAACCGCCCAGGAGCTCCGAAGGTTGACTCATAGGGGAAACGGGCCCGCAGGCCAGAGTCCTACCCGGGCTGGCACTTCTACGTGGAGGCCGCCAGATGGTTGTTGACCCGTGAGTTTAACCGACCTAAAACGCATGGGTCTTAGTGGTCTAACTGCAACAGGGCCCATTAGCTCCCCAAGAAGAGTAAGCAGAGCAAATCAAGAGATCATTAATGATAGGGCGTTGAATATAGTGCAGCAAAGGAAGACGTCAGTTAGAGATACTAAACGCTGTCGCCTGTAGAAAGTTTACTTCCTAGATCTAACGTGTTACTATCTTGAAAATGTCCATCTCACTACTATCCTCCAAAATATTTTTTTTGTTCTAACCCGACGGCTCGAGCCTACTATAGTGGACACAATCGCTCCTGACATTCGGAGTCGTAAAACGTGCGAGCACGACAGCACATCACTTTTCGCCCTCGCACAAGATATAGAGAGCGCTATCCCCGGCCACGCCTCACTATCGATATCAATGGATTTTCGATATTGATATGGACGGATACATAGTAATATTTGACAGTACTTAAATGAAAAATTAAATAATTAAAACAGGCAGGTAGGAAACCGAAGGGGTTGTCAAACTTCGGCCCATGTGTTAGGTTAGGTCGCCTGATCTTATATTGTAAGGATCCGGGTTCGATTCCCGGCTGGGTCACCATTTTCCATTGGGATAAAATTAACGGAATTGCATTTTCAATTCTGTCGGTCGAATGCCATAACAAGACACACTCTTACACACATGTTACATGCACACATACATATAAACACTTCATATTAGGGTTGGTTGTAAGAGATTGTCGTATGATAATAAACCCGCCCATTGAGAAATTTCACAATCAACAGTAGACACAAAATTTTTATTTAACACTAACCAGAATGTATAAACATCTATTACATTCGAATATTCGATGAGAAATCTGTAAGCTACTCGTGTGTCGCAATTTTATTGGCATTGCGGTCGTAAGATTGCAGATGCTATTCAGGGCGCATCTCACTATGAGAAAACACATAGCCACTAATAGGAACAATGCCATGTTCCCCGCACTTTATACACGTATCGAAGCAGCGCACTTTAATACTACTACTACCGATGCACTCATACAGAATCGTAAACCCAGATATTTCACTCTGGCGGGATTTTAGTATCTATCATGATTACCTAGTTGTTATTATCTTTTGCATTGATTAACATTAATTTAATGGAATTTCTTGTATGGTTGCCATCGTATAATTTGATTGGATGCTATATTTAGAATATTTGCAAATTATTCATAACAGTATATTAAATGCACCTTCAGTCATACAGGTGAGTTTATAATTAATAGCATCCTTGTTGTGGGTAAATCAGTACCATGATATAAGCAAGTTTTGAAAAAAAAAACAAAAAAAAATATTTGTTTTTTATGTTATTTTGTAAAATTTGAAAATCTCATCTGTTGAACAAAAGTTTGAAAAGCGTTAAGCGCGCTGCGCCGTATAGCGGTAGGTGAAAAGTCAGACTTTTATATATTTTTTTTTAAATTTAATGATAAATGTTTTTTTTTCTTTCCAAAAAGTCTTATTAAAAATTGCCTAGTTCATCGTACCGATTCATTCACTACAAGGATGTCACTATTTAAAATTCACTCTGTACATATAATTGAAAATAATTTATTCAAATATTTTGGGTCAAAGAAAATGACGAATATTAAACATACATAACATCGACGCATATATTAGTCCTGCATTAAAATTGGCCCCGTATTTTTTTGAATTTGGAAAATGTTGTATTATTTATTTAACCTCTAGAGGCTGTTAACGACGTTCGTAAATGGGAAATAATATCAGAGAGATCCCAAGCGTTACTGTTCAAAATGACGAAATATCGTCCCGAATCATTTCATATATTTTATTCAAAGTGATTGATCACGATTAGTCAGGCATCTTTTTGGGAATGGTAATGCCGCGATCTTCTAAAGCTTTCTCTAAATGGAAAGAAATACGCATATTGCCTACCGCGTCGTTGAGATATTCATAGTCACCAATGGCAACATTGAACCCACACGGTAAAATAAATAACGGATTAGATTACGCTTTAATGATGCGAAAGATAGGAAATCAAATACTTTATTATTCGCATGACAGGAATTTATTCTATTTGTGGTAACTAATCACGATTTAATAACTTATTATTAGATTCTTTATATATTTGTAACCTAATATGTCATTTATAGTTGTTAATTCACGGGGTTGCTTAAATTATGCAAATGCAATAACTATATTTAAAAATAAGTTAATAGTAAAAACACATTTTTAAAAACAAGCTTTTATTAAAATGCTCTGTCCCGAGCCTACCCTCTGGGTGCAGCAGCCATATCATAGTGGAACTTAAAACGGCCTATCATAATTTAATGTGTATACAAAATTTCGTGATTGTGCTGTTGACCGTTGAGGAGTCCCCTCGTCGGGAGCCAACCCTGGTCTCAGCAGTCATGTCATGATGAAACTTTTAACGGGCTATCATAATTGAATGCGTATATAAAATTTCGTCGGGAGCCAATCCTGGACGCAGAATCAGGTCATGCTTACCATAAAAATGCATTGTCATCGGAACGGGAGTCAATGGGCCCTTTCTGAGTTGGCCACGAAGACCCATTCTATTCAGGGTTGGTCACACTCACAGGTCAACACCTATCCGACGGCCTCCACGCATGAAGTGCGAGCCTGGGTAGGACTCTGGCCTTTTGGTCAGTTTCCCCTAGGAATCAAACTTCTGGCGCTCCTGGACGGTCTGCGCACCGTGCGGCGTAAGCCAATCGACTGTGCACTCTGACTAACATATTGAGTTGTCAACTACAACGGGCGAGCCCGTCACCACAGGACGTTTTAACGATTCGTCGTTCTATTGACCTGCAGTGAGCGTAGAAGACTTTGGATATAACAAATCCGACGTCTAGCTACGCCAAAACCCGTAAGAGACCAACTCCTTACCGCGAGAAAGCCAGGAATTACTTCCCAGCGGCTTGAGAAACTCGCGCCCTTACTTCCAATTGTGACCAGATTTCTCCGGTCTCTCGATTGGTTCCGAGTTCGAGGTCGCTTACGCTTACGCGAGGTACACCGAATCTATCGCAGACCAAGGCGTCCTTTACCCGGCTCTGAACCGGGATCGGATGGCCAATGGTCATTTCAAGAGCAGTCGCCGTAAGGTACGCAACCACCCCCGCTCTATTGGAAACAATACAGTTTCCAGACTCCCCCGACTGTTAGTCGGAGTGCACAATCGATTGGCTTGCGCCGCACGGTGCGCAGACCGTCCAGGATCGCCAGAGGTTTGATTCCCGGGTGAAACTGGTTTCTCGCCCCCCAGAGTCCTACCCAGGTTCGCACCCCGTGCGTGGAGGCCGTCGGATGGGTGTTGACCCGTGAGTGTGACCGACCCTGAACACATGGGTCATCGTGGCCAACTCATCGTGGGCCCGTTAGCTCCCCAACGCCTCTGACTAACATCTTGCGGTGTCGACTACAACCACACCACAGAACGTTTTAACGATTAGTCGTTCTGTCGCCCTGCAGTGAACGTAGAAGACTTTGGACAGTACAATTCTACGTCCAGCTACGTCACAACCCGTGAGAGTCCAACGCCTTACCGCGAGTGAGCCAGGACTAACAGTCGGGGGAGTCTGGAAGCAGTACTGTTTCTTATAGAGCGGGGGTGGTTGCGGACCTTACGGCGACTACTCTTGAAATGGCCATCGGCCATCCGATCCTGGGTGAACAGCCGGGCAAAGGATGCTGTGGTCCGCGATAGATTCGGTATACAGCGTTTCACCGCTTCGTAAGGGAGAGGACCGCGCAAGCGACCTCGAACTCGTAACCAATCGAGAGACCGTAGTAATCTGGTCACAATTGGAAGTAAGGGCGTGAGTGTCGGCCCGCTGGGTAACATTCCTGGCTATCTCACGGTTAAGGCGTTGGCCTCTTACGGGCTTGTGGCGTAGCTAGACGGTGGACTGTTTTGTCCCCAAGTCTTCTGCGCTCACTCCAGGGAGATAAAACGACTAATCGTTAAAATTTACTGAGGTGACGGGCTCGCTTGCTGTAGTCGACAACCCAAGTTGTCATCGGAACTGAACCAACATGTAAAATTTCAACTTCATAGGATAAGTGGAAGTGGTTCTAATCCTGCTTGCAAGATTTGGCCTAAACAAACATACTGCCAAACATTGCAAGGTAAATAAAAGCTTGTAAAAATATATTGCACATTTAATTTTCTTTTCTACGCCACATGGAAATTAGGTAACTTTTTCCGCAATAGTTTGAACAAAATAGAAATCTATATATAAAAATATATAAATAAATCGCAAGAGATTTTGAACAATGATCTTTATTTTACCTTAACCACTAGTTATACCAATTACCCAAATCAAGGTTATTGTGAAAACAAAAGAAATACAATTCCTCCCTATTTTGGTATCTTTGCTGTCAATACAATCTCACCGCAGAGATTACGTCACGCATTCACCTTTATTAGCCATGAAATTGCTTTGAACGCACCGAAGAAGCGGTCGCGCGGTATGAATTGCCCAACCCTACCTAATAGCTACAAACTATTTGATATACCCGATGTTTCTCTTTTGTTTTTGTCTCGATACAATTCAGACTAATGTCTGATAAGGTGCAAGTATTTGAAGAAGAACCAGCAATAACACATGTTTAGATAAATATGATGACTGTCACACCGGAGCTAATTTTGAACTGCTGTGGGCAACTGACCGGATCGATTCGTAAAATAATCACACTGTTTTTAAAATACGTCATATTGTCTCAAGAAAACTTAGAGTTGACGATGTTCAAAAATCTGCTGGATTCACACTCTTCTGGAATGATGTAAGGTATGCTCTTGAAGTTTAGGCCACACGAAACAATATGGACTTCAGTAAACAGAGTTGTCAACTACAACGGGTGAACCCGTCACCTCAGGAAGTTTTAACGATTGTTCCTTCTATCTCCCGTGAAGTGAGCGCAGAAGACTTGGACAATACAGTCCACCGTCAAGCTCCGCCACATGCCCGTAAGAGGCCAACGCCTTATCCGCGAGATAACCAGGTATGTTACCCAGCGGGCTTACACTCACGCCCTTACTTCCAATTGCGACCAGATTACTCCGGTCCCTCGATTAGTTACGAGTTCGAGGTCGCTTGCGCGGTCCTCTCCCTTATGAAGCGGTGTAAACCGAATCTATCGCGGACCACCGCATCCACTCCCGGCTATTCACCCAGGATCGGGTAGCCGATGGTCGTTTCAAGAGCAGTCGCCGTAAGGTCCACTACCACCCCCGCTCTATAGGAAACAGTACTGCTTTCAGACTCCCCCGACTCTTAGTCAGAGTGCATAATCGATTGGCTTACGCCGCACGGTGCGCAGACCGTCCAGGAGCGCCAGAAGGTTGACTCCTAGGGGTTGACACTAGCCCTAAGACCAGAGAACTACCCAGGCTCGCACTTCATGCGTGGAGGCCGCCGGATTGGTCTTGACCGCACCTGGCCCGAGAGTGTGACCAACCCTGAACAGAATGGGTCTTCGTGGCCAACTCAGCAAGGGCCCATTAGCTCCCTATGGACTTCAGCAGTCAAAGCAAAACGGTTGTAGGTTTTTAGGTTGTGTGATGTATCAGCAGTGCTATTGAAGAACCACAAGATTCATAAGTTTGCGCCATGTTAAGGCCATTGAAAAATACCAATTTGTCCAAGTAAAGCAGTTTCAATATTGTATAAAATAAGTTACCAAAATTGTTTTCGGCTAGTATTGAATCATCAACTGTCTCTCTTTCATTTAAATTCCCAAATTCTTCATTATCTAATTTCGCTATTAATATCAAATCGTTTAGGTAACATGCGGGCAATTGAAATCGACCGTTGTAATCTGTAATAGCGCCGCGAATTTTCAACAAGATTTCAAAGATTGGATGCGTTGAAGCTGCGCACTTGTAAGCGTGGCCATAATAATCTGCGAGGCGAATCAACGCCACAATAAACCACAATAAAATCGTAATTCGCTTCTTGTTCGAGCTTTACAGCATTATTGCGTAACATAATAAGTATAATACATCGGCGATCGTAATCTCTTTCTTCTTGATTTTAGACGTAGATTCCTATTTTGGAAGATGATTCTTTTCGTTTGAACTCTGTTCCTTCAATGACCTTTTTTCGAAGTCTATCTTTGTATGTCTTTTTCTTTTGATTTACGCAATTTGTCCAGTATTGTACGGTTAGATATTTCTGTGTTAGATATTTATTTTGTACGGTTAGATATTTTGTAATATTGTCATATACCGAGGATTTAGTATATCGTCATGACGCTAACTGTAGCAAACTAAAGATAGACTAACGACGTCACTACTGAGTTACCTGAATATTTGTCCAGATAGTTTTCTATGGGTATTTGTTCTGATCTGGGATGTTGATATGCATTCACCTCTTTGCAGATTTTTCAATTTGCCTCGTCTATAATTTTGTCTCTCCTTCAATAATTGTGTTTACAATAATACGAGTACTTCTGTTATCTTCAATCGGTTATGATTTTTTTTTCATTGTTGTGCATATTGGATTCGTAGTTGACTTCATATATGTCGGAATCTGCTTTTAACAAAATGAATATTTCATCGACTGTGTCTTTCAATTGTCCATCTGTAGGTGTCTTGATCCCAATTCCCAGTATTAGTGAATGCACGTTGATTGTTCGAAACGGCAAATTGTTTATATGGCCATTTCCTCGTCAGAATTCGCCTTAATTGGCCAGAATGTAGGCACCGGCGACAAACGTAGTTGTCACCGTCAGTGTCACCTCGCTCCGTTCTCTGTTCGCGTGCTAAGCTAGGCGACTTCGTGCTTTAGCCACTTTTCTATGCGATCATTCTTCCCCTGTCCACGCCTCTCGGTTCACAGGCAGGCAGTCGCCCACGCGCACCTCGCAGCCAATTCATCTCCAGGGCAATTAAGGACCGGATGAAAACCATTTCAAAAGCCGCAGCTGCAATGCTTTCCGAACCGCTCACCTCACCCGCTCAGACATTATCGTATCTCTTTTTATTATCGTTTTCTATTAGACGAACGCGAGCGAGTGTTTTGAATTTATCTGCGCGATTTGCTTTCACGCCGTTAACATCATCTGCTTTACCATTTGCAATGCTGGCTATACCCTCTGCTCCTCTTTATTATGGCGGTAGACTTCGTGATTGCGTGATATACCACTTGTATTTGCTTTATCAAAGTGGTCACCCTGCTATCGAACGAAACGAGAATATGCTCATAATTCTCGACCAAGTCGACACACTCTTAGATGTCAAACCCCGTCGGGGCTTCGATATACATTTCATATATGTTGTATTCCATATAAGTAACTATTGAAGCTGTCTAACAGAAATAAAGAGAAGAATTGCAGTGCCTAAAGATACAATGAACCGGCTGACTAATATTTGTAAGTCATCAACTACCAAGTCATTACTATAAACATCTCATATTCCTTTACGACCTGGAAACATGGACCATTCGAGCAAGAGAGAGAGGGACAGATAATAAAGTATTCGAAATCTACTGTTGGACGCGAATGCTCTGAATTTCCTGGTCATTCAACTGTGTCGGTCATTCAAATTTAGAGATGACTTATTTCCAAGTCGATTAGGTCATTTTGATTGAAATCCCAATTTCGGTTCGCATATGCCATAGTAGGATGATTGTCCGAACGAGCCGTACCTACTAGTTACTTTTGTATCGTACCTACTCAGTGACACTTGCCCAGATTCACCTCTAAAGAAATTTAATTTCTGTGTATAGTGTAGTATAGAAGAGAAAATATAGGTAATTCTTACATATCAAATTAAATGCTTTCCAGCTCCCGTTCCAACCACTGTTTGTTTTTTCTCGTTTCAACTATTCCTACTGATTTTTTCTGCATTTTTTAACATTATACCTAATAAAGGAAATAAAGAAGTCGGTACTTAAGTAATATTTAGTGGTCATTACTAAGTTGTCGCTTCCGGGTTTATTTTCTTAAATTATAAATGCATTCAATCGCTTCCAATGCGGCCATTATTTTTAATGCGTGACTGTTTTGCAAATAGGCGATTAGAAGAACCGCATCATTCGTAGCTGACACATATAGTCGCCTATCAAATGTACATCCGTGTGCTCCTTCAGTATGCAAGTGTGGAAGTAGTCTTAATCTCTTCGTTTGACCATGGAGAAACATAATTTTGATGGTGGCACTCTCAAAAATGGTGCGTTTAGGCGCTGCGGGCCAAAAACAAAATGGCCGCCATCAAAAACATGTTTTCCTATTTATATCAGTAACCGTTGAAGATACGAAAAATGTTGTTGAATAAAAAATGTAGCCTGACAGATTGTGCATAGAAAAGGTCCTTACAACTTTCTTTGTATAACTAACCGTTTTCTCAAAAAAATTACTTTTGTAAAAAGGAATATTAAGAAATGAAAAAATCGAAGTTTTAGGGTTTTGCAAGCACATATTTAAAGTTTTTGAAATTTTTTACATGTTTCCTGATTTATTACAATAATAACTGTATTAAACTTTAATAAATTAACAAATATACCATTTTTATATATTTTTTTTTGTAGGAATTGGAAAGAGGAAAGGGACATTTCTTGAAAAGCTCTAATTTGTAATAACAATACTGTTGAAGAAATACAATATTACATTTGTTAAATTTTCAAATACAATCAATATCACTGTCAATGCCAATTTCACTTAAACCTAGATCTTCATCATTGTCTTCCTCGCATTCTCCCGTATTGTCGCAATGGTCAGGATCACCTTCGCACTTGCACATTTCAGTACACCGGAGTCCATTTGACTGACTCGTACATGGAGGACAGCAACGTCTTTTTGAGCATGAACAGCGGCAAAGCTCCAAGATAAGCTTTGGTGCACAGAGGTTGGTACAAGCAACAGGCTCGTATGCACTACCTATTTTCTGCCATCCAAAATCTGAGGGTGACGGGTTATTAGGATGCTGAATTAGGTCCTGATTCCACTCAAAACATTGAAGGTGAGCCCGTAGCAATGCTGGATTTAGTGCTGATTTTGTTGGAGGAAGGTTCTCATCTTGATGTTGTTTTTTAGTAAACAAGAACCATCGCACTGCTCCTATGTCTGTCAATGATGTTTTGGGGATGTATAGCTGACAAATGAGTGCTTCCAAGTTAGCCCTCACATCTTCAGTGAGTAACAGTGTTGTCCCCAATTTAGCCAAAGCTTCTATGATCGTATCACTTGCTGAATTAAAAGCTTTCCACCACTTTATTTTTCCTTTGCCAGCAAATGACCCTGTTACATCAGCTCCTGAATGTGTATGTAGTCCAGGGCGTACAGAGGCTTTCAGAGGTCCAAGTGCTCTGTAAATTGACCCTATCTGAACAAACCTTTTCATACCATGTCCAAGATAGAAAGCAAAATCTTTAGAAAGTTGTGGATATCGCCTTAGTGCTAGAATAAGGACGTCAGTATCAGGGGAAAACACGTGAGTAGTTTTAATTCCTTTCTGTGCTAAATAAGCTGCATGTAATATAATCTTTGTATCGGCGTCCTCTTGCGTGCTTGAAAGACAGGATACATCATCCCCATGTGATGACGCTGCCTTGTCCCTCCAACTGAGTACGAACTTCTTGTTGTTGGTCTCACCGAATTTGAGTATTTGATTGGAAAGGAACTCGGTTAGTTCGTCTTTCGTCTTATCATGGGCCAATAGTTTGTGCATTGGTATGCTTTCAATTTTTGTTCCTGGCCTGACTTTGTATTGGATTGGATCAGAGCCTTTTTGCCGTATGTCTCGCATCGATTTCTTCAATGAGTTTTCTTTGTACGAGTCAAAAACTATATGTACCTCACTATAGTTATTGAATTTTTGTCCGATCCATTGGCTGAATTTCACACCGAGGTCATTACATGTCTTCACTGTTGTAGGTTTGTGGTAGGTATGAAGAAGTGTCATGCCATCTACTATTACAGCTTTTCCATGTAGCTCGTCATTATGTACTGGAACATCATGAGCTGTAGACGTATTATCATCTTCGTTTTCTTCAGCAGGTTTCTCTTGGATTGATTCTAGAGCATAAGTCTGTACAGTTTCCAATCAGATGTTCTTACAGCTCTTATGAAATTTTTCATTACTTGCACCATATCCATATACGTGCAAGCTAGTTTGAAAACAGGATGCTTTTGCTTTGTTGTTGCTGAAAAGTTTTCAATATTTTGAATAATCTTTCTTTCTTGTAGGGAAGAAAATTTTGTGGAATTTACCCTTTCAGCTCTTTTTTATCACTAGTTGTTAATGTTTCTACTAGTTCTTGGAGATGAGGCTTCAAACAGTCTAGCTGCCTTGGAAATTCTTCTTGAAATTCTTCTAAGAGTAGGTTAGTTAGTGTAGAGGCAGTAGATATATGAGCTTCAATTCCTCTTCTGATGTGTTTAACGTCTAGGATTTGTTTCATTGTTGCTGCTGAATATAATCCACATTCAACCCACAATTCAGGTACCTATACCTGAACCTTCAATGAGCTCTCCTATTGTCCGGAGCTGAGCAATTATGATATGTAGCTCACCAGGCTTCAGAAGCCATCCCTCCTTATATTCATTTACAGCCATTTCCAGCTGTTTTATTGGTTTGTAAAGAGCCATGTCAACTGTGACAACTACCTTTTTCTTAGTGGCTTCTACATCGAGACTTGTATAGTGACTGAACTATTTAGTTTCTCCAGTTGTTTCATCACAGTAAGCTGCACTGATTGATTAGTTGGTGACTCTGGGATCATAGGTAGCATGGTAACTCTTGACACAGGCTTCTGCTGATCTATCAAGAGGCTGTTATAGCCAGCCCAAGTTGGAGAATGTGTAGTAGGCTTCTCGTTCATTGTCATTATGTAGTGTCTGAAGAAAAACCAGACAGCATCAGTGAGTTTGGCCTCTAGGATAATGTTAAGGTTGTCATTTTCAGTAACTCGACTCGGGTGGCCAAATATGGTCTTGCGGCATTTTGACGGGGTGTACATAATGGCCAAATTTGGTCTTGCGGCAGCCAATAAAACTCCCAACAACAATGACGTACATATAAATATTCACTTGCAAAACCCTAAAATGTATATTTTTTGATTATTCTTTTTACAAAAGTAATTTTTTTGAGACAACGGTTAGTTATACAAAGAAAGTTGTAAGGACCTTTTCTATGTATAATTTGTGTAGCTACATTTTTTGTAAAAGACATTTTTTCGTATCTTCAACGGTTACTGATATAAATAGGAAAACGTGTTTTTGATGGCGGCCATTTTGTTTTTGGCCCGCAGCGCCCAAACGCACCATTTTTGAGAATGCCACCATCAAAATTATGTTTCTACATGGTCAAACGAAGAGATTAAGACTACTTCCACACTTGCATACTGAAGGAGCACACGGGAGCCTATATTTGTACATTTGAAAGGGGACTAATAGGTGTAAGTGGCTGCTGTCGGTTTGAATGAATTCGTTTCAATCGGTCGACAGATTGCGAAACCGACCGGAGACAGATAGGCGACCGCTGTATTTGTACAGTGACTGTTTGCAGAATGATCGAGTCTTAATCGACGATTTGGTCAATGGTATTTTTTTAGACAGGGTCGAAATGACCCCATCAATTGCAACCGCCGCATTTCTATAGCCAAACGCAAAACTATGTACGGATTCGAAATCGCATATTCAGGCGAGAAGACAAAAGTCTTCGAAAACTAAAATGATCCCGTGACTTTAGTGACCCCGGTGTTGCTAAGGACCTCAGCAATTTCATCCGTTCTAGTCTTCCCCTTCGCCCTTGATTTCACGCTGTCTTGTCTTTGACTATTCGCTGTCTTGTCTTTGACTGTGCGTATGGAGCAACCTGCCTTCTGACATATAATAAGGGACCTGCCTTTTCAGTTTCACTGCGTTTGTCTCCTGGCTGAAGCTGCAATATTTGCTCTAAAAGTATACTGCTGGTTAGCTAGAAGTATTGCCGTGTGTGACAATATACCGTCTTTTGTATTCGTTGTGGACAATATATTATTATTTTTCTATATTATTATTTTTAGTATGGTTTTCCGTATCATATTAACTTTATTTTTCAGTTTCATTTTAATACCGAATAATCATTCGTATCTACATTTTTTTCCTTTATATCAATTAATATTTATATACAACAATTCTTTATCACACAACAATTATTTATATTTATATACAACAATTCATATCTACATTTTTTTAAATAAAGGTATCAATAATCCATTTCATATTCTACCATAGATTATTAGTATTGCATAAAAATCACGAGCAACAAAACTCTAACCGAGTATTTATGATCATTTTATAAGTAGCGCCGTTTGAGCCGATGCGTGCGTTGGGGTCTTTATTGAATTTTCCTGTTTTATGATGTCGTTCCCAAGGCAACCAGAATTCAATAAATCGAAACCGTAATCGAATCGAATGGCTGCATGTTCGTTGCTGCCAAGTGCTTTCTTAAATGAGAAATCACGCACGTGCCGTGGGCACGACCTTTCGTGACTGCAATAAATATATTTTATACACCCGCTCCACTACGCTATTATGTTTCCACGAGGAGGGAGACCAAATAATAACGCCGCGATACGCATTCCACCGTATCTACCTTCAAGCGGCTGATATAAACCACGAAAGCTTATGTTTGTTTTAGTGGGGATGTCGGAAACCAATATCAAGGGGCGGGAAAATATTGAATTTCTCTGAAATCTATGCGTCGTGCATTTTACTTCAAACGTTGAATAGGCTGAACTAATTTTCAATAATGCTCCAAGATTTAATTCCTCGACTCTGTTTTTTTTTACAGAATAAAAAAAAAATTGCAATAGATACGAGAGCTCTTGCTACCTAGGTTATACTCGTTATAATGTTAGAGTTTTCATTGGCATGACTTACGGCTGTTATTTGGTTTTAGAATTCGCATATTTGCGCAGAAAGGATCAATCCTTTTTTATATGGTTGAGAGGTGTTTGTTGAGTGCCACTGTTCTTATTTGTTTTTTTTTTAATTTGAACAGTCTTTAGAATAAGTATCCTAGCATTACATAGTATAGATTTGTAGATTTTCTTTCACGCGCACAAATTCAATGGCGTATTTTGGTTTCAATAGCGCTACGTGTCCTCCTAGATCCGTTAATATTTTGGCTTGTTAATAATATAATTGTAGTTGTGCATCAACATTAGTTTGGTAAGAACTAAACACAGTGAGTTGGCAACAGATTAAGTAGTTGTCATCGTTATCATCGTCACATAATAAAATTATGCAGTTATTCAGAATATCACCGGAAAGTTTATTAAAGTTTAGAAACTTCAATAAACTTTTATAACTTCAATAAACTGTCATTATTGTATTATCCGGAGCAAAGGACATTGTATTATCCGGAGCAAAAGGAGCATTATTGTATTATGGGAGAGATTACGTCATTAGCTATCGCTTTATTAGGAGATTTAAACATAGAACGTAAAAACGATATGATGTGGCATGACACCACCTCTTATAGAAATTTTCACGATCGGCTCGAAAGTCACCCCTCCCCCTCTCCTCGACCTCTGTTCTTCCCCCTCCCCCTTCGGTTCAGAGCAGCGAAATGGGCTGAAAATCAACATTTAGTATATTTCTGCATATTTGGCTTTAGTTTTTTTTTAGTTGAAGTGTGCAGATAACATATTTTTTTTCGTTGTAGATTTTAACAGTATAATACATTTTTGACCTTAAACTCTTTAAACAAATACATAGTATCGAGAGAAATCGTTAGGCAACTTTTTATGTTATCGAATCCACAGCGTATATTTCGGATTGTGTGTCTAAGAGCATAAGACTATACATATAAAGACTTCTACAAGGATTTTAACTCCGTTTATCACTCCATCCTGAGCAGCTCCTAATAGATATGACAATCTCATTCGATGACTAAAGTTTTAACACAAAGCGACATCAGACAGTAGGTGTGGGGCGCCCATCGATCTAACTATGAATCCATCCCTTTTGGTGTCCACAATTGTCATGCTTATGCGCTTTATTGATCATTGATTTTTAAAACTGATTTTTTTCCGAAGTATTTATCCAAATAATTGATATGAAATTAAATATCTTATCGAAATACACACACACACACACATACACACACACGAGCGCGCTTAAGAAAACGATTACCAATAGCCTTTCATTAACGGACGGTAGGTAGTACGCAGTACCCGAACAATAGTCGAGCTGTTTATCAGCATTGCGATATCGACACACGGTGGAGCATTAGCAAATCCGCAAGTCACTTCTGCCTGTGTTGGTAACTCGGTACGCGCGGGGCGTTCAGTAGGAGTTCATCGATTGAAGATCGTATCGTCTGGTTTAATAATCACCGTGGAGATTGCGTTCTAAGCGAGGCGAGGAGCCGCCGATTCTCGAGCGGGCGAAAGAAATATTATTTGAAATTAACTCGGACATAATTAATGGTGTGGCGAGAAAGCTCACACGGTGCGCCGCTGAGAGAGGGTGCAGTACGCTCGTGTCAGAGATGAATCCGAAAGATTCATCTCTGACTTTGGATTCGTAACAGATATGACACTCACGTAAAGTCGCAATAGATATATTGTGACTCATATGGACCGGTATGGTCTGGACCAGGGCTGTCCAACATAAGGCCCGAGGGCCGCATGCGACCCGCGACCTCACTTTCGCGGCCCACGGAACTAAATGTATAAATTACCCTCAAATACGAAATATGCACAATTCTTACAATAACAATGCGAAACTTAGGGTTTACACTGGGCTATTGAGCCCACTGGGCTATTGAGCTCACTGGGCTATTGAGCATTGGCTTGGAAGCACGTATCTTTGCGAAAGCAGCTTTTCCAACATGAAATGTATAAAGTCAAACTATAGATGTCCCCCTCTGATGTCACTTACTCGGTTTGCTTCGTTTATCAACAACAAATATTAAAGTTAATATTGATGCATTAGTTAGTAAAAACCAACATCCTCAAATTTTTTGTAATATGATATTTTTTGAATAAATTAAAATAATAATACAAACGCGTTTTTCTTTGTGTTCCATACCTATTAAAACTCACTGATAAAGTTGCATACGAAGTATTTTATAATGAGGCCCTCCAAACCACATTTTTTTTAAAACGGCCCTTGGGGCTTTTGTAGCTGGACAGCCCTGGTCTGGAAGATTAGATTTTTTTCTGGTTCTGGGAGTCCAATTGTTGAATCGTCCATTGCGCCTCGGAGTAACGACATAGTATAGAAAAAGACACAATATAAGTATTTAAACAGTTTAATATAAGAAGTAGTAGGGAGATGTGCGACTTACCATTGTAGACTTGTGAGAGAAGTTAATTCATACTTTAAAAACTGCTGTTTTTATATGCGACAAAACATCGCCGAAATGTTTATATGCTTCAATATGTCACTCAGAATATATTTTATTGTAGTTCCGTGTGCAATATTCGATATTTTAAACTAGAATTGAAATAATCGTTTTTAACACGTGTTAATAATATTGTTTTTTCTACTCAGAAATTACTTGCGTCATTCGCTAATATTTGAAATGTTGCTAACCGCGAGGTTTGCTACAGATATAATTGTAATAATAATTTCCTATATTTCTGTATAAATTTGAATGCTTTTTTCCAGGCTGCCAAATAAATAATCGTCTGGTTTCTCACGGAAGTCAAAAAATGTAAATATAAATGTGCAGTTATATTTTCGGAAATTAGATTTTTTTTTAAATCCTCGGAAAGCCGGTCGAATCTACTGTATTATAAAATATACGTCTTTACTTATCTGTGCTGGTACATTAGTATATACTTTAGTGGCGAATGCAGGCAGACAGAGCGCTTACAGAAGCAGATCTGGTCGCGATAGCGGTCGCCTGGTTGCGGTCAAAAGGCGAAGCATTCGCTTGGTATCCTTGCCCTTCTATTTGCTGGGCGCTGACAATCGCTTTCCGATTGTAAGGTGTGTCCAAACAACACCGTATTGAAACTATATACGTAATTGAAGCAATGACCACCGTCTATTCGTTTTCACGATACGGTAACTATTTACCAAATAAATATATTAAGTGAAATAAAAACACGACTGCCTTTACAGAAAGTGAACGACTACCTTTACAGAAGTGATGTTGTATTTATAATTACTTTTATTACGGTTTTTATGAAATATTTGTGGTTTATGTATTTATCCATATAGATAAATGAATATTTCCGGAATTTACCCAATCAGACCTTTCATTTGACAATAAACACGATATATTTTTGTTAATTTATTTTTATTTGGACGTGTAGACCACCACTTTATATATTTGGCCAGTTAAGTTACATTTTGAATAATTTATTTTGCTAAATTAATATTCCAAAAACTTATATTCGTTACTGGCCCCTACATGTTTTATTCCTGGCGGCCGCGAAGAAGAAGGAAGAAAAAAATAAACTACCAAATGATAACTGTCATGTAACCAACACGTAACACGGCGAATTATATCGTAGACGCTGCTTTCTCCTTCTATGAGAGCAAGGGATCGTCGCACGTACCCTGTGACACTCGGGATAACATAACGATTTTAATAGTATAACACACTTTTAAATCGGTTCGAGAGTTTAGAAGTTATGGTGGAAAAAAGAAACGGCAAACATACATACACGAACCCTGTACACAAAACACTCCTTTTTTGTTGGGCAATCGTGTAAAAAACAGACGCTTTATTTAAAATTGTGAGTGATAACTAGATAGAAAGCAACAAATAATTATTATACTTACTAAAACCCATTGACGATTCGGTTCGATCGATTATAATCGGTGGAATATTTAGGAAAAAGGTAAAATAGATGCGATGGTTGCCAATATCCGTAAAGGACCCACTGCTAGTACTTTCTATTTACAATAACAGTTCATCGACAATGACCACACCTGCATTTACCATCAGTGTAAGAGTCAGATATCCTGTATGAGTGTATTCTGTATGTGAGAAAGGGGAGGGACGGGGAGGAGCACATACATAGACATTGTTTTGGTGAGGGAGGGGGTAAGAAAGTAGAAATAGCTCAGCTCTTGCAGATTACGTTTAAGTCATCGAGATTCCTTCCATAAGAACCGCAGGCACAATTCTTTTTGTTTTAGGTCCGTTTTAGGCATGTTTGTGAAAGGATTTTTCTAAAATAGAGAACAATTCGTTGAGTAGTAAATATAAATTATAACACTACATAAATATGGTTTTTTCCCTTTGTTACCTAACAATAGCTTTTATTTTATTTTATACGAGAGGTAAAAAAAATCAAAGCTTTTAGCAATACGACGAAATGATTGTGAGCTATGACTAAAAAAGACTCGGCATTTCTAACTTGTACTTGTCTTACGGAAAAATACAGAACCCTATTCAGAAATTGTAAATTCTATCGTGATTTTTATTAGATTCTCTATCAAAGGTAATATTTTGTTTTGCTTATTTACATACAAAAATATTCAGATATTAGCTCATAAAAACCAATAAAATTTTTGATGATTTCTCGAAAAAAAAAATGATGATGTTTGACAATGGAATTTTACCATAAATATTCGCGAAATGACGCGCGAAATTATTCTAGCGGCCGTCTATGCATCTACGGTAATAATGAGATATTTGGTATAGATTTTAGGATGCGTTCGAATTAGAAAATAATTTTACTGTGCGCTCCGGGAGCAAGCCGCCAATATTGGTCATTACTTGTTAACGGTGTTCTGATGTGCAACCAAATTTGGTTGCACATCAGAACAGTCTCATCAGAAGGGTTAACCCTTCGGCTACGTAATGGTAATGAAATACATGCAATTAATAAAATACATGCAATTAATGAAATACATGCAATTAATGAAATTTTCAGCAGCAATTAGTTTTATTTACGAGAAAATGGCTGAATGCTGCCTAACTAAGTAAGTCTTGTTCTAATTCTCTAAGTCTCTAGCTAATTAATACATTTAATTAATTTTCTTTTTTGGTTAATTTATATATCTAAAATTATGATTCTTTGCCTCACAGCTTTAATGTTGCAAATAGAAGTTATTTCTCACCGCGGATCCGTTAAGTCGCAACTATAAGTTCATAAGGTATCATACATTCCGTTTCCCAATGGCTATAATCTAATAAGTAAATAGATTGATTGTAAAGGTCCCCAGTGTAGAGAGCCGCGCCGCACCGATCGCGAGGCGGGGCGAATTACCGACGAGCGGCGCAATCTGCGCTACTATCAACTATCAACTAATATCCCGCGAACGACCCGCGCACTGCCAACAGGTGGCAAATCCGCAGCTAGATTTATAAGTGAACGCGCCCGCTATCGCTCAGCCGCGATCGTAATGAATCTCACACGAGCGCAAAGATTGCGTCCCACGGCTACGAAAGCTCCATGATCGCCTACTCGTAAGAGTGGAGAACTTGGAGTACTGATGATAGTTACACGATGTTCGATAGTTCTAGACATGGGTCACCGAACAACAGGATCGAAATTTGCAAGACATATCATTAGTCGGCAAGACGTTAAGAAGACAAATAGGAAAATGAAATGAAGAACGATTATATACGTCGAATAAAATATTTAATTAATAATTGAAATGTTTATTTAATATATCATAAAAATATTTAAGTAATATACCATTAATATATCATTAAAATATTTAAGTAATATATCATTATTTTATCATTAAAATATTTTATTAACATATTATTAAAATATTTCATTAATATATCAATAGGTCATATGTGAATGAAGAGAGCTGATTAGAGGGTAGAGTGATGCAATAAACATGGAGATAGACATTCATTCAGCAGTAGGAGAAAAGTCTGAAAATAAGAAGGTACGGGAAAATCATTAAAATTGTAGTAGAAAATACACGTCATTTACTTTTTACAAGATACTACAGTCTCAAGACAATTATTATAGCTATTGTGCATTTTCAGTGCTAATTTACGCTTTGCAATATCATTAAACTCTAAAACTGCATTTAATTTCAGAGTTGAACGATATTCAAATCAAATCAAAATCAAATCTTTTTTTATTATCTTAAAAACTAATACATAGTTGTGTGGACATTATTTCATTAGTATTACCATTGATTGATTACATTTACAATTGAGATATGATTAAATTCTTCATTATATTACCAATCAAAAGAAAAATGCTTAATCGTAAAAAAAGTATCCTAACTACATAGGTATTATTGTATAATCAAACGAAATAGTAATTGTTATTTCAGATGGATAAAATACACAGAGTAAGATATGTAGGTAAAAATTAACTCATTGCTTTGTGATTCTATATAAAAAAATAATAATGTAATGAAAATAATAAAAAGAAAGTCTCTTAATTGTTCTCCGTGCGCATTCCATCTTAAGTGATTGTCTAAAACTAAGCCAAGAAATTGGTAGGTACTAACGTCGGCTATGATACTTGTCTCAATATTTAGCTGTGTAGTATTTTTTATTTTATTTTGCTGAGTGGATATAAATATCGACAGTTTTAGACGTTTGACGGTTAACTGGTTTCTCTTAAACCATGCATTTAATAAAGCCAATTTATTAATATTTAAAGTTGTGACGACTTGGTCAATATTTGAATGTGTATCCTAGCTTATGCTGGAGACATCCGCAAAAAACGTCACATTGCAAAGTGTTGTGTTTTTTCTTTTCATGAGTATATATAAAAGTATTAGTTTAGCTAATTCAGTATTCAATATCCGCAACAAAATATTTAGTCGAAATAGGTATATAAAAAAATTACTAGAAATTTAATATTTTTAATCAAAAAATACACAAGAAGGTTGAATTAAAAGGTTCACAATCAAATTTGAATATTTACTAAAACAAAACTAATATAAAAAATACTTTCTGCTAAATACTGCTGAAAAAGACGACTTCCATTCGGTATTCGGAAACTAATAATTATAATTATTAACAGAAAAGTAATAACATAGCAAAAACTTATGAAATAAAATAAACTCAAGGTTGTTTCATATATTAAGAATGATGAGAAACATATCTAATATAATCGTATCTAACACTATAATTGTCTCCTTGGTGACATAAACATGTAATTCTAACCGATTTCGTTAATACATGCTGTAAGATCCGTTTCTCATAATTATAATATCTAAGATGTAGCGACGCTACAAACCCAACTATAAAGTTTATTTTTATTTTGATTTAATGGCTGGCTGAGAACGAGCCCAGCAATATTATTTCGTTCTATTAAAAAGTGGATACATTCAAATTTTAAAAACAAATTTTCGAACTGTCATTCTGTACCTTGACAAGAGGATTCAACTGAAAAAAATTACGCTCGCGTTATCACGTATTATTGTACCTTTTTGTAAAGAGAAAAAATATATTTTACACAACAGTTTATCGCGGTTTTTTACTATCACGTTCTTCGACACACGAAAGAGTCGCGAAATTGGTGACCCCGACTGTACGGGACAACACTCAGGCTCCCAGGAGATTTTTTTGAAAAACAAACTACAAAAACGATACCAGAAACTGTGCAGCAAATGAGAGAGACATTCGAGGCGCACAGACCGCGAAGAGAACGAGAACACCACAATAACATTTTCGTACATCGGGATCTAAAGGAGGCGACGCACGTATTTGTGAGAGACGACACGGTGAAGAGACCACTGCAAAACCCGTATAGAGGGCCATATAAGGTTTTGAGGCGGCGAGATAAGACATTCGACATAGAACAGGACAGAGCCAAAGTTACCATCTCGATTGATCGTTTAAAACCCTGCTACGGCGTGGCAAGCAGTAACGAGAACGAGCAGGAGACAGACAAGGAGGAGCCCAGGTGGGCAGCGTCCGCGAACAACAACCAACAAGGACCACAGCAATACAAGACCAGATACGGAAGAACGGTTCGACCTCCCGGGCAGTGGCACACGACGACCTGTCGTCCTCCCAAAGGGGGGAATGATGTAGCGACGCTACAAACCCAACTATAAAGTTTATTTTTATTTTGATTTAATGGCTGGCTGAGAACGAGCCCAGCAATATTATTTCGTTCTATTAAAAAGTGGATACATTCAAATTTTAAAAACAAATTTTCGAACTGTCATTCTGTACCTTGACAAGAGGATTCAACTGAAAAAAATTACGCTCGCGTTATCACGTATTATTGTACCTTTTTGTAAAGAGAAAAAATATATTTTACACAACAG
Source organism: Micropterix aruncella (assembly GCA_944548615.1). NCBI lineage: Eukaryota > Metazoa > Arthropoda > Insecta > Lepidoptera > Micropterigidae > Micropterix > Micropterix aruncella. The sequence goes on from OX155958.1 coordinate 13,198,029, forward strand.
TTTATCGCGGTTTTTTACTATCACGTTCTTCGACACACGAAAGAGTCGCGAAAAAAATATATTTATCATTTATATACATATTCATACAATCCAATTATTAGGCATAAGTTTGCCATAAAGTAAGCTCGGAATAGTTTAAGGATAATTAAAATGGCAATGTAGAATTGAAAGGTTGTCTTAGGATGAAATGAAATGATAAAAAAATATCATTCTAAACTTTAAAGACATATATTTAAGAAGCTTATTCTCATTATAATTATATATTGACAAAATATAAATGTATAGAACTAAGTATTTTTTTTACATCAGGTATATTAAAACAGTCTTCGAAGTCGATAGAATTTGGAATAAAGATCACAGCTAGCGAATGTGATGCAAAATCGTGCATCTCATTATTCAAGTCAAGGTAATCGGAAGATCAGACATACCTTTTCAATTTTGCTCGCTGGAGTTGTAATAAATATGAGCGAATGTTGTACGAGTATGTCAAGATCCCAACATTGTCGTCCATGACACCGAATGAACATCATCACGACCTATTACGGATTAAATCTGAATTAGTACTGACCTTTTATCAACATCGTTATCAATAATTCACACGACCTTAATCAGAGCCAGCTAATCTTTTTCTAACACCTTTTCAAACATGTATTTATGTATATTTAACGAACTTTTGTTTCAACTGCAAATATTTAAGAACCGCTTACAATTCTTGGCGTTTAAGCCTTCACGTAATTTAATTTAATTTCGGTCTTCGGCAACGAAACATTTGCTTTTTGGTATTCCAGTACCACGAAAGTTGAGACTTGGAGGGATAATTGTTGGCGGACGGCCTGCTAATGGAAATAAACGATCGTGATTCTTTTATGTCGATGGGAGTATTATGTATTATAATATTAACCCTCCCGTGGGCGAGCGTTGTTTCGTAATGTCAAAATGAATGTTTTTTTTGTACAGTAAATAATTACATTTTTATTTTTTTCGCAAAGATATATGCTTACAAAATAATAGATACTGTTAAATTGTCGACAAAGCTAGATCGTTAACGTCATTTCCTATTACGAGAAACTCGAGTGCATTTTCGAAACTTGCAGATCTATACCGAAATCATCAACCATGTCATATTTTAATAACTTTAATAATTATATTGTTCCTTAACCGAGCATCACAGTCGTGGTACGATTTTCTACAGCTGATTATGACGTGGATAGTCATAGAGCTTATGCTAAATGAAATGCCTCTATAGTCAACGGAAAGTTCGAGAATTCTACATATCAGATGCACCAAACATACAGTAGTTCTTGAGACGTATAGAGGAATAGTATAGCAATGTAACAACGCAGTATGCTCAAACTGCACATGTGTGTGTGGGTCTGTTACACACTATGTCTCAGAAACTAAACGACCAAAAAGGACCAAATTATGTAAAAAAATTATTCATCTTAAGGCGACATGATACCTGGGAACGACCATTCAGACATGGTCGTTCCCAGGAACTAATTTTAGTTTTATGAGTTTTTTGAAAAATATAAGCATAAATTTTAAGTAGTTTCTAAGTGAATCCCTCGATAATTAACCAATTTTAAATTTGGAGTCAAAAAAGTTGCTCCTTGCCTTAGACATTAAGGCTTTAAACTGACTTAAGGCTTAAACTTTCAGGCGCGATTACTCCTACAATGTAAGCGGTGAGTGTATTTTATTATAATTTCATTAAATTGACTGGTTAATTCTTTAGGACAGCATTTAGCCACAATTTTTAATTATGCCCTAAATTAATTATAATTAATTAAAATGTGAGAGCGCTCTGAGATTTACGCTAAGTATGCTTTGCCATTAACAAACTTATACCACCACTGCGTAAAGATAGTTATTCTGTGCTGGCGTTGCGATAGAACGTTTAGTATGCGCCTGGTCCCCGGCGCGAGTGGACGTCGAATCTGCGCTTGACGCTTCACCAACGCTGATTTTGTATTGGTCAAACCCGACAAAATTGACCCCGCCTATTTTATCGCGTGTCCGCTCATTTTGGATATTTTTCCGAGGTCTCATGTCGCCTTAATGGCGATATCGTTTAAATAAATCGGCCTTTCAAAATCAAAAAAACCGTTTATTCTTGCCCTAAATAATAAATAAATGTGACTTAGAATTGAGAGAACATTGCCTACAACTCTTGCTTACATAATATATTTCACTTTTCGACATCTTCAGCGGGTCTTGAATTATAAATCTTACACTTAACTTATTCCTTAATATCTTTTGTAGTTTACGAGTTAATAAAATAAAATGATGGGTAGAAAATAAAGAATTAGACAATCAATCCTGGAAACAGCGATTGTTTTAGTCGACAAATAGAACAGCGACGCATTGATTGTAGCTTAATCAAGACGAAATTTAAGAAACTGCATTTGATAGATTTGACATGCAAATGATTGTAATTGGACAATAAAAATGTGCCGTATACATATATATTATCTCGGTTATTATAGCCGATATCTATAACAGCGGCGCATTGTACGTTGCTTAATCAAACCGAAATTATTTGGAACTGTGTGTCAACCAGATTTGTTAAAGGTTTGAGTGTCAACAATTAACTCGTTCCTGTGAAGTAGCTGTGCCCAGATTTATATATTTTTTAACAAAATTCAGTTGCCAATTTTCTTTGTTATCAATTTTCAATTATATCCTATATCAATTTTCTCCTTTCTACGTTAACTTCTTCAAGCGATTGCATAATAGACTTCTAACGTTTATAAAAACTTAGTTGCCAAGATATCAAGATTATGTTTTAATCTTTAATTCGTGAATTTTAGCTTGAATTTTAGACACGATAATATTGTAACATTTTGTTAGCCCATTGTAGGTGTTTGTTACTTGTTATTTTTCGGTAGGTTTAAACTTCAGGCTACAGCCAGAAGTTATCGATTCTGACTGCCATTAATTATAGAATCTAATAAAGATCACGATACTATTTACAATTTATAAACAGGGTTCCGTATTTTTCCGTAAGACAAATAAAAGTTAGAAATGCCGAGTTTTTTTTCACTTTTTGGACTTTCTCATATTTATTCATAATTATATAATTGTTTTACAAAATTAGATTTCAATATTCTATATACAAAATTTCAATGCAATCATTGCACAGTTATTCTTTTTATGATTGCTTTAGTAGTTCCATAGTTATAGTACTTTTTGTCGAGCGCGGCGATTTTGCAAAAAATACCAATAAATTGCCGCGGTCTGCCATGAAATTTTGCCGCTACTCGAAGGGTTAATGGTCCTGTGACATCTGGGAACACAAGTTATTGTAAGTATTTTTGTCATGAAACACATGACGTCTAGTCGATAGGTCTAAGGGTTAATATCTGTATCTGCTATATCTAATAATATGACAGTGGAACATATACACCTGAAATTCACGCGCCTGTCGCAGGGTTAATCAAGAAGTTCGCAAATTGCGCTCAGCCGCGGTCGCGCGATCCGTGCATTTTGCCCCATTTGAGCATGCCATATTTATGTGTCAGCGGCGCATCGCGTCGCATCTCGGTTGGTGAAAGTTGGCACTTTGCAATGGGTCGCGTAGAGCGCGCTTCGAGATTTACATGAGCATGCGCTGTGCACACATGCGCGGCGCACGGTGCTCCCTTTCATTGTATATAAAATGGCGTAATTAGTATTTTCTTTCGTAATGCAAAACTTGATAATCCTTGGACATATCGTTAAAACAAGATACAATTAAATGCTGATTACCACAACGACGAAAATCATGGAAAAGTACTTTGGTTTTTTTCGTTATTATCTTTTTATAAACTAATTACATGTCGTTCTCTTTCTAACATAATTATGCGTTTCTTATAAAAACAATACTCTTATTTGTCTAAAACTAAAAAATACATGAAATTAGTAGCAAAATCTACGACACATTCAACTTAAAAAATAAAAATTAATGACTTCTTATCGTCGCATATATTTAAAATTGGTTCGCAGGAATATGGGTTTTGCCACATTTTTTTGCCAACAAATAGTCTATAAAGTTATTATATTCTAAACGTAAACGAAAAGTAAAAATGAGTTGGCATTTTTAGAAAAGTTTGATAAAGGCGATTGGCAATGTTTTTTTAAATGGTCTAGTGATTTTTAACTATGAAAATAAGTGAAGGTCTTGTGCAATGTACATAAATATACCCTATGTTTTTTCTTACATGCCTCTTGAAAATATTTTTATTATTCTGAAATCTCTAGATTATCATAACTTTGATTTCAGAGAATATATTTTAATCGCTATATATCTAGTTTTTTCCTCAAAGAAACTAATATTATAATAGGTTCTAAAACTAATATCATATTCGATTCCGCCCAGAATTAATTAATTTATAGTCGTAAGCATTTCCATCATTGTAAAATTTTACTTTTTTAATTAAAATTAGTATTCCATTTACCTGATACACATAATATACTGTGTTTCATGACATGAAATAAAATATGTAAACAATGTCGCCTAGGCAACCCGTGACAACACGCGCTTTTGATAAAGTTTTTAAGAAAGATAGCCGGTATAAAAAAAAAAAAATAGCTGTTGCTCCGCAGAAAATAAACAAAAGCAAGGTTGAATTAAGTGATGCCGATAAAAAAATCACATTCATTTTGATGGTACTATAGTGTATAAGAGATGCGCAAGCAAAAAACCTAGTACAGTTGTTTAAAAAACCGCCAAATGCTAAAATATTGATGAAAGATATATTTTTTTTTGTAATATCAATATTGCAATTTTAATATACGAAAAACTATAACTTTGATTAAAATGTTTATAACCTAAAATCAATTTTATTATCAGTTTAAAATAGACAAAAAAAAACTCGTGTGTTTTTATGTCACTAGTCCCACTGTGCGGCGAAAGACAGACTTTCCATGGTGTAGGGTCACCGAGTCACCATCGAGCCGTCGACATCACCTCCAACCGACCGCGAAGCGATGTACCTACCCATTGTACTTCACTTTCGATTTCTTAATACACATGTACGACTACATTACAGCTATAGAACCCAAGAAACTATTTTGCTCATAAATACATACTCACTATATATAATTTACTGAGAGTTCTTATAAAAGTCAAGATTCACCTGGGCATGGATGTTGCGGACGTCCTTAGTAGTATCACTTTTCACGTAGTATCACGGTAGTATCACTTTTCTTAGATTCCTGTCGTTGCAGCATTTTCTTAGCAAAATATTTTTTTGGTCCTTGGTAACAGCTATCTTTGTTTTCAAATGCATAGTTTACTGGACTTACCGAGTGAAAAATTTCCCCTTTGCTGACACAACCATTTAATTGATTTTCAACGTTTTCACTTGCCATTGTACTGATATTTTCAACCAGTATTTGAGCTTCGCCTTTTGATCCCAGGATCTGATTTGCTGCTTTTTATAGCTTTTAGTTTAGATAATTTGATTGGTTGCCAGTATTTTGGTTACTACTTTTTCATGGCCTAGGTATGTAGTTTGTTTGTCAGTGTTATGATAGGTACAAAACGAAAAGCCATGCAAATGTCTGAAAGAAAAATAATTATTTTATTTAATATCCTATGTAGTTACCTGTGCATGTACAAAATGAACATCTATGCCTAAGGATGTACAAAAATGAAGACTGGCATAGGATGAGTGAACTGTGACTTGTCATCGGTCAGCGACTGTGTCGGGTTTAGACATATTTTCTATCATTTGTTTAAGAAAATTGTCAATTTTTTATAACAACTAGTAGTAAGATGAAATGTACTTTTCAAAACGCTCGTCTTGTAATGGATTGGTATACGACAACAATTTTAACTTTTTAACTTTAACTTTAACAGAATTTTAACTTTATTGTAAACCCCCAAAAACTATACTCAGGCGCAATTCAATAGCATTTATTAGTGTTAGCAGATCGTTTACTTACGTATTTTATAGGTGAGCCCCTAATGAGCGTATTTCTATCTTAACCTGGATCATGAAGTCGACACCCACAAACTATGTATATTAGATAGCCTCATGCATGCCTCAATCGATAATTGGTGGAGGATAAAAATTATAAGGTGACGCGCAGTAATGCAGAGATTCCCGGACGAACGAGTCTTGCTTTCTCACAGAGGCCGGTCGTTGATAGTCGCAAAACAGCTTCAAATAAACACAGATTCCGATATTGAAGCACTTATGCGGTGGAATTTAGCGTCCGAGAAAATAACAGGTTGGACGAGTGGAGATAGCGATTGGACATGAAGACACTCGTCCATTGGCGAGGAGAACGCGACCGAGCTTCGCGGTTTTCACCCGGTGATAGTCCGGGAGCCCGGCGCTTTTCACCCCTTCGTCCATCATAGAAGTAGCGCCCTACATCTGCATAAATCTCCCCGTGTTTTAAGCGAACGGTGTGTATCACCACCACCCAACAAGACCCTGAAGTAAACCAGGTTCGGAAAGTCATACATTATCCAAGTCGGAGAGGCTAGCTAGCATATCACTCTCGCCGCCGCGCTGGTCCAGCGATTTACATTAAACTATGCGATCAGAGGCCGGTTCACTCAGTCTAAAGAGCAGTCACTCTAAAATGTCTTTTTAGAGCCTGTGACTCGAAAAACACGATAATATCGTGTGAGCTGCAGAACGTCGAAATTATAGCGTATGATTTTAGACTGAGTACTCACCCTTGAAAGAAAGAAAAGCGGTTCACGCAGTCCAAATTTTAATTAGCGGTCACTCGCTTTAAAAAATCACAACTGTGAAATAGCTCCTGTTACTATGCTACGGATGGGCGATATCACAAACTATTTTTGACATATTCAAGATTTTCATTTTCGGATTGGTTTGTCGTTTTTAATAGTAAGCTAAGAGATATCTTATTGATAAAGAATTTTAGGAAGAATATTATTCTTGTAGTGATTAAAATGAATAAATAATTTTAATTTCTTACTTTGTATTTAATGTTTTTAATTCCTTTAATAATATTTTCTTAGTCTTTTTATGTTACATTTAGCGTAACCCACTTTTCATTTACTTTCCCTTATTCTGATCTTAATACAATAACGGAATCAGTAATTGTTAAAACATGATTAAAAACCATATTTTTTTGCAGGAGACAATTAAAACTCTACAGGTTTTCAGAGAGAAAAAATATTTGCATTGATTATATAGTATTATTCTAATAAGGATCCAGCGAGTCCCTATTAACTGAGATATTATCATTATAGTACATAATTTTTGAGTTATTTAAGAAATAAAAATAAAGACACATGCTAGTTTAACTTTCAACAGGTTGATTTCCTACTACCCGTGTTATGTTTACACTTATGGTGCTTAGTAGTGCCATACATTAATAAATACAATTTAATGAATAAAATACCATATATTAAAAGAAATGTAATGAATTACCAAATAACGTTAATTACGACGTCACCAATCTAAACCCGGACCACAAGTTGAATGTTTAACACCATAGTTGCCATAGAAATACGGTTTTTACCACTTGTTTTACATGTTACATAAGTGTTCTTTTGACGCCAACTGCATATTTTAATTTAAATATCTCCGTACTAGAGCTGCCCATTTGTGTTGTTTCTATGTCAATAAAAGATCTACCCATTGACAACATGAAAAATAAACTTATTTTGAAAACGCTTTACTTGTGTTATTTTAACATTCATTGACTCAATTATTGTACTAATATGAATATGTATGTGATAGTACATTAATTATGAGTTACATTTTGAGAGAAATTAAATAACTGAGTTTAGGCCAGATTGGTTTTATTCATGTGCCCGACAACGTGGGGTAAATTGCAAGGGATTTCCGGACGGCGAGGCGCGGTAACGAGGCGTCGCGCGACGCCGAAGCGACCATCGGCGCGGTTTATGCGACCAACTGATGGAATTTATGGGAATAAGAAGCGCTATTTATGAGTTTAATTAACAAGTTATGCGATAGCGACGCGGGAGATATCGATACGGCGCGGCGGCGAGCGGAGCTATTTCGCGGCAATTCCTATAGAAAGATCGAACTGAAAAAAACACTTCAAATATATGCAGCATTAGGTAATCGGCGCATTTTCAACTGGTGCAAAAGAACCGCGGTCACCCCATTTGAAATATCTACGCGTCGTCAACCTGGTGGGTCAAAATATTCGCTCATATATCATACAATTTCTGACAATTGCGATGGCAATACTTTCTTTAAATTGCGTAGACCTGTAGCGTCGACACTTCAGTGATATTCGCTGAATAGCGGAGTCGATGCGTTTCTTTCCTCGTGCATCGGACTGTTTTCGAGGGATGGAGGTTAGTACGAGCTGTACTTTTTTAACAGACTTCAAAATCCGAATGAAATTAAATCAAGTCGAATTTTAGTTAGCAATCATTAGGTACTGCTTGAGGAATATGTCACACCCTATTTAGGTGTATAAATTACAATAAATATCTACAAGGTATAACTGCAGCACAGGAACCTCTCCTGGATTGTTGACTGTCTCCACCGGACTATATTCGCCACGCAGATTC
>OX155958.1:13209046-13231282 GCA_944548615.1 Micropterix aruncella
ACACATAGGTTAGGTATATACGTCACTTTGCACTGTAAGTCTGCAACCCTTTGACTACGAGATATATTAAAATATTTAGTGACTACAACTCTGACAGGACCTTAGTATGAAAGTCTTTTTAAAGACGTTTTCACAGGAAAAGAATCTTAAATTATCTTGCCTATCTGTTCCCTAATGATGTTGAAATTATTGCCTACGATGCCTATCGCTTAGTGTCGTAGAGCAGTGGTCGGTAACTAGTCCCACAAAACATTACTCACATTGATAGGGTTATATAATATCGACAGGGTCGGAATAATCATACCTCCCTAATGAGTTCGGTGGTTTGTATGTAACCCTTGTGAGCAGAGGGTTAGGGAGTCGAATAGTTTTCAATACTTTTGAATAATACCACTAATTTTGTATACTTGTTTAACTTTTTTGAGGACGAAGAGCCGCCAGAACATAACGCCATCTACGTCACTGCCTATGTTACAAGTTACAACCCCTTGATCGGCAGATAGGGCTTGTATTACCTGTGCCATAGCGTCCTAGATTGCAAAAGTGAGCAATCAGGGCCATAATGGGTGTTATTCATTTGGCTTCATGTCGTCCATATTTTAAATATCTGGGAATTATAACAATGCATGACCTGTTAGGGGCCATCCACACATTACGTAATCAACCGAATTTGCGGAAAATATGAAGAATTGTGAACCCAGCGTTTGTAAAGTGCTTTTACTTACTTTATTAATTTAAAGTAATTACAAATTCTCAAACTCTTTGGTTTATTTTACAAATACCAATCTTTAGACCGCAGCGCTTCCAGGAACAGGCCCGGGCGACTCGATCGCAGACGAGCGCGTGGAGTATCTACGCACATCGCGCGTGCGGTGGGGGGGGGGGGGGGGAGCGTATCTTCGGGTGGCACTGCGGTATTTCCGTGCAGGTTTAGACCAATAAAATGCGATGAGGTGACCTAACTTGATTACGTAATCAGAACGGGCACCCCCTCCCCCCCTCCACGTAATCAAGTGTAAGTCTCAGCTTTAACCCCCCCCCTCCCTCTCGTAATATGTGGATGGCCTCTTAAATAACAATTTGACCAACATTACTAGACTACTGTGTCGACAGAGGCCTAGGCCTAGTGAGGCAGTATAATCCACATAGGCCTGTACCTTTTTTACTGTTTGGTTCAGCAGTCAACTTATTCCTACTCCACTACTAGTTATAATCAATAGTTAGTACCTAATTAATTATAATTATGTATGTTATGGATAAATAAATAAATAAATATTTTTTTTGTGCTAGAATCGGTACGCGAATTTCATCAAAATAAAAAAGATGCAAATTAATACGGAGAGAACCACTCGCATGATACAAGAAATAGGTTCAAATACGTGCAACCTCAATGCCCAAAGACCAACAAAATTAAATTTACCAGTATTTATATAGGCTTTAACTTACACAGTTAACTTCCTAGCCATATTAAAGCCATTAATAGTAGGTAAAATTTTGAAAGTGCTGTTAAGAAATATCTACTTTCTAAGAATTTATATTTACTATCGGAATTTTGATAAATAATATTTTATTGAAAATATTTTGTTTAGATTTTTTTTTTGGATTACGCTATCTGTTAAAATATGTATATATATTTCTAACTTAGTATAATATTACTTAATATTACGTACCTATAGGCTTTGTAAATATTTTAATGTGTTAAATAAATTTTTAAACAAATATAAATTATCTTGTGTCTTCCAAAAATGCCATTTAGGGCAAATAAAAAAGAAGAGTTTTAGAATTACGGTTCAAAACTATATTACTAGCGATTTTATACATATCTCCGTATGTTACAGTCACGACCGCGGTTATGTTGAAACTGGGAGGATAACAACGTCTAGAATTGGAAACTATAACACCTATATTTATATATATTTATCATATTTCTTTAAAAATTCGATGAGGTCACTAAATGAAGGTGGCGAACGACCAGTCGATTGTGCTCGAATAGTTGCCTACCGCTGTCGTATAGTATTCGTGTATGTTTTCCTCTCCTATTGCGAACTGAGCAGCGAGTAAGAGGTGAGAAGAATATGTAATTTTTATTTTCGTTTTCACTTACAACATTATAGAACAAACGGGTTTCGGTCAGTGTCGTTTCCGTAGTTCTTCTATTGTTGGAGTCAAAAGTCAACATTTTAACACTAAATAGTAAATATCGTTCGGGATGTTCATGTCTTGTTTTTTAATTGTCATTACATGTAAATTTACAGCATTTTTTTAGAAATTAGGGAGAAAAAAAATAAAACGTAGTGTCTGCTTGATGTTGAATATTTATTGCATGGCATGAATTTCCCATGCAAATTAAGACTAGATAAACGACACAGTGAAAAAGAAAGTATTTTGAATAAGGTCTGCGATAAAGAAAAATAAAATTGAAAGATGATGATAGCTCGAGACAAACATAATTAAAGTTATGACTTCTGCGTACGCGTACTGCGTACTTCTGATACGATATAGTTGTATATCATGCACTACGATGGTAACCTTAAATCTAAGTTGTACCTGTGCGCAGCGTATGCGTCCACTAGCCGCCATACTTACAAAAAATACGTATCGCCGGAACGGCGCGCTTACCGATCAATACATGTAACTCGGAAACTATTCATTTGTCAAAATACGATTAAAACTAAATCTATAGGTTTATCCCTTCTATAATACCTACTAAGACTATTTTACTCTAGAGTATACAGGAAGAGGGAGATTTTGCAAAAACTTATTTTTAGCCACTATTTTAGCCACACCAAGATTATATCAACTTTATAGCACTACCATAAAACAGAACTATTCGACCTTTTCAAAGGTAAACTTTTTTTCAGGTAGATTGACTAGGCTATGCTGCATTCCAAAGTCACGCAAATCAATACAATATTAGCCATGTCCTTCTCCTACCGATTATGAAAAATTTCATGGTGGAAATTTCCGTTGATATAAATGTTTTGAGGTCCTGCTCGAGCACAAAAAAAAAAGGGTTTTGAATCATATTTATTTGGGTTTCTCTTTGCTGGTATAGCGAGATACCAAAATACCAGTCCGATTTCGCTGAAATTCGGCATATATATTTAAAACGATAACATATCCAGACGAGATCTAGGCCTTTTTGTCTTCAACCCTAAAGACCATACAATGCATTATTGTCGCACAAAGACAAACTCATCATTTTAATGCCTTTTACCAGAACTGGATCATAAACTACTGGCTTCTATAAATATATTGAGTAAAAACTTGGCATACGTATTTAAAATCAATACTCTACTAGATTCATTATATACTAGATTTCATTTAACCATTAAATATACTTCTTAAAAGCAATAGCACCCGAAATAACATTTTTTCTTAAAAACGACCGAAAGGTTTTCATGAAATTTTGTATGTAGAGCGTCATATGTATGTAGAGGGTAGCTATGAATTCCCCTAGTACTTAGAAGCTTTACAAAAAAAATGAAAAAAATTGATTTTTCCTTTTTTTAATTTACACTTTTATTGGCAGTAAAGTATCGTAAATATAGCGAGCCTGTGATAATGTTTAGAGTACCTGCTATCATCATGATCACTATCAGCCAGGAGACGTCCACTGTTGGACACAGGCATCCCCCATAGATTGCCGGTACCTACAATACGAGGCTTTTTTTTAACGGCATGTTAGTGAGACCCTTTTCTATAAGAAAGGTGAGGTTAATGTAATTATTAGATGAAGTAGTGGACTTCATTACAATTTGCTCGATCACTGCAATCTGCAATCGATTGTCCCAATTTTCGCTTATATTGGGAACATCACGTCGCGACGGCAACAAGACATTCGGGTCAAGTGCATTCATCTCGGGGCGGTCATTATCATGGAACAGGTTCATGTAGTCGGAGAGCTCATTGCAGATATACCCTTAACAGTATGTTAAAGGGGTATTTCTTTATACAAAATGGCAATGCAATTACTCCCGAAAAAGATGCTTAGTCCTGAAACTTTCATGGTGTTAGGTTCATCGGTCAATCATCGGTTTTTGATAAAGTGTTCAATACAAAAATTATTACGCTTTGAAGTTTTAAAGAATTATTGTTTAGTTTTGAGGAAGTTATTACCGTTTAAATTTTTAAAGGGTTCGCGTCAAGCCTAATTACTATTTTTAATGAGATTAAGCGCCCTACTATTAGGTTATTATTAAAAAATAGTTTAAAAAATCGTTTTTTTTTCATTAGATCCCTTTATAACAATACTCATTTACAATATACCGGGCTTTTTTTTCACTCTAGACCCATTTATGATCCTTTTTTGTTTTTGAATCGTAGGAACACTTTGAAATATCACTTACGCTTTATAGGCTTCGGGTTTTTTATTTTTTTGTGCTCGAATGTACGGGATACGGCTTGTTGCATTCGGGCGATAATATAGCGGCCGTATCACGTACATTACTATAAGTAGGGCTGTTAAGGAATTTTATAAATAGGGTGGGATCTGTACTGTAAACAAGGAATTGTGTCTAGCCACCATTTTTAAGTGCACGACAAAATGTTCAACTTACTTGATTGGTAATAAATATATAAATCACTTAATTCCTGTATTTTACACATTTTTCTGAATGGCAAATACTCCGAACCTGCTTCATGTTTAATATTTTTGTAGCTAATAACACTTTGAAAGGATGTAAATGATCACTTAACCCTTTCCTAGTTAGTAATTGATTTGTGGAGAGGAGGTGCGGCGGTGTGCGCCCGAGGATATTTCATCAGTTGTGCCTAAGTTGTGAAAAAATGTGCAGTGAGCGCTTCGACTTTAAATAAGGAGAGTAGCCAGCTACAGCAGCTGTGAGCCGCTGCATCCGAGGGCGGCGGGTCAGATTCGTCCGCGTTTCGGCAGCCGCATTACCGGCAGGGCCGCGACCCACTTGCCCCACTCGAACCAGCTTTTATTTAACCCTGCGCTGACCCTGATTCTGCTTCAAGGTCGATACAACCTGCACGCGAAATGGAAACGATACGCCCGACACGACCAATGACCTGTGGCAGGTGTCGTTCTTCTCCCTGTGTTGTCCATTTACCCACTACTGCAGATTAATCATTAACCAAAAGCACCATGTATATATTTAGAATGTTTAAATTGGTCCAGGTGCTAAAATTTCAAATATTAAGGATGTAACCTTATTTTAGATTAAGGCAGTCATGTCTGGAATATTTGATAAAACATGAATGACGCCTACAAACCCGTTATAAGCATAGTTGCTAATAATATAAAAGTTACGATGTTGGCACCCCAATAAATCGAAATCAATGCATTGATTATATATGGTATTATATAATCAATATCATATAATCAATGTCAATCAATAAAATCAATGTCAAAGGAAATAATAAAAAAAACCATCAAAACTGATTAGAAAATAACAAATAAAAACAAAAGATTTAATCAATATAATGTTAAAAGACATAACCTCAAAGACATACCCTATTTTTTGTACTTTGAACCTTTTCATAAAACGTTCATAAAACTATAACATTTAACATAGTCATCGTGATTTCCCAGGATTGTTTTAATTTGATCTTGGTTTTAAATTGTTTTATTTCAACACGAATTGTTAACATTCAGTGCTTGCATACAAAACATCGATGGGCGCTTACTGATCCGGAACAGCTGTCCATTTACTATTGCGTCAACGACCACGAATGCAATGATTTTTTTTGGCTGATTAGGCCACTTCCGTTGCCGTCGTCTGCCAAGATGGCTAATTTGATCGTACCGTTGATCGCTTGCGTAATGTTTTCGCCTTTCCGAACATTTTATTGCTGTATGTTTCCAGATTATGTGGTAATATTGATATTACGCTGTTTTTTATAACAGTCGGTTTTTATGAAGTGTTTTGCAGTGACTAATAAACCGTTCATGTATAATCAAAAATGGCTGGATTAAATAGATCGAGAAAATACTACTATGACGATTGTCAATCTTTTTATAATACAAGAAAAACCTTAAAATATTTTAGTCTATTCTTATATTCTTAATGTTCATATCCTTATATGTCTTATATTATCCTAATGTCTTATATTCTTTTATGCCTAATATACCCTATGGATATTTATTTTATGTTCATTCCTTGTACAAAACTTATCTATAAAACTACTGCAATGGAAAATATCTATAAATATTCTATATACACACAATATAAAATCGGAGACTATTGCGGTTGATTGACAGTAGATATAAATAAGATAAAAAACGAATTTACCGCGTGAATTTTGTAACGTTGACGTTGCAGCCGCCGTTGTCTAGGGTAGATTGCGTTTATTTGTGAACTAAAACTGTAATTAGTTTAAGCGAACGAGATAGAGCAATAAGTTAGAGTGGAATATGAAACGAACGATTGTAGATAAAAACTACCTGTCGAACTTATACTCGTCCGAATAAATTTGAACACATTTCGTGCGGTCTTAGATTCAGGTGCTTTATGGGTAGGTAGTTTTATTGCGAAAAAGTGACAACCGTTCATTTCACATTCCGCTCTTGCTTATTGCCTTGTCTCGTTCACACAAACTAATTTTCGATTTTAGTTCACGATGAAACGCAATCGAGCCCAGTTTATCTTAATACACAAAATAATTCAATATCGTCGTCCTCTGTTTAAAAAGCTAAACATCTTTGTGCTGGAAATTGTATGTGATTTTTTCAAGGTATAAGAGGCTAGACATCCGTAGCTATGATACATAGCACACAAATAATTTCGCCAGCCATTCTTGGCACATTCCAATAGACATCGAAAGAGCAGTAGGTAGTATCAAGGATTACATATTTATAATTTGTTACCTGACAGCTTTAGGCAAGTAAATGAACTTCTTCATATTATTAGAAAGAATTCCGATACTGTCATTGATTAATTATTTTGATTATATATTGTTTCCTATTTCGTCCCTTTTTTCATTAATTTAATTGTGATTGTTACATATTTTGTTAATCTTTTGTTTTTAAAAAAAGCCCACTCATAAGATTCTAGAAAATGAAATATTAAATTTCTTTTATCTTAAAAGGAGATCTTTGTTCTGTAAGAATCTGTCGGTGACTTTAATAACCGGCATAACTGCACCATCTTTGCTTTAGATGAGATGACTGAATGGGCGATTGTATCTCTCTACTCCACAGATGCGATACTTGATCTTAGATCGTAAAGGCAGCCATTAAAATGTTTAAGTATTTAACTTCAGTAGTAAGATTTATAGCACAGAGTAAATAGAGAATTTATGAAGAGTAATGTGAGCAGTATCAAGTAATAAAACGGTTCCAATTCAAGCCCTTTTTAAATATTTTCTTAATCTCATTTTTTTAAACATTTTATTTTCGAATTAACCGTTGTTTTCGTTATTTTTCAGGGCTTCATAAAAGCTGTTATCGAGACAGAACCAGACGGAGATATTCGTGATGCTCTCCTCACAAAATCAAAGGAACAGTGGGCGTTAGTGAAGGCTGGTCCTAGGCTAATCAGGGAAACCAGCGCCACCAGAAAAACGATCGACAGAGAGGATAAGGTAGGAATATTAACCTAAACGTCGGTTTAACCATCGATATATGATCCCCTAGATGGGCCCATCGCGCTCGAAAATGACCCCTTCAAAAGCACTACTGAAAGCCGACCAGTAGTAGTTTGGTCGCAGTCCGCTGGCAGACAGCCGACCGTTTCCGGTGTGAGAGCTGCCGCGAAGAATATCGGCGCGCTATTCTCTCGCACACTGTTCAATTTATTGCTCTCTCTGTAACATTATTTACGAGCAAAGGGAATGTGGAGCGAACTTATTTGTAAGTGACGGCATATCTAGCTAATATATCTATGGTTTTAGCCCCCAAATATGTACTTGAGTAAATATTACGTTCACGTGATCTTCTGAAAACCACTCGAATGCACAGACTCGACTTTGTGTTTCGGCGGTCTTCTTCCCCTACAGTAAGCAAGTTGACTTGCACGTAAACGCGGCTATTGATATATTTAAAGGTACCAGATACGTAAAATGTTCGTAGTAGTATAGAGATTTTTCTCAAACTAACGAGATTTGCTTCAGAAGAGTCTGCTTATTCCCTTTGCTACTATGCCACTGCATTGAAGACTCTAAGCCTCAAAGCGTCGTTCACTATCAGAAAGAACATACATATTGCAGCATTATGATATACAACTGTTTGGAATGTAGAAAAACCGATTTGTGTAAAATGTCAGTTAAAAAAGTTGTAAATTGTTGTTTATTTCGAAATGACCTCACATTTTTGTCTAAAATTTTTGTGTTAGGTATCTAACGAAATTACTTTTTAATAAGATTAATATATCATCATATTAGTGAATTTTAAGAAGTATGTAATAGTATTATTGAGGTAGTAGTTCATATTATTATTCTTCTAGCTTTAGAAATTCTAACAGCTAGGCCCGCAGTGGTTCCCAATTAGTTTTTCTCGAGTACTCCTTTGAAAAGGAACCCAAACACGCATACCCCTTGCAGTCAAAATGATAAATGAATAAATAGTTTCTTGTCATTTATTAAGTTTAAAAACCTAGTCTCAATTAATGGAATTATTATTATTTCTATATTTATTATTATCATTCAATAATAAATCTAATAATAATAAAATTCACGTATTATATGGTAATTAATTATATGTTATGCTATTTAATAAGACAAATGTGCAAGTCTCTTCTAAATCACGTTGTTTTTTTTAGTCATCTTCGACCTAAAGTCAATGACGATGTATGGGTTTTATATTTGTTATTGTCGAAAATCTGCTCTCACAACGGTGCTGCTTTGCTAACGAGCATAAAATTAACCAGCCATTGGTCTGCTAAAAACTTCTTAGTCTGCTGTTGCATAACTAAGGAGTTAGCGATTGCTCTGCTAAAAAACTCCTTAGCTTTTAATTTCTCTTGGTCGGAGATGGGTAGATGGTTAAAACAATGATTGGCGGAAAGGGTCTATGGAAGGGTTCCAGGGGGCCCACTTCCATTATGAAGATATTTCTGGAAAATTGTTTCGTAACTCTTTCTATAAATTTTGCAAGTGGCATCTTATGACCGA
This sequence comes from Micropterix aruncella, assembly GCA_944548615.1. Classification (NCBI taxonomy): domain Eukaryota; kingdom Metazoa; phylum Arthropoda; class Insecta; order Lepidoptera; family Micropterigidae; genus Micropterix; species Micropterix aruncella. The sequence continues at coordinate 13,218,122 of OX155958.1, forward strand.
TTCTATATATTCTTTCAATGATGAAAAAGTCGTATACAAATATAGTTTTAGATTTGAAAACTCGTCATATTTGCATAAACCAAGCAACACTGTCCAGAGAGACATTTTGTTTAGGTTAGTTGAACTTTATCCTACATAGTACAGTAGAACTTTATCCTACATAGTATTTTTTCATTACAAACAAAAAGTTTAATAAACAATATATTGTCCATTTTGTTCGATTACTTTTTGCCATGATTCTGCGCTCAATAAATATTTCTTATCTTTCTCAGCAAAAAACTGCCTTAAGTACGATGAGACATCCTCTTTAAAAGCAAAGGTTTCGCTATTCCGATTGCGTTATTCGAATTAACAATCTGACGACAGTACATATCCTAATTAATGGTTTGGTACTTTGGAAGGAGTTCAAAATACAAAACACTTTTAAATTCCACCAGACTGGCAGCATAACCTCTTTTGGTGGATATCTTCTTTTGAAGTGCTTTGAGCAGGTTCATTTTGCTTGCTTCCGCTAACTTTTTCGTTCTACACGGTTGTAGATGATCCATTTTTTGTCAACTGTTATCATTACGTTTCAAAAATGGATCGTTTCCTTCACCTTTGAAGAGAGAATCGTAGATGTTAATGCGCTTAGTGAGATGGATTTCTTTATGGGGGGATTAGTGACATATCCCAGTTGTTTTAAATGATTTACAACGCTTGCATTCAATATGTTAAGACGCTCAGCGATTTCTCGTGTCATTAAAAGCCGATTGGTTTCAATCAACGCCTTTATTTTGTCATCATCTACATCAGTTAGCCTTCCTGAGAATCGCATATTTGAAACATCGAAATTGCAAGACCCAAATTTAGCAAATCAATACGCCTTAAAACCCAGCCGTTGTTTTAAGGCGTCTTCCCCATATACGGCTCATAACTATTTATAACTTTGCAATACGTATTTTCCGTTTCGGAATTAATACAATAAAATATTAGAAAATGTTTTTTTCGTGTTCCATTTTGAAATTGGCGGCGAATGAACAATCTTTAACTAAATCGTGCTCTTTATTTTTTTAAACACGCTTGAATCGCTGGCAGTCAGATGACGTAATGGATTTGTAGATTGAAATGAAGTTAGCTACAATTCAAGACATAAGTGCCAACCTAACAGAAAAACCGCAATGACTTTTTGACCGACCCAATAATTTAATTTGGTGAAAATATCTGACAAGTAGGCCATTTTTGCAGCTACAAAATGTCAAATCAATTGATAATAATTGCTTTAGTCAATAGCTTGCCGCGCGTACAACCTCAAGCAACCCCGCGCACCCCTGGGGGTACGCGTACCACCTATTGGGAAACACTGAGCTAGAGGAGATCCCAGAGAAAAGGGAGATTATAGCGGCCATCTTGTTTTACAAAGTGTATTGCCCGTCGCTGACGAATTATGTAAATTAAAAATAAACATTACGCGGTACCTGCTTAGAAAACGTATAAATCAAGTCCGAATTTCTCTGCATATAATTGCCTGAACGGAACTGGGTTAACGCCGATTGGCAAAAAAATGGGCTTTCAAACTGTTACATTCCACTTGGCAGATTTTCTCCCCGTTTTTGAGTTATTTGCAAAAAACTGAAACGTTGCATAGCAAAGTTTTGCTTAAGGGGTTTAAAAAAGCATTACTTTTTAAAAACCAATTATGTACCTACTGTTGGAGACTGCGCTAAATGTAAGCGGTGGCTGAAGTGCGATGACCAACGTTCGTAAAACACGCGTTCTGTCATTAGCGTTTTTACCTATACTTATTACTGTCGAGTAGCACCGGGCGAGTGTTGTCACAGCACTACTGTCGGTGGTGGGGAGACCGAACGCCGGTCCCCGCACCTCAGCCACCGCTTACATTTAGCTCAGTCCCCAACTGTCGACGGGTACCTATTGTTCGTAAGGATATGTGTTCAAAGTTTTATCGAAATCCGATATAAACTGTGGATTTGTATAAAGAATATACAAATATACAGAAATCGATTTCTATATTATATTTTAAAAAATCCACATCTATTGAACACCGATCAAACATATAATATGTAAAGCCTTAAAATGCTAAAAACTATTGCAGAATAAAATAAAATGTCAAGGTTCTGTGGTGGTTTTAACAATGTTGAGTTGAGTTGAGTTCTTTATTGTGGGAATTACTAAAAAACATACAATGTTTAATTAACACACTGCCCAGAGAGCATACAACATTTTGTTTCAGAAGAAACTTCATAAAGAAGAAGCTATATAAGGCGCAATCAGTAAAACTAAAACTATCAACAATTAAAATATTCAATCAGAAATGATCAAACACAAGCAATAATCATCAATAATCACATAATCAATCAAACTAATTTTTATAATGTTTTGTCCAAGAAGAATCTAAATACATTGTAATTACATTTAAATATAAGATACCATATAACTAAAACAATCAATAAAATTATTAATTCAAGTTAAAACAATCAACAAATGAAATAATCAGTATACGCATTACATTAAAATAAAGGGGCTGTAAAAAAAGTCATTTTGTAAAATTTATAAATTCCTCAATAGAGTAAAACGTATTGGTTGTAAAAAAATCCTTTAAAAGTTTTTGGAACGTTCTGAGATTGCTATTGTCTTTTATGCCAACTGGTAGGCGGTTAAAATAATAAGGCCCTGAGAATTGGGTACTTTGCCTAGCAGCGTTTAAAACCACGCATGGTAGAATGAAATTATTCTTGTATCTGGTGTTTTTATTATGTGTATCTTTAAATTTTACGTAACTTTCCTTTTTGGTGTAAAAATCTAATAATAGCCTATATAAGTAAAGTGATGTGAGAGTCATGATTTTCAATCTTTTAAAAATAGGTCTACATGTTTCTATATGTTTAGCTCTGGCAATAATCCGTAATGGTCTTTTCTGAAGGATAAATAAGGGTTCCTTGTGACAAGCGTAACAGTTTCCTCAGATCGTAATGGCGTAGCTCAGTATCGATTCAAAGTAGGAAAAATAAATACTCCTCGTTTCTAATTCACTCAGTGTTTTCCTAACTATACGCAATGCATAACAAGCTCTACTTAATTTAATCTCTAGTGCCTCGCAGTGTCTATTCCATTTCAAGTTATCGTCGACGTGTACACCTAGGAATTTGACGCATTTAGTCTGGGGAATGACGTTTTTATTGATGTGCAAGGTTACTTGAGTGCCCGTATTGGAATTTTGTGTGGTTGAAAATACCATAAAGTTACTCTTTGTTGCGTTAAGAAGAAGGTTGTTTGAATGAAACCACGTGTGTAGCTTATTTAGAGTAATATTAGCATTAATCATTAGTTTTTCCTTACTTTTATCTGTTAAGATTAGACTAGTATCATCTGCGAACATTGTGATTTTTTTGTCCTCGAAATTATTAGGCAAGTCATTGACATATATTAAGAACAAAATGGGTCCTAATATAGAACCCTGTGGAACTCCAATAGTGAGAATGGTGTTTCTGTGAAGTACCATTTAAGTAATGCGTTATTTCCACTAGTTGATGTCGATTCCTTAGATAAGTCTCTATCCATCTTAAGCTATTTCCCCTAACTCCGTAGTATTCTAGCTTGTGGAGTAAAATATCGTGGTTGACACAATCAAATGCCTTTGTTGAATCGCAGAAAATGCCTAAAGTATAAAATCATTTTTTCGCTAATGAAAGATATGAAGTCCTTGATTGCCTTATTAGTCGACATTTTTTGTCTGTAACCAAATTGTCTATTGCTTAACACATTATAAGAATCAAAAAAAGTATGAGTCTTTTTTTACTACCGTTTCTATTATTTTGGAAAAAGTTGATAAGATTGAAATTGGCCTATAATAACCTAGTTCGGTTTTTGGTCCTTTTTTATGAAGAGGAATTATTTTAGAGAGCTTGAAGTCTTCTGGAAAACCTCCACTTTCCATAGAAGCATTGATAACCTGTGCAAGTGGATCTTTCAGGAACATTTCAGCAATATTTCAAATCTTCGAGTATTTGTATACAGGTACATAATATTATGTAGGAATCTAATTATTTCCACTCAGCAATGTTGACCTTATTTTTTCCAAATGCCCCATTTGGACAAAGGTATTGTTTATAGGTTCTGTATACAGGCACCTAATATTATGTAGGTATCAGTTATTTCGACTCAGCAATGTTGACCTTATTTATTATGAATGACTTTTTTGGACAAAGATATTGTTTATAGGTTTTGTATACAGGTATCTTATATTATGTAGGTATCTAGTTATTTCGACTCAGCAATGTTGATCTTATTTCTCTTCCAAATTACCTATTTGGACAATGACATACAGGTACATAATATTAAGTAGGTGTCTAGTTATTTTGACTCTTATTTTTCCCCAAATGACCTATTTGGACAAAGGTATTGTTTATAGGTTTTGTTCCGGTATATGTACTCTGAAATATTTTTTTTGTAAATATTTTCAGGAAGAATTGCGCGCAGTCCGGCCCGATGGAAACATTGTTACAGAATCGAAACGAACGACCGAACACGAGGAGCTGAAAGACGAGGATCTGCCTGAAAACGAGGTATTCAAGGCATTATAATGTTTTACATGATTTACATGTTGTCTTCATACATAGCTACTTATCTTCTATCGTAGGTTTTTATCGATCTTCATAAAAAATATCTTTACCGTCAAACCTACTTTGCGACACTTTCAGTCCGCTTAGACATATCACGGGAATATCCAAAACGTTTATTTCCTTTATATTTATTTATTTTATAAAATATATGTTTAACTAACGACGATATATTTTAAAAGGGGAAAAGATTTCTGTTACTGAGAATATTTTCAACTCTTGGACGCACAGTTTCTTTAAAGAAGGCCGTCATGCGGAAGGATACGAGTGTTATTACTCGTATATAGCGGGATGCGCGGCCGCGCGGGCAACAAGGATATTGTTAGTGAGAGGAAAGTGATGGTAGGATAAGTACTGCTCGTTAGCGTTCACATATATGAAGCTGGCAGGATACATGAAGGCATGAGATGAGGGATCACTGGTAATTAGTAGTTTTCATCGCTTGTTTAAATGCGTTAAAGACGTCAAAATATGTGCCGCCAGAGAGAAGCAAAAATACCTAAATTTCGATACAAATAAAGAAATTATTATTATGAAATCTTAAAATGAGAATACTTGGCCATGAAGTGGCCATTGTACCAAAAATCCGAAAGATGAAACAAAATACAATGATTTGTGATATGTCTTTCCGTAGAAGAAGATCTGTGATATCGCTTTTGTATACATTATGCTGATACAATAATATTTTTATTCGCTTTAGACCGTACTTATGGCTGGATTCAAAAATTCTAAGCGATCAAGATAATAATGTCCAATTTAGTGCGCAACGGTTTAGAATTGTGGACATCGGCAAATTAAAATATTTTAAATATATTAAAGGCAGGCGTTATTCCTTTGATATTTCCATGATCGAGACAGTTTAATAATTTGTCATTGTTGCTTTTTAATTCGAATCAGAACTGTCTATTTTCGCCAACTGTACATTTTACGTTGCACGTTTTGTAACACAGCCCCGTTCGTTTTATATCGTTAAAGATGTGATTTATGGGGCCCAATAGGGTTTCTGGCATTTTTTACTAAACACTTTCTTTAAACAGAAAATACGCATTCTAATATCCATAAAAAGAGGTCAAAGTAATCAAAAGCAGCGTTATGATCACGATTAGCCGTTATATCGAAGAACTTCATAGCAAACTAATCTCAAAATTAATTAATTGACAGAGCGTAGAAGGAATTCAAAATTTAGCCAAAGTATAGAGGTTTCAGCAAGAATTATCAATCAAAGTCAAAGAATATGTAATCCTTGAGAGATGTTTACCCTTGTTTTTTGAATATTTTCTTCCTTTGTATATGTTGCAAAAACGTCTCAAACAATATGTCATTTTGACCCCCATCTCCAAAACTTTATAACGATATAGAGAAACATAATAATAAAAAACAAGGATGTATCTCTCGAGCATTGCATATTCTCTGACCCCAAATAATGGGAAGCATCGTTTATCATCTTTTTTCTGAAGATTCTATACTTTCGCAAAATTTTAAGTTCTCTTTTCTTTCACTTTGAGAATTTAACAATTTTGATATTATATTACCGCGAATATAGTATTTTATTAGTCATAACGTCTATTACATATTATTCATGAAACTACTCTTCGTAAGACTGTTAAATTTATCTAGGATTTTATAATATAATATATTATTTTTTGTGTAATGAAAATTATTAGTAAAAATAGAAGAACCCCATTAGGCTCCAGATTCGCACCCTTTATCAAAATAACGGTTTTTAGTTTTTAAAAGAAGGCCGATAATAGAATATATAGATATGATTAAGTTTAAAATAAATTATAAATGTTTTATTAAATAATTAAATTTACAATTTTATATGTGCATAGTAAAGAATCCTTTTAAGCTACTTAATTTGTTGGTTCATTTATTTGTTTATTTATTTATATATTTATTTATATATTTTTCTATGTATATATTTAATATCAGTTATTTATTTATATATTATATATTATTATTTATATATTATATATCAGAACCAGATTTGGTCGTATCATACTCAAGGGGTTAAATGAAAAACTTTAAGAATGAATGAGCGACCGGAACGAATGAAAGAAAAAAAAACAATAAAAGTGAAGTCACTGTGTCTTAAATACTATCACCCTAGAACAGATATATAAATCTAGATATGCTCCGCAAAAAAAAGTTGTAAAATATTATTATTAATACTTTAGATTTTTTGCCAAAATCTATTTTTTTGTATTGGATACCTTTATAAAATTAAATAAAAACTGATATAGTTCTCTCATATATAGATATCGATGTATATATAGATAATACCCCATTGGGCGGCAGAAATTCGTCTGTTATGTTGGGTGTGCATGCGGAGGGAAAGCTAGCTGTTATCGCTTGCTTGGACAGTATATAATACCCAGTGTGAATCCATTTGCTGGGCATTGCTCTACTGACAATTACTGAAATAAAGATAATCATCCGCTGTTCTGATCAGAAGCTTTTGAAGTCATGTGTGCCGTCAGCTTCACAGGCGTTTAGCACCCAACCGTTAGGAGGCGCTGCTCTTCATAATAATTGGGAGAGCGTCGCTGGGGGCTGTGCAGCAATGGCTCGAGTATACGGCTCGGCGCGACGCGGACGTTCCAATCAATCGCCTAGAGAAAATTAAATGTAATGGATAGGCCTCCGAAGTTCAGTAATTGGCGAGCAAGTGGACTGCCAATTTAGAACTTATGATCTAGTTAGGTGGTAGGTACAGAAGATCTATTCCATTGCGGAGGAACATATGCAGGTTGTTTCTGCAGTAATGTCAGTAATCTGGATAAAAACTGATTTCATGAAAACTGACTCTTATTTATTTTGTCGAATTTCGCAAATAAAAAAAAATAAAACACTTCATGCTAAGAGCGAGAATAAAGTCATACCGCATAATTTGTCAGAAAAATGCGAGGATTAATATATTGACACTTACTTGATTAATGATATCTTCGCCGAAACAATCTGTATATAGCAATGATTTATTTTTAAATTTATTTTATTTTATTCTGAAACTGAACAGAACTATATACAATATTATATTAAATTATATGTTTGAAAGTAACGAAAGTCCATTAATGCGATTCCGAACTTTAAAAAATAACAAAAATGTACACCATGTTGTTTTATCTTGTTTTCGCTGGAGAATGGGGGAAAAAGAAATTTGTATTATAGTTATGACGTGCGCTATGTAGGAATACATTTTGCCATCCATTCGTTTTCACTACAGGGAGATAAAATAATCGATGTGGTTGACCAGGGCGACGAGGTATATACTATTCAACGCAAGCCAAAATCGCGTTCGCATCGATGAATTATTAAACAACCAATGCAAGAATACATACAGCATCGAACAAGATTCTACGGCTCTCCAATAACATCAACTTGTGGGCTTTTTAGAATTCCTCATAGCAGCTGGGATTGATGAAAGAAGTGAATCAAAGTTCAAAGTTCAATGTTTGTTTGTTTGTTTGTTTATACTCTTTATTGTGAAATGTCACAATGGGCGGGTTTATTGTCATATGACAATCTCTTACAACCAACCCTACTATGACGTGTTATATGTATGTGTGCGTGTAACATGTGTGTAAGTGTGTGTCTTGTTATTGCATTCGATCGACAGAATTGAAAATGCAATTCCGTTAATTTGATCCCAACGGAAAATGGTGACCCAGCCGGGAATCGAACCCGGGACCTTACAATGTAAGATCAGGCGACCTAACCACTATGCCACCGGGCCGTGTTCAAAGTTTATTTAATTCCAAAAATACTGCAAGGGTATAGAACTTACAAATAATACATATATTACTCATAATTCTTATTTTGATCATGTATCTGGCAAAAAGAAAATTTTATCATATTAGAAATCTGAATTCCAATAAACTATACAAAATTAGCTATTACATTGTATAAATATTAAAACAAGAATTTAATGTATATTATGTGGATGTATAATATGTAAAAGATACTATTTTAATAATATATTAATAAATTAAAGTCCGAAAGTATAATATATAGAAACATTATTGAACGTTTCTTAAACAACACAAAAATTACCATTTTTTTCGTAGTGGTAGCAGCGGAGCAAGCCAAAATTTTAGATAAATAATAAACTGTCTAAAAATATAAATATAAAGCAGACAAAAAATCCATATAAGCCAAACTGTAAGCTATTCACTAAAGGAAACAATAAAACTACTTTCACTAGGGAAACATATTTTTTATTAAAAAAAAAATGATTTCCTCTAAACTTTTTTAAACCAGCATCTTCTTGATCTAATGCCACTGGAGGTCGTCGAATGGTCAATAAAATATGTAAATTATTCAGATAAAATATTTACACTTTTTTTACACACTGGATGAACAAGTCACCGTACAGTTTGTATCATTAATTTTAATGGATACGAGAACATATCGAACCGGTCGCGGTCGGCGCTTCGTGTAAACATATATCATTTCTCACGAAATATACACATAACGCAATAGTAATATTTCAAACACGGTTTGATTTAATGTTAAAGTTACCAAAAGTTACCGTAACATTCTGATATACTAATTAGACAAAATTTAATTATGTTAGACCTTTGCAATAGAGTGATTATGCAATGGAAAATTATGTATTGATAATACTAATTGTCGACGATCCTAATTATTACTTGCCGCACTCGAGATCAAAAAAATATGGCTAATACACGGTATTATACACTTTCCGAAATTTCAACTTGATGATGCGACATAAAATATGTGGCTGTTCTAGAAGTTGGCCTAATTAATTGCGGTAATTTATTTGCATTTTAGTTATAATCCTGTACGCGATTTTCAAGTTCAATTTTCAAATTCTTTATTTTCTACCCATCATTTAAAATATTTAATTATTACGGGTAACCCCTAAAGATATTAGGAAATAACTTACAACAAAGTTAGAGGAATTATTCCGGGGATTCTAAAAAACTTTTATTTTCCATTATAGCAACAAAATGACGGTACGAATTATAAAAGTCCAGACTGTAACAATTTTAATTCAAAACCATGCAAGGGTGGTAGGTAATATGCTCAGAATTCTAAACGACGTTTATTTATTTTTACCAGAATTGCGGGATTATGATTTCTTTAAATTTTGAAAAGGCAGCCATTTTGTAAAAAAATGGCAATCTGTTTTTGAAATCTCAGCATTAGGATGGTCCATTTTTGTACGTCATTTGGTCCTGATTGGTCAAGTAGTTTCTGAGATATAGTGAACAAGAAATACACTCACACACGAACGTTTTCCAAAAAACCTTTTTTATACCTATGATCTTAAAACGGATCCGGTGTAAACTCGACTTCTAAATTTTGCTAGACAACAAGACTTTCCCTATTAACATATTTTGTGTATCTTTTTGGAAAAGTAATAAGGGCAAGTATCTTTGTATCTCACTATGTATCTTTTTGAGAAAGTAACAGGGATACAATGAAACAATAACATTTACAATAGGCGTTCCAGCGTATATTTCTAGCCCACAGTAACCTATCGAGGTCTCAATAACCTGTAAATCCCGAGCAAACCCGAATAAAATCTGTACTTGAAAGACATTTCTTTAACCCTTTGCGGTAGAGTATGGAAATTTCTAATACATAAAACTGTTAAAGCGCGATGCAAATAATATGTAAGTCAAGTTTAGTGAAAATTGGTTCAATAGATTTGTATAAATTGATGGGGCATATGCGGTCCTGTGGTCCATGATAGATGTAAATAAGTTTTGTAGGGATAAATATGATTTTATTAATTTTATTAAATTAATATGAAATATGAGTAAGGACAAGAAAAATAAATTTTAAATTGAAAAGTTGGGATAAATAAGTTAAATGTATATTTAAATTTACCGTTCGTAGGTCATTGGAGTTCGTTTCTCATTGCGCGGTTTAAAAAAAAAAGACGACACGTTTTTGAACAATAATTTATTTTTTTGCCAATATTAAGATTTTGATATCTCAATGAAATTGAAAAAAATAATTTATAAATAATTTTTCATAAATTGTCGTGTTCGACAATTTATGAAATGATTTTTAAAGTTATGGGACACGTATGTCCCATGGTCCTTAAAGGTTGAGGCAGGTGTGTATTCCTCAAAATACAAACATATCACACATACATACCACCACGCCTGTCTCTCAGAGAAGTAGGCAGACAGGACAGCGTACAACTTCCCAAGATCCATACATACATCTCTAGGTATAACCACATCCATACATCGCTTCATTCTTAAAAACTAATGCGAGAAATTACACCTGTGGTCTTGAACCAGATTTTTATAGTTTGGTTCACGCGGGGAACACGGAAACTAGAGTTGTCAACTACAACGGGCGAACCCGTACAACGGGCTACAACGGCTTTAATATTGCCGGATCCTTGGAATTGCTTATAGTCGAATTTTGGTTAATCTGGAGTTGGCGTAGAGCAGAGGGCAGTTCTAGAGCTAGCCCAAAATTGTGTTTGGAACTGAAGAGAGTCGAGGGGTCAGCTGGTTTAGCTAAGGACAACTAGAATTTTAAACTAGCTGTCACCAGTGCATCCAGACGAGACAACTAGAGCTGTCAACTACAACGGGCGAACCCGTCACCTCAGGATGTTTTAACGAAATGTATCGTTCTGTCTTCCGTGAGGTGAGCGCAGAAGACTTAGGACAAAACAATCTACCGTAAAGCTCCGCCACGTGCCCGCCAGAGGCCAACGCCTTACGGCGAGGCACCGGGAAAGGTAACCAGCGGGCAGCCTCGCCTCCTGATTACCAGTTTTGGCAGAATATCTCCGTCTGGAATTAACCTTCAGGATACCACGTCCTCCCGACTGGTTACGGGTCCGAAGTCGATTACACGACCTCTACCTGTTGTATTACAGCGGTAATTCAGTTAGAATTTATCCTGGACGTTCTTGCCCGTAGTGTCACACGGGATCGAGTGGCTCAAGGTCATTTCAAGAGTGCCATGACAACAGGTCAACATACACCCCCGCTGCGTAGGAAACAGTGTATTTCCATAGTCTCCAGACCCCTTCAGAAATTAGTCAGATTGTACAGCCGATTGGCTTCGCCGACCGATGCGCAAACCGTCCAGTGGCGCCGGGATGCAATCCCGCCGGGAGAAACCGGTCCCCCATCTCTGAGGCCTGAGACACGGGAGTCTTACCTAGGGTAGCCTTCCACTCGAGGAGGCTTCTGAATAGGAGCTGAATCGTGAGTTAAGCCGATCCGAGAACAAAATGGATCTTGTGGCCCAAGCTGCACGAAACCGTTTACCACCAAACACGCGGGGAACACGGCAATGCAAAGAGTGTCTTCAAGGGATCCTATCCCTTCAAAATATTTGGCGGTACAAGTTTCGACCTTCCGCGGTCCGGATCCGGACGCGGTCCGCCTGTTGCCGACAGTTAAGGTTAAGGTATAAAATTTGACCCATTTGGCTTCTCCAGGGAGATTTATCCAGCCCTTCAAAGAAAAACTGAAACCCCGATCTCCGCATCTAAATTCTAATGGTTTCGAAAGGGGATTTCGAATAATTGCAAAGCTCTCAGTGCAAAATTGCGTTTGACCTTGACATTTCGATCTTCTCTCAATGTTTAATCACGTCGATCGCGGAAAATGGCAAAATCAATCACACGAAGATTGATGATAAGGTCACTGTGCAGGGCACGGTGGGTAATGTGATTGTCGGCGCGATTGAGCCGACAGGAACTGATAGAACCGAGAACAAAACGATAATTATGATGTTTACCGCGTAATCGCACCATTGCGCCCTGTGTTCGTTACCAAGATTGGGGATACCACACGTGTTCATTATTCATACTAAATAATTTGCAAACCGCGGTAAGTTGTTGAAGAACGAGTAAATATGTATATTAAAAGAAATAAAAAACACGACTGCCGTTACAAAAAGCGAACTACTGTATTTATAATTATTTTTATTACGTTTTTTATGAAATATTTGTGGTTTATGTATTTATCCGTATTAATACACACATATATATATATATATATATATATATATATATATATATATATATATATATATATATATATATATATATATATATATATATATATATATATATATATATATATATATATATATATATATATATATATATATATATATATATTAATATTTGATTAGTATAAGTGTAAATTATTATTTTCAAATTGAAATTATGTATTAATACTAAATAAATTAACGTATAAAATAAATGAAAGGAGACTTATCTGGTCTGTGTAGACCAGGAGCGACTCCACGTATATATATATATATATATATATATATATATATATATATATATATATATATATATATATATATATATATATATATATATATATATATATATATATATATATATATAGGTATATATATATATATATATATATATATATATATATATATATATATATATATATATATATATATATATATATATATATATATATATATATATATATATATATATATATATATATATATATATATATATATATATATATATATATATATATATATATATATATATATATATATATTT